>JAGIQG010000002.1:7986702-8151122 GCA_024679065.1 Sphyrna mokarran
ACTTGTGGCACTAATAAATAAACTTTAAACTCTTGACCCTTAGGCAGATGAATGGGTGTAAAAGAGGAAGGGGGTATAATGCTGCTGAGAGATGGTTTTAGATCACAGCTTTAGAGATTAGGCAGGTCCCAGGGAAAGAAAAGTAAAAATGCTGGAAATCTGAAATAAAAACCCAAAACACTGGAAAAACTCAGCAAGTCTGGCAGCATCTGGGGGAGAGAAACAGAGTTAATGTTTCAAATCTGTCAGACCTTACGCTAAAGGGACAATCCTTTAAAACAGAAATGAGAAGGAATTTCTTCATTCAGAGAGTGGGGAAATGTGTGGAACTCTTTGCCGCAGAAGGCTATGGAGGTCAGGACATTGAGTGTCTTTAAGACAGAGATAGATAGGTTCTTGATTAATAAGGGGATCAGGGATTAGGGGGAAAAGGCAGGAGAATGGGGATGAGAAAAATATCAGCCATGATTGAAGGGCAAGCAGACTTGATAGGCCGAGTGGCCTAATTCTGCTCCTGTGTCTTATGAACTTTTCTGAATGAAGAGAGGAGGAGTGTGTTAGGATTATATCCTATATAAAAGGCAGTGGAACAAGAGAAAAAGGTCACTGATAGATGGGAGAGATAGCAATGAAATGTATAGTGCACAAGACACTGGAAGTGTTAATGGAATTAAGTAGTACCAGAACTAGAGGGCATAGCCTCAAAATAAGTTTAGATCGGAGTTGAGGAGGAACTTCTTCATTCAAAGAGTGGTGAATCTCTGGAATTCTCTGCCCATTGAAGTGGTGGAGGCTGAATATATTTAAGTCACGGTAGATAGGTTTCTGATCAATAAGGGAATTAAGGGTTAAGGGGAGAAAGCGGGAAAGTGGAACTGAACCACTGCAGATCAGCCATGATCTTATTGAATGGTGGGGCAGACTCGAGGGGCTGGATGGCCGACTCCTGCTTCTATTTCTTATGTTCTTATATACTATGGGAGAGGTTAATAGCAATATAAATATATCAGAATATTTAATGGGAAAATAATAGAATATTTAATGCCTCAATGAAAGCAAAACTGGAAAACAAGTGATAGAGATAGCCCAGTGGGGGAAGGGGGTTTGCATTAGGACAAAAAAAAATTGGATAAGATAAAGGTGAAGGATGAGGAGAAAGGTCATTGGTTACAGTTATTGAACTCAATGTTGAGTCCAGAGGGCTGTAAAGTGCCTCATTGGAAAGCAGTTTGTGTTGGGTTTCACTGAAACATTGCAACAGGTCAAGAGTAGACATGAGGGCAAGGTGCTGAGTTAGAATGGTGCACAGCAGGAAGGCTGGGCTCAGGCTTCCAGGGTGAGTGTGGGTGTTCCACAAAGCGGTCACCTCCCCCAGCCCCACTCCCCTCCACCCTCCCCTCCACCCTCCCCTCCACCCTCCCCTCCTCCATCCCCCCACCCTCACCTCCTCCATCCCTCCACCCTCACCTCCTCCATCCCTCCACCCTCACCTCCTCCATCCCTCCTCCATCCCCCCACCCTCACCTCTCCATCCCTCCACCCTCACCTCCTCCCTCCCTCCACCTCACCCTCCATCCCTCCTCCATCCCCCCACCCTCACCTCCATGCCACCACCACCACCTCCACCCCCTCCCCACCACCACCTCCACCCTCACCTCCTCCATCCCTCCACCCTCCCCACCACCACCTCCACCTCACCTCCTCCATCCCCCCACACCACTCCACCCCCTCCCCACCACCACCTCCACCCTCACCTCCTCCATCCCTCCACCCCCCTCCCCACCACCACCTCCACCCTCACCTCCTCCATCCCCCCACCACCACCTCCACCCCCCTCCCATCCCCCCACCACCACTCCACCTCACCTCCTCCATCCCCCCACCACCACCTCCACCCTCTCCTCCACCCCCTCCCCTTGCTGTCTGAATTTAGTCTCTCCTATGTAGAGGTGACCAGGGAAATAAACACAGAATTCACCTTTTACTGGCGCTGCCCCAGAGCTGGGTTTTTGGCCCCTGGTCCCCACCCTGTCCAATTTAAACCTGAATGGTCACTGCTATTGAACCAGGGGATCCAGTGGAAATGCTGCCGCTGTGACAGGGACTTTGCTGCAGGAATACGGGGTTGCTTTCAGCTGGATTTCTCTGTCGTTCAGGCTGATTCCGAGAGACGCTGTCACCTACACGAAGCCGAAGCCAGTGAGGCGAAGCTGAAAATCGAGGAGCTGCAGAAGGAGCTGAAAGACCTCAGGACACACGCCCTAAAGGCAAAGTCAGAACAGGGTGAGGACACACCGGTTTAATCTGGGAGAGGGTGGGTGCGAGCAGGGCAGACCGAGCAAAGGTAATAGGAAGAGGAGGCCATTCAGCCCATCAACAATATGCCTGCTGTCTGCACACCAATCCAAGGGAAGACAGTGTCACATGGGCTAGTATTGCAGGCAGGGTAATGTCCTGGGAACCCGGGTTCGAATCCCACCACTGCAGGTGGTGAAATTTGAATTGAATAAAAAATATCTGAAATTAAGAATTTACTGATGGCCATGAAACTATTATTGATTGTCGGAAAAACTCATCTGTCCTTTAGGGAAGGAAATCTGCCGTCTTTACTTGGTCTGGCCTACATGTAACTCCAGGGACACAGCAATGTGATTGAGGCTTAACTGTTTTTGAGCAATTAGGGATGGGTAATAAATGCTGGCCAAACAGCAACACCCATATCCCACGAATGAATAAAAAAAACAAGAATAATAAAACTCAAATTCAAACCCTGCCACAGCAGATTGTGAAATTTTAAATTCAATAAAAAAAACTGGCATCAAAAATGAAATCACTACTTAAGAATTTACTGATGACCATGAAACCATTGTTAATTTCCAGAAAAACTCATCTGGATCACTAATGTCCTTTAGGGACGGAAATCTGCTGTCTTTACCTGGTCTGGCCTCCAGAGCCACAGCAATGTGATTGAAGGTCCTTGGGGATGAGCAATGTTGGTCCAGCCAGCAACACCCTCCCCCAACATCCCAAAAACACACACAAGATCCAGTCTGTCCCTTCCCCCATTTCGATCTGGTTTATATCTTCCAATGGCCAATCCAATTTCCATTTCATCATCCTTCCTTCCACCATCCCGATGGGCAGCAAAGTTCCTTTCCCTCTCCTGGGAAGGTAATGGATCCATGATGACTGATCCATTTCCGACAGGTTATCTTCATCAGATAGAAGAACCATCTTCGCATTCCTCCTGCCTTCCTTGCCCACAACGTTAAATCCGCGACCCACTTGTCCTCCTACCATCAGTACTCAGATCTCGAGTCCCCTGCAGAGATTAAACTCATTCCCACATTCAGGAATGAGGCAGGAATCTCCCCCCAACTGCTGACACCGTCAGAGCACAATTTGCATATTTAAAGGGGAGCATTCTTGTTGGCCGCAACGTAAAATGTTCTATCAGATCCGGCCAGGTTCAATCACAAGGTAGCAAGTAAAACCAAACTGAAAGTAATTGCTAGAATTTTCCATCTTCACGTCTTTTATACCTGGGGGAGAGAAGATATTGTGAGGCAGAATGAAAAGAGAGCAGTTTGTTTGCGCTGTCGGTTATACTGTTGTGACACATTGGGGTTTGCACATCTCTACTTCCAGGAGACCTGTCACAGCAGTTAGAGGAACGCGATGCCTTAATCGCACAGTTCACACGGATGAAAATGGCTTTGAACCAACAGATCGATGAACTGAAGAACAATCTGGAGGAGGAATCAAAGGTTTGTGTCTATATTCAGCCTCTCTGGGGCCTGACTGTCAGGCAGCCCCGAGCAACAATTTCCAATAATAAAAACAGAATATTCTGGATAAACTCAGCAGGTTTGGCAGCCCCTGTGGAGAGAGAAAGAGTTAATGTTTCGAATCCACATGACCCTTCCAGAGAAGTTTCCCATTTTTCTTTCACCCATTTCCCAGATGTGGATTTCACAGGAAAAGCCAATGTTTCTTGCCCGTCCCTAATTGCCTCTCAGAAGGTGGTGGTGGGCTGCCTTCTTGAATTGCTGCAGTCCTTCAGATGAAATTGGTAAGAGAATCGACTCGCTGCAGGTTTTACATATCAACAGCTGAGTAACCACACTACTGGTGTGAATGAAACTGATCCATCTCACAGATACTGCTATTTACAAACTCCTCCATGTTTTAACTTCAGTTCATTTCCTTCTTTGAGATTCACATTAGAGTCACAGAGTCATTGCAGCAGAGTAGGAGGCCATTCAGCCCCTTCAATCCATGCTAGCTCTCTGTAGAGCAATCTGGTGAGTCTCATTGCTCTAGCCTGTAGTCCAGTAATTTTGATTCCTCGCTTGGCAATCCAGTTTCTTTTTTGATCCTCTCCAATTTCCCCAGCCTCTGGAACATTACCACATCCCATTTTCTCAGGAATTCTCTTTCCTGATAGGCAATATTCGATATTGAAAAACCCCATCACAGTGCCAGCTGCTGAACTGTGATGGTGATACAAATAAAACATCGTTCATTAGTTACAGACACTCATTAAATAACAACAAAATGTAAACCTATAAAAGCATTGCACACTTCAGCAGACAAATAATTAATTACAGCTCTCCTTCATTTACAGAATTAAAAGGAAAAGGGTAGCACACTGGTTAGCACTGCTGCCTCATGCACCAGGGACCCGGCCTGGGGTCACTGTCTGTGTGGAGTTTGCACATTCTCCCCATGTTTGTGTGGGTTTCCTCCAAATGCTCTGGTTTCCTCCCACAGTCCGAAAGACATGCTGGTTAGGTGGATTGGCCATGGGAAGTTGATCCCAGTGCGGGGGAGACTAGCAAGGTAAATGTGTGGGGATACTGAGATAGGGCCTGGGTGGGATTGCGCTCGGTGCAGACTCAATGGGCTGAATGGCCTCCTTCTGCACTGTAGGGATTCTATGATACATCACTCTATGTTTTGTATTAAATCCATGGGGGAAAGACCAGCAACATGGAATAAAAATCCAGAGCCAATCAGGAAAGGCGATTCTCTCCAAGGCTTTCACATTCCATGGTTTCCCCGCCCCCTCACCAGTGACATCACAAGGTTCCCGCCCACAAAGGGAAAGAAGCTCATTTTAATACATTTGCATTGATTTTTAATATAATTATCAGGATCTCTGCAGATTTCCTGTCCCTCTCACTGTATTTACAAACGGTGCCATCGTGATGTTGTGTTGGTGAGATTTACAGCAGGTTCACCCAGGCGTGAACCTGTCCGGTAGGTGCCCCTAGAGGCACAAAGATGAGTATAGCTCCCGGGAGAGAGGGCTCACCCAAACTCTGCTGCCTTTAATCCTAACTTAAACTGAGTACCATTTACCTGCTCCCTTCAGAGCACACTCACCTGCTCTGCTTCCAACACCCCAGAGAGAAACTCACTCCTATCTGGGCTGAGCTCCTTCTCCCCATCCCTGTCACCTCCTCCGGCTCCCTATCCCTGTCACCTCCTCCAACCCTCCCTATCCCTGTCGCCTCCTCCAGCTCCCTATCCCTGTCACCTCCTCCAACCCTCCCTGTCCCTGTCACCTCCTCCGGCTCCCCACCCTGTCACCTCCTCGGCTCCCCATCCCTGTCCCCTCCTCCGGCTCCCCATCCCTGTCACCTCCTCCAACCCTCCCTATCCCTGTCACCTCCTCCAACCCTCCCATGATATTTCTACTGCTCTAATTCTGGCCTCTTGCCTTCTCGCACTTTCTTCACCCTCCACTATTGGCAGCTATGCCTTCAGGTGTCAAAACCCATGACTCTGAGATCCCTCTTTACACTTAGCTATCTCTCTACCTCACACTCTCCAACTTTTACTGGAGGAACTTTTTTAAAATCAAATTTTTGGTCAAATGTTTTCTCCAAATATGTCAAATTTTACTTGCCTTCCCTTCTGTGAAGCCTGGTGGGACATTCTGCTGCATTAAAGGGACCATATAAATGCAAGTTGTTGTTGAAATCAATCTCTGTTACTAAGATGTGCCTCAGTTTCCCAATTCCTACATTATTTTATCTTCCACTGCATGTGAACAAAGAACAAATAAAATTACAGTGCAGGAACAGGCCCTTCGGCCCTCCAAGCCTCTATTAACCATTCTATCCAACTGAACTGAAACCCCCTATCCTTCTGGGGACTGTATCCTTCTATTTCTATCCCATTCATATATTTGTCCAAATGCCCCTTAAAAGTCACTACCGTATCCGCTACCGTATCGCTCTCAGCAATGAGTTCCAGGCACCCCACTACTCTCTGTGTAAAAAAATCAGCCTTGTACATCTCCTTAAGGTGCTCTTGCACCTTAAACCTGGGCCCCCTAGTAATTGAATCTTCCACCCTGGGAAAAAGCTTCTGACTATCCACTCTGTCCGTGCCTCTCGTAATCTTGTAGATTTCTATCATGTCGCCCCTCAACCTCTGTCATTCCAGTGAGAACAAACCAAGTTTCTGCAACCTCTCCTCATAGCTAATGCCTTCCATACCAGGCAACATCCTGGTAAATTTTTTCTGTACCTTTTCCAAAGCCTCCACATCCCTCTGGTTATGTGGGACCAGAATTGAACACTATTACAAGTGTGGTCTAACTAGGGTTCTATAAAGCTGCAATATGACTTGCTAATTTTTAAACTCAATGCCTCGGTCACTGAAGGCAAGCATGCCGTATGCCTTCTTGACTTCTCCACCTGCATTACCACTTTCAGCGAACTGTGTATCTGTACACCCAGATCCCTCTGTCTATCAATACTCTGAAGAGTTCTACCATTTACTGTATATTTCCTATCTGTATTAGACCTTCTGAAATGTATTACCTCACATTTGTTTTTCGAGTTTTAGGAGGAGGTGACAGGGACGGGGAGCCAGAGGAGGGGACGGGGACGGGGAACCAGAGGAGGGGACGGGGACGGGGAACCGGAGGAGGGGACGGGGACGGGGAACCGGAGGAGGGGACGGGGACGGGGAGCCGGAGGAGGCGACGGGGACGGGGAGCCGGAGGAGGCGACGGGGACGGGGAGCCGGAGGAGGCGACGGGGACGGGGAGCCGGAGGAGGCGACGGGGACGGGGAGCCGGAGGAGGCGACGGGGATGGGGAGGACACAAAGATCTCAGCACGGATGGGAAGTCGGAGGCGGGGAACAGGAGGTGAGTAAACACTAGAGGCGAATGTGGAAACTATGACACAGCAAAATTATTCACCCATCTGAATATGTCCTTGAGCTGGATTTGATGTTTGCCATGTGGCTATGTGAATGCAGCTTGTTATTGCACCTGATATTGTTTGACTCTCCTGTCCACAGCTCAGGGTGGGGCTATCTCGCAGCCTGCAGGAATCACGCAATGACTGCGAGGTTCTCCGTGAGCATCTTGAGAAGCAACAGGAGGAAACGTCCAACCTTCAGAAGTCCTCCTGCAAAGCCAATGCTGATGCTTTATTGTGGAAAACAAAATATGAGACAGAGAGCATTCAGAAGCTGGAGGAATTGGAGGAAGCCAGGTACCATGTTTGATTTTAACCCACAGCGAAAATGCTGGAAAGAATCAGCTGGTCTGGCAGCATCTGTGAAGATGTTGAGAGTAAGCACACAGATAGAGCAGCAAGGGAGGGAAATGGTATGTTGGCCTTCATAGCAAGAGGATTTGAGTGTAGGAGCAGGGTATTGAATAGGGCATTGGTCAGACCACAGCTGGAGCATTGTGTACAGTTTTAATCTCTTTCTCTGAGGAAGGATGTCCTTGTTATAGAGGGAGCACAGAGAAGACTCCTTCCTGAGATGGCAGGTCTGTCATATGAGGAGAGATTGAGTCAGTTAGGATTATATTCACTGGAGTTTAGAAGAGTGAGAGGGAATCTCATTGAAACTTATCAAATTCTAACAAAGTTAGAAAGGGTAGATTCAGAAAGAATGTTCTCAATGGTGGAGGAGCCCAGAACTAGGGAAGGCCAGCATACCATTTGCCTTCTTTACTGCCTGCTACATCTGCATGCTTACCTTCAGCGACTGGTGCACAAGGACACTCAGGTCCCTCTGCACACTCTCCCCTCCCAATTTATAGCCACTCAGGTAATAATCTGCCTTCTTGTTCTTGCTTCCAAGTGAATAACCTCATACTTTTCCAAATTATACTATAACTGGCATTGATTTGCCCACTCATCCAATCTGTCCAGGTCATGCTGAAGGATCTCTGCATCTAAAGCAGACTGGGAGCAAAAATTTTATGGTGGGGCAACTGAAGAACAGTGGAGGACTTTTAAAGCGATCTTACACGGTGCTCAGCTAAAGTATCTACAGCGATAAAGTAGAACCATCGGAAAAGAGATAATCAGCCGTGGATATCTAAGGAAATAAAGGAGGGTATCAAATTGAAAGAAAGTGCATACAAAGTGAAAAAGATTAGTGGGAAACTAGAGGATTAGGAAATCTTTAAAGGTCAACAGAAAGCCATAAAAAAAGTATTAAAAAAAAGTCAGATGGATTATGAGAATAAACTAGCTCAGAATATAAAAACAGATAGCAAATTTTCTACAAATATATAAAATAAAAGAGTGGCTAACGTAAACATTCATCGTTTAGAGAATGAGAAGGGGGATATAATAATTGGAAATGAGGTATTTTGTGTCGGTCTTCACAGTGGAAAACACAAATACCATGCTAAAAATTGATGACAGGAAGGCTATGGCAAGTGAGGACCTAGAAACTAACATTACCACAGAAGAGGTAGTGTTGAGCAAGCTAATGGGAATAAGAGTAGACAAGTCTCCTGGTCCCGATGGAATGCATCTAAAAGAGATGATGGGGGAAATAGCAAATGCACCAGTGGTAATTTACCAAAATTTTCTGGACTCTGGAGTGGTTTCACAGGTTGGAAAACAGCAAATGTGACACCACTGTTTAAAAATAGGAGGTAGACAAAAGGTGGATAACTACGGGCTGGTTAGCTTAACTTCTGTTATAGGGAAAATGCTTGAATGTATCTTCAAGAAAGAAATTGGTAAGACGCAACTTGGGGTTCATAAAGGTTGGGTCATGTTTGACTAATTTGGTGAACAATTGTGTTTCCAACACCGAGCCCTGAGGTACGCAACTAGTCACTGATCGCCAACCGGAAAAACATCCATTTACTTTTGCTTTGCTTTCTGTTAGTTAACCAATCCTACGGGAGCAGGGTTGGGATTCTGCTCAGCTTCCAGCGATGATGGTCTGACACTTACACACCATGTCTCAAAGTTGCATTGTGTGATAAGTGAATATCTAATCCAATGACAGGTAATCGATATCTGATAAAATCTCGAATCTGCAGGGTTTTGGTCTTAAGAATGCTGGATTTTGTACGTCAGACCTACAGTACACATACAAACATATGTACATGTAAATATTCATACACACGGATATACATCCACACAGGCATATGTACACACAAACATACATATACAGACAAACAAACTTGCACATCTATCTACACATTGGAATATCTTCTGCGTTGATAGTAATGCAGTTGATGTGTTTAAGGAAAATGTTATTTATATGCTACAGGCAATCTGTCTGTCTGGTGGAAATGCAACTCAGATGCTGGGAAAGCAGGATAATTACTTATTTTAGCCTTGCAAGTGGTTATCTTAAGTAAAGGTAATGGACTTTTATTTACTTAAGTTCCCCTGGGATTTCAGATTAGAATGATTGACAGGGTCATGTGATGGTGTGGTTTATGTGCAGAGAGAAAAGGTTTTGCAGAAATAGTTTGGCTGTTTCACTGAAGGTAGTCAAGAAGGAATACGGCATGCTTGCCTTCATTGGCTGGGGCATTGAGTTTAAAAATTGCTAAGTCATGTTGCAGGTTTAAAGAATCTTAGTTAGACCACACTTAAAAAATAGTGTTCAATTCTAATTGCTACACTACCAGAAAGATGTAGAGGCTTTGGAGAGGGTACAGAAAAGATTTACCAGGATGTTGCCTAGCATGGGGGCATTAGCTATGAGGAGAGGTTGGAGAAACTTGGTTTCACTCAGTGACTATCGCTGTGCTATGCGGATACATGGATTTGGGCCTGTGTCTGTGGGAGTTTGCGCATTCTCCCTGTGCTTGTGTGGGTTTTCTCCGGGTGCTCCGGTTTCCTCCCACATCCCAAAGATGTGCTCTTAGGCTAATTGGCAAAACAAATTCTCCCTAAATTGTCTCAAATTTGGTTTTTAATCCATAGACCTATAAACATAGACAGGGATCACAGGTAGAGGTGGGAACATCGAGGTGGCGGCACGAGCTCGTTGGGCCGAAGGGCCTGTTTCCCGTGCTGTTTTGTTCTTTGTTCTCACTGGAATGATGGAGATTGAAGGGCGACCTGATAGAAGTCTACAAGATTATGAGAAGCATAGACAAAATGGACAGTCAGAAGCTTTTTCTCAGGGTGGAAGA
Organism: Sphyrna mokarran; assembly: GCA_024679065.1. Taxonomy (NCBI): domain Eukaryota; kingdom Metazoa; phylum Chordata; class Chondrichthyes; order Carcharhiniformes; family Carcharhinidae; genus Sphyrna; species Sphyrna mokarran. Next base: position 7,997,136 of record JAGIQG010000002.1, read on the forward strand.
GTTAATTACTAGGGGGCATAAGTTTAAGGTGCAAGGGGCAAGGTTTAAAGATGTACAAGACAGATTTTTACACAGAGAGTGGTGGGTGTCTGGAACTCACTGCTGGGCAAGGTAATGGAAGCAATTAATTTTAAGGGGCATTTTGACAAATACCTGAATACGATGGGAATGGAGGGATATGTTCCCCAGAGGGGTAGGGGATTTTAGTTCTGTCAGGCAGCATGGTCATTGCAGGCTTGGAGGGCCGAAGACACTGTTCCTATGCTGTAATTTTCTTTGTTCTATTTACATTTTCCCACATTAAACTTCATTATTGAGCTATGAGATCCTTAACAACCAGTTGAAAGGATGATTAGGGGAAAGGTCAATGATTGGGGAGGGGTCAATTATCGGGGGAGGAGTCGTTGATTGGGGGGAGGAGCTGATGGTCAGGGGAAGGGCTGATGATGGGGGAGGGGCTGATGATTGGGGTGGGTGTTGAGAAGTGCCAACTTGGATTGGGGATGGGGCCTCTGCAGTGTGCTTAGAGGGAGGTTTGCACAGATTAAATAGATGATGATATTGATATACTTGTTTTTATCCTACAGGTGCTTTGGTCCACCTTGTTGTCTAACAAGGGGCATACACGCAATGGGTTGTGAGAGGGCTGCTCTTGGATTTTTTTCGAGAGTATCCTAGTGCTTCACGCCGTTAGTGTACGCTTGACCTGGACCATTTGATGGGGCAACACGACAGCTCAGTGACTATCGCTGTGCTGTGCAGATACATGGATTTGGGTCTGTGTCTGTGGGAGTTTGTGCATTCTCCCCGTGCTTGCGTGGGTTCTCTCCGGATGCTCCGGTTTCCTCCCACATCCCAAAGATGTGCTCTTAGGCTAACTGGCAAAACAAATTCTCCCTAAATTGTCTCAAATTTGGTCTTTAATCCATAGATCTATAAACATAGACAGGGATTGCGGGTGGAGGTGGGAATATCGGGTTGGCGGTGTTGGCTTGTTGGGCCGAAGGGCCTGTTTCGCGTGCTGTTTTGTTCTTTGTTCTTTGTTCTCTGTTCAAACAAGGCTTTAGTTTAATGTCTCATTTGAATCCCATCATGGCAGATGGTAAAATTTGAATTGAATAAAAAAATCTGACATTACGATTTTATTGATGACCATGAAACCATTGTCGATTTTTATAAAAACCCATCTATTTCACTAATGTCCTTTAGGGAAGGAAATCTTACTCAGAGCCACAGAAATGTGGTTGACTCTTAACTGCCCTCTGAACAAGGGAACAAAGGATGGGCAATAAATGCTGGCCAACCAGCGATGCCCATGTACAGCAAATGAATAAAAAGAAGGTGGCACATTTGGCAGTTCAGCACTCCCTCAGTACTGCACTGAGAGTGCACCGGACTTGAACCCTATCATTCAACTGAGGACGACACAGAGACAGGAGTCCATCCTGAGCTCAGTGCTGTCCAGCACAGATCAGGAGTGAACTGTGTCCATTTTCATCCCCTTCATGTTGTTGCGTGTTCCTCCCTCAGGAAGAAGCTGCTCTCACAGCTTCAAGAGGCGGAGAAGAAGGCTGAGGCAGAGAGCAGCAAGTGTGCCTTAGTGGAAAAAGCGAAAAACCGACTCCAGGCCGAGGTACAGGACCTGAACGCTGAGGTCGAGAGGTCACATGTGGCCTCTGTCGCCCTCGAAAGGAAGCAGCAGAACTTTGACAAGATCCTGTCCGAGTGGAAAGCGAAACTGGATCAGGCACAGGAAGAGCTGGAAGTGGCTCAGGGAGAGAGCAGGGGGATAAGCACACAGCTACTGAAACTCAAAACCTCCTTCGACGAGTCCGTGGATTTGAACGAGGGGCTGAAAAGGGAGAACAAACGTTTACAGGGTAAGATGCAGCTCCACACACTGACCACAGAAACAAGGGCTTTTAAAAAGGAGGGACGTCAGAAAGCACCATCAAACTCCCAGCTATTATAAAAAGGAGATGGCACAGACTGATGATTGCTTCAGACATTCACCCACTTTATTTATTTATTTATGAGTGATACAAGTCAACTCCCATTAACATTGCAATGAAGTTACTGTGAAATTCCCCTAGTCACCACACTCCGGCACCTGTTCAGGTACACTGAGGGAGAATTTAGCACCTAACCAGAATGTCTTTCAGACTGTGGGAGGAAGCAGGAGCACCCAGAGGAAACCCACGCAGACATGGGCAGAATGTGCAAACTCCCCACAGACAGTGACCCAAGCCAAGAATTGAACCCGGGTTCTTGGCACTGTGAGGCAGTGCTGCTAACCACTGTGTTACCATGTGGAGGAGATAGGAACAGGAAGAGAACATTCCTAGAGAGTGATAAAGTCAAAGAGGTTTACAGCATGGAAACAGGCTCTTCAGCCCATCTTGTCTATGCACCTCTTCCAGTCCATCCCACAGACAACTCTGTATGTGAAACCTACCCTGTAATCCTTACTGTACTTACTCCCCTGACTGTAACTATTCATTTATCTCCAATGGACTCCTGGGCCAGAGTGTTATGGCTGTTCCTATCCTGCTGCCGTAAATGGAGATTTGGCTGAGTGCTAAATTCTGTGATCTTGGTGTGGGAGGAGCGAGGTGTGGATAGCTGGTAAAATCGCACCTCCAGTCTTTTGGGAGAGAGTTTGCAGTATTCCACTCCCCTTTAGAGTCAGAGATTTACAGCATGGAAACAGACCCTTCAGCCCAACTTGTCTATGCTGCCCCTTTTTTTAAACCCCTAAACTAATCTCGATTATCTGCATTTGGCCCATATCTCTGATACAATCATATCCATATGTTCTATGTATTGTACCCACGTAACTATCTAAATGCTTTTTAAAATATAAAATTATACCCATCTCTATTACTGCTTTTGGAAGTTTGTTCCAGACACTCATCACCCTCTGTGTGAACAAATTGCCCCTCTGGACCCTTTTGCATTTCTCCCCTCTCACCTTAAACCTCTGCCCTCTAATTTTACACTCCCCTACCTTTGGGAGAAGATATTGATTATCTAACTGATCTATGTCCCTATCTAACTGATCTACGTCCCTTTCTATGAGGAAGTGCTACCCAATATTTATATCTTTCTTGTGTCAGGGGGATTAGCAGGGAAAATACATGGGGTAATAGCAGTTTGACCCAGGTGGGACTGTTGTTGGTGTAGACCCGATGGGCTGAACGGCCTCTTTCTGCAGTGTAGGATTCTATGTAATGCTATGACTGATGTGGAGGGTTCACACGGCTTTTCCCTGCCGTGGGCTGAACTCTCTAAACAGCTATCTTGCACAGATTGAAATGGCCCCCTGATGTTCCCCTTCCATCATTCCTTATCTGAACAAATCAGAAATCACCTCAATTTCACCCATTTTGCGAGTCCACCTTCTAGGAAGTAATTGGAAAGTTCACACCTCATCTCCTCCTCTGAACCTCTAACCTCTTACTCAAACTCCATGACATTCTGGTCTCCACTGTTACCAAGTTGCCTCGATAAGGATCCGTTTATAGTGTCGCTCAGCTTATCAACATATCAAAAGCATCAGTTCCATCACCCTAGCCAGCCTGTCTCCACCTCCACATAGTCTCCATTTTAAATAGACTTTAAAAAGCATAAAACCCCCAATGGCTGGATTTCCTCGATTTTATATATTATCAGGATTTCTTTGTGTGATATTTGATTGATTTATGGATATATCAGCTTTTGCGTTTCTTCATTTTCTCTTTCAAAATAGAGGACATCGCTTCCCTAACAGATCAGCTGAACGAAGCCTCCCAGAACAGCCATGAAACAGACAAGGTTAAGAAACGGCTTCAAGAGGAACTATCTCAGCTGGAGACCACAGTGGAAGATCTTCAGGTATGGTATTTACCCTTGCTGAGTGAGCTGGTGGAGATGCTGGAGTTGAACTGGGGTAAACACAGTAAGAAATCTCACAACACCAGATTAAAGTCCAACAGGTTTATTTGGTAGCAAAAGTTCCCAGGTATCTGCTGTCCCTGTCCAGGATGATGGTTCCAGGTATCTGCTGTCCCTGTCCAGGATGATGGTTCCAGGTATCTGTTGTCCCTGTCCAGGATGATGGTTCCAGGTATCTGCTGTCCCTGTCTAAAGTGATGGTTCCAGGTATCTGCTGTCCCTGTCCAGGATGATGGTTCCAGGTATCTGCTGTCCCTGTCCAGGGTGATGGTTCCAGGTATCTGTTGTCCCTGTCCAGGGTGATGGTTCCAGGTATCTGTTGTCCCTGTCCAGGATGATGGTTTCAGGTATCTGCTGTCCCTGTCCAGGGTGATGGTTCCAGGTATCTGCTGTCCCTGTCCAGGGTGATGGTTCCAGGTATCTGCTGTCCCTGTCCAGGGTGATGGTTCCAGGTATCTGCTGTCCCTGTCCAGGGTGATGGTTCCAGGTATCTGTTGTCCCTGTCCAGGGTGATGGTTCCAGGTATCTGTTGTCCCTGTCCAGGATGATGGTTTCAGGTATCTGCTGTCCCTGTCCAGGGTGATGGTTCCAGGTATCTGCTGTCCCTGTCCAGGGTGATGGTTTCAGGTATCTGCAGTCCCTGGTATTGGCTGGTAGAGGTTGGTTTGGAAGGTATGGTCAAAGTTTGGTGAGTCCCTGCAGGGTGTCTTGCTGATGCTTTTCCGACACTGTGAGTCTAACCATTGTTTTGGAATTGTTATAAAGCCAGAATGTCTCTCTTTGGGAATGTAATAAAGATTTCTAATTACCATGGTAACTGGAATATCAGAGGTTCCAGGTACCCACCAGTTAATAAATCAACACTTTTAAACGAATAAACTATCTGCAGAATGTAGCGATATAGCTCACCCTCCCGCTGCTTTCAAATCCAAGAGCTCAGAGTTTAAAACTCACTCTCTTTAATCCATTCTCTCCTGATTCATTGGATGAAAGATCATGGGGTTAACCGAGGTTCACCCCATCACAGGGCTTGCCATGATATAATCGATTGTTGTATTTTTGTTGGTTTTGAATTTAATATTCCATAAATATTAGTAAGTAATTCATCAATGCAAATCAGAGATAGCAACTGTTTAATAAGTTGCCCGGGAGTAAATGGAATGGATGAAGGGCTGAATGGCCTCCTGTTCCCATGTTTGAAGGCAGAAGGGAATGAGGAGTGATAGGGTGATGGGGAGGGAGATCAATTTCCTTCTGGGAATATAAATAAATGAGAGAGATTGAATCGTCTGCAAGAGTTACAGCAGTTCAGAGAGGCAAGGCCTCCTGCTCCTTCCTGCATGTTGATCATTCCCTGTGACCTCTCTAGGTCACGATACTCTCCAGAATCTCCCCGCTCGCACCCAATATCAATAACCTTCTCTTTTATTATACGTTAGAGTGAGCTGAAAAGTGCAGAGAACAAGAGTAGCCGTCTCCAGCAAGACCTGACTCAGTTACAGAGTGAGAATGAGAGAAAACTGAAGGAAAAGGATGAAGAGATTATCGTCCTGAGGTAACAGCACCGAGCCGGGGAATCCAGGCCTTGATACAGGGAACCGGGGCCTCAAGCCGGGGAACCGGGACCCCGAGCCGGGGAATCCAGGCCCTGATACAGGGAATCTGGGCCCCGAGCCAGGGAACCGGGACCCCGAGCCGGGGAACCTGTTGGCTGGTCATTGGTCAGTGTGTGGTGGGGGGTTTGGGGGGGGGGGGGGGGGGGAGGGGTGGTGGTGAAACTGTACGTTGTCGGCTGGACACTGGGGAGGGGTCAGTGGGGGGGGGGGGGGGCGCTAAATTGCACACTGTCAATACGATATGGATGAAACAGTGTGCTTGACTTTGCTCAAATATTTATCTCTTGGACCGGCACAGTGGTTAGCACTGTTGCCTCACAGCCCAAGAGACCCAGGTTCGATTCCCGCGTCGGGTCACTCTCTGTGTGGAGTTTGCATATTCTCTCTATGTCTGCATGGGGGTTTCCTCCGGGTGCTCCGGTTTCCTCCCACAGTCCAAAAGATGTGAGGGTTAGGTTAATTGGTCATGCTAAATTGCCCCTCAGTGTCCTGGCATGTGTAGGTTAGGGGGGTTAGTGGGGTAAATGTGTGAGGATAGGGCCTGAGTGGGATTATAGTCGGTGCAGACTCGATGGGCCAAATGGCCTCCTTCTGCACTGTAGGGATTCTAAGATTCAGCCTGAATTCATGTCACAGTAAATACAATCACTGCCACAGGCAGGGCCCACAGTCTGGGCTGTGTGACTGACCTAACAAAATACTAAAGAATATTACCATTAAGACAGGAAGTCTGAGAACAACAACAACTTATCTTTATATTGTGCCTATAACTTATTAAAATATCTCAAAGTGCTTTATAACACTTGGTAACTTCCAGGTTTCCGAGCAGTGTATCTGGGAACACTCCAAAGGTGTGCTGGGAAACTGCTCCATTCCCTAACCACCCTGTTTCCCAGAGATTTCACAATAAGGGAATACAGGAATGTCTGGGAAGTTTAAATTTCCATTGGGAAATTTCTCTGCACTGGGATCCATCCAAAATTACAGTTTAAAATCACTAACCTCAGATTCTTCTGATAGTCTCACCAGAATAGATTCCCAGGAAAAGTTAGAGAATTGAAACTACTTTTAACTCCGGGCTAATTATAGCATTGACTACCCCCTCCCCCCACTACCCCCTCCCCAGCCCCAAGGGACTGCTCACTCCAACACCACCTCCCCCCCCAGCCCCGTGGGACTGCCCATCCCGACCCTCCCCCCCCCAGCCCCGTGGGACTGCCCATCCGCCCTCCCCCACCCCGTGGGACCCCATCCCGACCCTCCCCCTAACCCGATGGGACCCCATCCCGACCCCCCCCACCCGTGGGACTGCCCATCCCGACCCTCCCCTAACCCGATGGGGACTGCCCATCCCGACCCTCCCCCTAACCCGATGGGACTGCCCATCCCGACCTCCCCCCAGCCCCGTGGGACTGCCCATCCCGACCCTCCCCCCCAGCCCCGTGGGACTGCCCATCCCGTCCCGATGGACTGCCCATCCCGACCCTCCCCCCAGCCCGTGGGACTGCCCGTCCCACCCTCCCCCCAGACCCTCCCCCCCCAGCCCCGTGGGACTGCCCATCCCGACCCTCCCCTAACCCGATGGGACTGCCCATCCCCGACCCTCCCCCCCCCCCCCTGCCCATCCCGACCCTCCCCCCCAGCCCCGTGGGACTGCCCATCCCGACCCTCCCCATAACCCAATGGGACTGCCCATCCCGACCCTCCCCCTAACCCAATGGGACTGCCCATCCCGACCCTCCCCCTAACCCAATGGGACTGCCCATCCCGACCCTCCCCCCAACCCCATCCCGACCCTCCCCCTCCGACCCTGGGACTGCCCCCCTACCCGCCCATCCCGACCCCTCCCCCCAGCCCCGTGGGACTGCCCATCCCGACCCTCCCCCTAACCCGATGGGACTGCCCATCCCGACCCCCCCCAGCCCCGTGGGACTGCCCATCCCGACCCTCCCCCTAACCCATGGGACTGCCCATCCCGACCTCCCCCCTAACCCAATGGGACTGCCCATCCCGACCCTCCCCCCCCAGCCCCGTGGGACTGCCCATCCCGACCCTCCCCTAACCCGATGGGACTGCCCATCCCGACCCTCCCCCTAACCCATGGGACTGCCCATGTCCGACCCCCCCCAGCCCCATGGGACTGCCCATCCCGACCCTCCCCCTAACCCAATGGGACTGCCCATCCCGACCCTCCCCCTAACCCAATGGGACTGCCCATCCCGACCCTCCCCTAACCCGATGGGACTGCCCATCCCGATCCCCCCCCGATACCTGCCCGATGATGGACCCCGTCTGACCTCCCCCAGCCCCGTGGGACTGCCCATCCTGACCCTCCCCCTAACCCAATGGGACTGCCCATCCCGACCCTCCCCCCCAGCCCCGTGGGACTGCCCATGTCGACCCTCCCCCCAGCCCAAAGGAACTGCTCACTCTGACCCTTTCCCCAAACACATACAGATGCCTCCCACCCCCAGCCACTTCCACAGGACCTCCAATGACCACCCTCACTGAGCACCCCGATCCACTTCAACCCCTCTCAGTCCCCTCCTGACTGCCTTCACCCACAAACCTCCCAACCCCCTCCCCACATAATTGTCACTGCCCCTTCCCACTGACCGTCCAACCCCCACCCATGAACTAACTGATTTCCCCCCACCACCACTGACCACTCTGCCCCCCTCTCCCTGACCAACTGATCTCTTCTGAAATGATTTCTCTCCCCACCCCACACCCCCAGTCACCCCAACAACCAGCCAGCACTTTCTACGATTCCAATCCTACTTTACAAACCTTTCCTCTCCTTGGTATCTGAAAGTGGCTGGATCTTTAACCGTTCCTGCTTTACGGCAGTTAGTTTTATATAAAGGGGGCGTGAACTCCTTACCTCTGACCCTGGCCCCTGGACAGAAGGCCTCAGCAGCGTGCTGCCCTACACACGCCTCACCATGCCTGAGTCACAAAGTCGGGTGAGACCTGCGTAGGGTGGAGGCAGGGTCAATTCGTATTTTTAAGGCAGATTCTTGACAAACGAGGGAGTCAGAATTATCAGTGGAATGTGGAGTTGAGACTGCAATCAGATCAATTAGAATCTTACTGGATGGCAGACTAGGCTTGAGGGGCTGAATGGAACGTAGGAGTTTGGAGTGAGAGAGGGTAATTCAGCTCTTCCAGCCAGTCCTAATGATCATAGCTGATCTTCACCTCATCCTAACTCCACTTCCCTACCTTTTCCCCAGAGCCCTTTATCCTGCCTTTAATCAAATATTTATCTAGCTCTTTCTTGGATTCTGCACTCTGGGGCAGTGATTTCCATAGACTCACAACCCTCTGTTAAACTACATTTGGAATATTGTGTTCAGTTCTGGACACCTCACTATAAGAAGGATGTGGAAGCATTGGACAGAGTACAGAGGAGATTTATCAGGATGCTACCTGGTTTGGAGGGTAGGTCTTATGAGGAAAGGTTGAGGGAGCTGGGACTTTTCTCTTTAGAGTGGAGGAGGATGAGAGGCGATTCAACAAGGGTTTATAAGATGATGAGGAGGATTGATAGAGTGGACGTGCAGAGACTATTTTCTCGGGTGGATGTAGCTGTTACTAGGGGGCAAAAGTATATGGTTCATGGTGGGAGATATAGGAGAGATTTCTGAGGTAGATTCTTCACTCAGAGTGTTTGGGGTGTGGAATGCACTGCCTGCTGTGTTAGTGGAGTCGGACACTTTAGGAACTTTCAAGCGGTTATTGGATAGGCACATGGAACACACCAGAATGATAGGGAGTGGGATAGCTTGATCTTGGGTTTGAACATATCTCGGCACAACATTGAGGGCCAAAGGGCCTGTACTGTATTGTACTGTTCTCTGTTCCTTATCTCTGTCTTCAACCTCTTGTTCTGCACTGTTCTAAAAAGGGGAACATTTAAGTCATAGTTTATATACCTCAATCAAATCCTTCTATACTCCAGCAAGTACTCAACCACTCCTCATATAACAGCCCCTCAAATCTGCAATCAGTGACTTATTCCCAATTCCCAACAAGGAAACCTGTGGGGCTGGGTGTAAGGTTGGTTTACACTGGCCCGATTCCCCGCTCCCCGAGGAGTATTCAGCAGGATGTGATTCCCACATTCACCCACTCCCACACTAATTCAATGCTGCCCTTTCAGACGTGGTCAGCAGCGTACCCTGGACAACCTGCAGAGTGAACTGGAGAGGGAAATCAAGAGTAAAAATGAAGCTGTGCGGATCCAGATGAAAATGGAGACGGATCTGAACGAGATGGAGCAGCAGATGAACGATGCGATTCGCCGGGCTGGAGAATCTCAGAGAGCCACCCGCAACCTAACCTCCAAAAATAAAGTGAGTTCCTGCCTGGTTAAACAATCCTCCAAACTCCTCACTCTCACTCGCTGTGCCCCTCACTCTCTCTTCACTCAATCCATGTGTCCCTCATTTCCCCCTCACTCACTCTGTCTGCCCAGCAGCACCCCCCCCCAGTCTCAGTGTGCTACTGTTCCTCGAGTGGTTGCTAACTCACTAAAGGAGAGAGGGAGTGGGCAGGAAGCTGATGAGGAGTGTGGGGCCTGATGGGCTGAATGGCCTGTGTCTGTAGTGTAAAGTAATGCATTAATGTGTGGGATTAATGGTGAGTTCTTTCAGAGAGCAGCGACAGGCACCATGGAGTGAATGGATTCCTACATTAGAACCATAGAAAATTACAGTTCAGAAACAGGCCTTTTGGCCCTTCTTGTCTGTGCTGAACCATTTTTCTGCCTATTCCCACTGACCTGCACTTGAATCATATCCCTCCACCCCCCTCTCATCCATCAACCCGTCCAAGCTTTTCTTACATGTTAAAAGTGATCCTGCATTTACCACTTTATCCGGCGACTTATTCCTCACACCCACCACTCTCTGCGTGGAGAATCCCCCCCTAATATTCCCTTTAAACTTTTCTCCTTTCACCCTTACCCCATGTCCTCTGGTTTTTTTCTCCCTAGTCTCAGTAGCATTTACAATTTGTAATTCATTATATTTTATTCAGCTCTCTGAAAATGATAGGAAAATGATAACAGGCTGCAGAATGAAACCAGAACAAGGAGTTTTTATACATAAGAACGTAAGAAATAGGAGCAGGAGTCGGACATCTAGCTTCTCGAGCCTGCCCCGCCATTCAATAAGATCATGGCTGATCTGTAGTGGTTCAGTACCACTTTCCCGCTTTCTCCCCGTAACCCTTAATTCCCTTGTCAATTAAAAACCTATCCACTCTTGACTTGAACATATTCAGTGAGGAAGCCTCCACCGCCTCATCAGGCAGAGAATTCCAAAAATTCACCACCCTCTGCATGAAGAAACCCCTCCTCAACTCCGATCTGAACCACGCCCCCTAATCTTGAGGCTGTGCCCTCTAGTCCTGCTATCTTTGCTAAGCAGGAAGAGCCTCTCAACCTCTACCCTATCCGTCCCCTTCATTATCTTATACATTAGTATAAGATCCCCTCTCAGACTTCTAAACTCCAAAGAGTACAAACCTAGCCTATTCAGTCACTCATCATCCAACGCCCTCGTCTCTGGTATCAGCCCAGTAAACCTTCTCTGCACCCCCTCCAAGGCCAATATAGAACATAAAACATAGTACATTACAGCGCAGAACAGGCCCTTCGGCCTTCGATGTTGCGCCAACCAATTAAGAAAAAGCAATGACCCTCTAACCTAAACCATTCCCTCTTCATCCATAAACTTATCCACTAACCTCTTAAACGCCCCCAAACTTAGCACATCTACAACTGCAGCAGCCAGGGCATTCCATACCCTTACCACCCTCTGGGTAAAGAACCTACCTCTGACATCCGTCCTATAACTACCACCCCTTAATTTAAAGCTATGCCCCCTCGTGCTAGCTTTCTCCATCCCAGGAAAAAGGCTATCACTGTCCACCCTATCTAAACCTCTAATCAACTTGAATTTTCTCCTCTTAGCTGCCTTCTTTCTAACGAAAACAACCTCAAATCCGTCAGCCTCTCCTCATAAGACTTGCCCTCCATATCAGGCAAAATCCTGGTAAACCTCCTCTGCACCCTCTCCAATGCCTCCACATCTTTCTTATAATGCGGGGACCAGAACTGTACACAATACTCCAAGAGCGGCCGCACCAGAGTTTTGTACAGTTGCAACATGACGTTGCGGCTCCGAAATTCAATCCCCCTACCAATAAAAGCTAAGAATCCGTATGCCTTCTTGACAACCTTATCGACTTGATTGCCAATTTTCAGGTATCTATGCACATATACACCAAGATCCCTCTGTTCTTCAACACTATTAAGAGTCCTACCATTAGCCCTATACTCTACACATTTGTTATTCCTGCCAAAGTGAATTACCTCACACTTTTCTGCATTAAACTCCATTTGCCATCTCTCGGCCCAGCTCTACAACTTGTCCAAGTCTCTCTGCAAACTATAACACCCCTCTTCACTATCTACCACTCCTCCAACTTTGGTGTCATCCGCAAATTTACTAATCCATCCTTCAATACCCTCATCCAGACCCTTCCTCAAATGCGGTGACCAAAACTGCACACAGTACTCCAGCTGCGGCCTCACCAGCACCCTATACAGCTGCAACAGAACCTCCCTACTTTTATATTCTATCCCCCTCGCTATAAAGGCCAACATTGCATTCGCCTTCTTAATCACCTGCTGCACCTGCAGACTGTGTTTTTGTGATTCGTACCCAAGGACCCCCAGATCCCTCTGCACTGTCACATGCTGCAGCTTTTCTGCATTTAAATAGTAATACAAGATGATTAGAGTATTCCACTCGAACCTGGCACTGGGTGGGTGCATGTGGCTTTGGGAAGTGTGTCTGTCCCACCTCACTCAGTGAATTCCGCAGATTAATCCTGTTGTGCTGGTGTTAATCGCTCTTTTCCAGGAATTGCAGTCCCAGTTGGACTCCACGGCCCAGCGGAACGAGGAGCTGAAGGAGGAGCTAAACGCATCTAATCGGCGTGGAGCTACGCTGAACTCTGAGCTGGAGACACTCCAACACAGACTGGAGACCTCGGAACGGAACAGTAGAGCAGCGGGAAAGGAACTGCAGGAGGGCAGGGACAAAATGGAAACGATTCTCTCTCAGGTATCCCCGGCTTCAAAATGCTAAGCGTTAGATGTTCAGGTCTGTAACTCCCACAGTCCACCTGTGTTAGTGAGCCACACTGGAGTAGTTAAAGATTAAACGGTTAATTTTGTCAATCATCAGATCCTGGTAGAGATGTAGAAAGTGATGAGAGGCACAGACAGGGTAGATAGTCAGAGACCAAAAAAGAAAAACCCGGAAAATCTCAGCAGGTCTGGCAGCATCTGCAAGGAGAGAAAAGAGCTGATGTTTCAAGTCCAGATGATTCTTTGTCAAAGCTGTTTTTTTCCTAGGGTGGAAGAGTTAACTACAAGAGGGCATGGGTTTAAGGTGAGAGGTGATAAGTTTAAAGGAGATGTGCGTTACAGGTTTTTCACACAGAGGGTGATGGATGCCTGGATCGCACTGCCAGAGCGGAATCATAGAATCCTTACAGTGCAGAAGGAGGCTATTCAGCCTATCAGTCTGCACTGACAACAATCCCACCCAAGTCCTATCCCCATAACCCCACATATTTACACTTCTAATTCCCCCTAACGTTAAGGAGCAATTTAGCATGGCCAATCCACCTAACCCACACATCTTTGGTCAGTGGGAGGAAACCACAGTACCAGGAGGAATCCTATGCAGACACGGGGAGAACATGCAAACTCCACACAATGACCCAAGCCAGGAATCGAACTGTTTAGTCTCCTTACTTGAGAAAGGATATACTGGCACTGGAGGGGGTGCAGAGAAGATTCATTAGATTGATTCCAGAGCCAAGAGGGTTGGCTTGTGAGGAGAGACTGATAGACTGGGATTATACTCATTGGAATTCAGAAGAATGAGGGGAGTTCTTATAAGAAGGTAGATGAGGGCTGTTGTCTACATGGACTTTAGCAAAGCCTTTGATAAGGTACCACATGATAGATTGTTTCATAAAGTTAAATCTCATAGAATCTAGGGTGAGGCATCTAAATGGATACAAAATTGGCTTCTTGACAGAAGCCAGAAGATGGTTTTAGAAGGTGGTATTTCAAACTGGAGGCCTGTGAACAGTGGTCTGCTTCAGAGATCAGTGCTGGGTCCGCTGTTATTGGTCATTTCTATTAATGACCTGGATGAAAATACAGGAGGCGTGGTTAGTAAGTTTATAAATGACACCAATATTGGTGGCACAGTGGACAATGAAGAAAATTATCTCCAATTTCAACGGGATCTTGATCAATTGGACCAGTAGGCTGACGAATAGCAAATGGAGTTTAATTTATAAATGTGAGGCGATGCATTTTGATAGAATGAACCAAGGCAGGACTTATTCAATTAATGGTAAGGCGTTAGGGAGAGTTACAGAACAAAGTGATTAGGGGTACATGTTCACAGCTCCTTGAAAGTGGAGTCATGGCCAGGCGGACTGGAGAGGAAGGCATTTGGCATGCTTGGTTTCATTGGTCAGAACATTGAATATAGGAGTTGGGACATCTTATTAAAGTTGTACAAGACATTGGTAAGGCCACACTTGGAATATTGTGTGCAATTCTGGTCACCTTATTATAGGAAGGATATTATTAATCTAGAAAGAGTGAAGAAAAAATTTACTAGGATGCTACCGGGACTTGATGGTTTGAGTTATGAGGAGAGGCTGAATAGATGGGACTTTTTTCTCTGGAGTGTAGGAGGCTGAGGGGTGATCTCATGGAAGTCTATAAAATAATGAGGGGCACAGATGAGCCAGATAGTCAATAACTTTCCCAAAAGTAGGGGAGTCTAAAACTAGAGGGCACAGATTTAAGGTGAGATGGGAGAGATACAAGATTGTCCAGAGGAATAACTTTTTCACGCAGAGGATGGTGAGTGTCTGGAACAAGCTGCCAGAGGTAGTAGTAGAGGCAGGTACAATTTTGTCTTTTAAAAAGCATTTAGTTAGTTACGTGGGTAAGATGGGTATAGAGTGATATGGGTCAAAAGCAGGCAATTAGGATCAGCGTAGGGATTTAAAAAAAGGGTGGTATGGACAAGTTGGGCTGAAGGGCCTGTTTCCACGCTGTAAACCTCTATGACTCTATAACCTCTGCTTAACCCTCTGTACACTCACACTGTCTGCACCTATAAAGACTTGATTCATAGATTACACTATCCTGCAGTGCAGAAAGAGGCCCTTCAGCCTATTGAATCTGCACTGAAAACAATCCCACCCAGGCCCTACCCCCAGATTCCTACATATTTATCTACTAATCCCTCTAACCTATGCATCCCAGGATACTAAGGGGCAATTTCTTAGCCTGGCCAATCAACCTAACCCACACATTTTTGGACTGTGGGAGAAAACCAGAGCACCCAGAGGAAAGCCATGCAGACACGAAGAGAATGTGCAAACTCCACACAGACAGTGACCGAGAATTGAACCCAGGTCCCTAGAGCTGTGAAGCTGCAGTGCTAACCCACTGTGCTACTGTGCACACCTGTAAAGATTCACATTTCAATCATTGTCTTGTAATTGAGTTTACGTTTATATTTGTCCTGTTTGTGAAACAAACCCTGCACTCATCTGATGAAGGGACAATGCTCCAAAAGCTCATGCTACCAAATACATCTATTAGACTTTAACCTGATGTTGTGAGACTTCTTACTGTGCCTTCTCCTGTCTAATGCCAGCATTTTCACATCATAGCTGATCTGTGTCCCTCATTATTTTATAGATCTCCATAAGATCACCCCTCGGCCTCCTACGCTCCAGAAAAAAAAACTTAGTCTATCCAGCCTCTCCTTATAATTCAAACTATCAAGTCTCGGTAGCATCCTAATAAGTCTTTTCTGCACTCTTTCTAGTTTAATAATATCCTTTCTATAATAGGGTGACCAGAATTACACACAGTATTCCAAGTGTGGCCTTATCAATGTCTTGTATAACTTCAACAAGATATTCCAGCTCCTGTATTCAATGTTCTGATCAATGAAACCAAACATGCTGAGTGCCTTCTTCACCACTCTGTTCAGCTGTAACTCTACTTCCAAGGTGCTATGAACATGTACCCCTAGATCTCTTTGTTCTGTAACTCTTCCCAATGCCCTGCCATTAACTGAGTAAGTCCTGCCCTAATTCAATCTACCGAAGTGCATCACCTCGCATTTGTCTAAATTAAACTCCATCTGTCATTTGTCAGCCCACAGGCCCAATTGATCAAGATCCCATTGCAATCCAAGATAATCTTCTTCACTGTCCATTATGCCATTCCCCACCACTCCACTCCCCGCACGTTCTGGGTCAGCCATACAGGCTGTGATTGAACTAGAGAGAATGCAGAGGAGATTCACCAGGATATTGCCTGGACTGGGATGTTTCAGCTCGGAAGAGAGGCTAGTTAGGCTGGGGTTGCTTTCTTCGAAGCAAAGAAGGCTGAGGAGAGACCTGATCGAGGTGTACAAAACTATAAGGGACACAGAGAGGGTCGACAGGAAGAAACCTTTCCGCTTAATCAGTAACCAATGTGCACAGGTTTAAGGGAAAGGCAGGAAATTGAGAGGGGATTCGAGGAAAATCTTTTTCACCCAGAGGGTGGTGGGAATCTGGAGCTTGCTGCCTGAAAGGGTGGTAGAGGCAGGAACCCTCACAACATTTAAGAAACATTTAGATGAGTACTTGAAACACCACAGTATTCACGGCTACAGACCAAATGCTAGAAAATGGGATTAAAATAGAAATTTCTTGTTGGCCACTGCAGATATGATGGGCCACACTCTTTGTCACTAATAGGTTGTGGGTTCAAGTCCCACTCCAGTACTTGAATGTAATAATGCAGGCTGACACACCGGTGCAGAACTGAGGGAGTGCTGCACTGTCTTATGGACAAGACAGTAAACCCAACCCTCCAAATGTTCTCTCACATATGTAAAATACTCCATGATGTTATTCATAGAAGAGCAGAACAGAACTCCCTGCTACCCTGACCCTTAACAAATATCACAGATTATATGCCTTACTGTGGGATCTTGCTGTGCACTGATGAGGGGCCCCATTTTTCTACATTACAACAGTGACTACACTTTGGCTGGAAAGCACTTGGGGAGGTTGTGGAAGTTGTGATATAAATTCAAATTCTTCCCTTTCCGCATCCAGAACGTAAACCTTCTAAACCAGAAGAAAAAGTACGAACATGACATTGAGCAACTGAATCAACAAGTTGAGAAATTGGTACAGGAATTCAGGATGGAAGCAGAAAACTGTAGGAAAGCCAAGAATGAGGTAACTACGATAGTCATTTGTACCAAATCATCCAAATTGCAATTTATTCTCCAGTCTGAACCTGACTTTCATAAAAACTGGGCCAATCTGTAACATGTGTGCCATACGAGTGCCAAACATTGATCATCACCCCTTAATATTCAATGGCATTACCATTACTGAATCCCCCATTATCAACATCCTAGGGGGCGAGGGCTACCATTGACCAGACACTATACAGACTTGCTACTAGTTATGGTTACCAGAGCTGGTCAAAGAATAGGTAATTCACTTCCTGTCTCCCCAGAGCCTGTCCACCATCTACAACTCAGGAGTGTGATGGAAGAGCTCCCCACTTGCCTGGATGGGTGCAGCTCCAACAACACTCAAAAAGCTCAACACTATGCAGGATAAATATGATTAGCGCCCCATCCACCACCTTCAGCATTCGCTCCCTCCACCATTGATAGACAGTAGCAGCAATATGTACCATTTACATGATACACTGCAACAACTCACCCAGCCTCCTACAAACATCTTCCAAACCTACAATCGCTACCCTCAAGCAGGACAAAGGCAGCAGATATCTGCGGACACCACCACATACAAGTTCCCCTCTGAATCACTCGCCGTCCTGACTTGGAAATATGTTGCCGTTCCTCCAGTGTCGCTGGGTCAGGAATCCAGAACTCGTTCCCCAACAGCACTGAGGGTGCATCTACCCCACATGGTCTGCAGCGATTCAAGTAGGCAGCTCACCACCACCTTCTCGAGAGCAATTAGGGATGGTTAACAAATGCTGATCTACACTACACCTAACAAACTGAAACTAAATCAAAAAAAGATTCCAGTTGTATGATTCACTATTCAGGGAAATATTCTTGCTGAACTTGGAGAAATGTTGGGATCCTTGAGGCTTAAAGAAGTGGTCTGGTTTGGACAGCAAACATCTGCTTCTCGCTGGTTTGTCTTAATATTTAATACACATGGAGACATGTCCAGTAATATTACTGCCAAGGAAAATATATCAGCAAAAATAATTGCTTCATGTACATCACACATGATGTCTCACTCCCACCATCCTCCTCTCTCACCTGTTAGCAACCCACGTCCCCCCCAACCACCTCAGTTACCATTCTGTGTGAGGAAGATGACCAGTTCAGAGTTAAAATGTTTTTATTCGTGTCACAAGTAGGCCTACATTCACACTGCAATGAAGATACTGTGAAAATCCCCTTATCACCACACTCCCAGTGCCTGTTTGGGTACATCAAGGGAGAATTTAGCATGGCCAACACACCCAACCAGTATATCCTTCAGATTGTGGAGGTGAAACTGGAAGAAACCCAAGCAGACATGGGGAGAACATGCCGACTCCACATAGACAGTGACCCAAACGGGTCCCTGGCGCTATGAGTGGTTAACATAAGTGTTTCTCATTGTTCAGGTTACAGCACAGACTGAGAAGCTGAACAAAGAACAGGAAGTCAACTCAAACCTGGAACATGCCAAGAAGAACCTGGAGCTGATAGTCAAAGAGCTGCAGGATCAGCTGGAAGAGGCTGAGAGTGAGGCACTGAAAAGCAGTAAGAAGCAGCTACACAAGATGGAGACACGGGTGAGATGTCCAGAGCGGAATAACTAACACCGTATCATCTCCATGGAAACCAAGCTCACAAACATGAATCACTAAGTTAATCAGCAGATATAGACAGTAATCAGGAAGGCAATGGAATGTGGGCCTTTATTAAGAAGGGGTTGGAATATAAAAGTAGACGTCTCACTACAACTGCACAGGGAATTAGTGAGACCCCCACACCTAGAGCATTGTGTACAGTTTTATTCTCCTTGCTGAAGGAGTGATATACTTGATTGGAGACAGTTCAGAGAAGGTTCACTTGTCTAATTCCTGGGCTGAGGGGTTTATTTTATGAGGAAAGGTTGAGCAGGTTAGACCTATACCCGTTGGAAATGAGAGAATGAGGTGATGTTATTGAAATCTATCAGATTCTGAGGGAGCCGACAGGATAAATGCTGAGAGAATGTTTTTCTTTGTCTGGGGAGTCTAAAACTGTTACAGATCGAGATAGGATGAACTCAAAGGGTTAGTTTATTTGCACACTCAAAGAGAAGACAGTGGTATTGTCACTGGACTAGTAATCCTGAAACTAGGTTCAAATCCCACCAAGCAGATGGTGAAATTTAAATTCAATAGAATCCTGGAATTAAAAGTCTACTGATGATCATGAAACTATTGTCTATTGTTGTAAAAACCCATCTGGTTCATTGATGTCCTTTAAGGAAGGAACTCTGCCATCCGCATCTGGTCTGGTCTACCTGTGATTCCAGATCTGCAGTGATGTGGTTGACTTGTAACTGGCCTCTGGAATGACCTAGAAGTCATGATGTAGAGATGCCGGCGTTGGACTGGGGTAGTAAGAACTCAGTAAGAATTTAGCAACACCAATTTTAAATCCAACCGATTTATTTGATAGTAAATTTGCGAGCTTTCGATACTCTGTGCCTTCATCAGGCAAATGCAGTGTTCTGGTCTGCAATAGCACACATATCAACACAGACAGTTACAGATTACTGATTAGAATGCGAATCCTTACATCTAACCTGCTATTCAAGTGTTAAAGTGGCTAACAATGTGTGTGAAGGGAATCCTGAGCATTGGTTAGAGAATTGTGTATTTCTCCAGACAGCACAGTAAGTGAGGTTTTTTGCTAACCCAGGCAAGTTACGGGGGTTACAGATAGTGTGTCATGAAGCCAAGATCCATATTAAGACCGTCCTCATGTGTGCGGAACTTGGCTATCAGTCTCTGCTCAGCGACTCTGCGCTGTCGTGTGTCACGAAGGCCCCCTTGAAGAACATTTACCCGCAGGTTGGAGGCCGAATGCCCATGACTGCTGAAGTGTTCACCCACAGGAAGGGAACTGTTTTGCCTGGTGATTGTTGAGCGATGCTCATTCATCCGCTGTCGTAGTGTCTGCATGGCCTAGAAGGCCACACAGTCCAAAGACAATTCAGGACAGGCAACTAGCCCAGCCAGCAATGCCTACATCCCATGAATGAGCTTTAAAAAAACCCACACACAAACATGGGAGGATAATAAGACTCACACAGTAAAACAGGGACAGAAATTAGCCACGAGGATATTTGTGCCTATTTTATAACAATACATAGTGTGAAGCCTTAATGCCCAGATATGTTCAACAATTTGATTTTATTATTGCCACATGTATTAGTATACAATGAAAAATATTTTCACTCAGAGGGTGGTGAGTGAGTGGAATCAGCTGCCGTCGGCAGTGTTAGACTCGCTGGGGTCTTTTTAAAAGACTTCAGGATGAGTACATGGGATTAAATGGGATTGGGAGTTGCAGATAGTTCTATGGCCTAATAGGTATGGATATGATCGGCACAATTTGTGGGCCAAAGAGCCTATTTGTGCTGAAGTGTTCTATGTTGTATTGTTTCTTGCATGCTATACAGACAAAACGTACCATTCACAGAGAAGGAAATGAGAGAGTGCAGAATGTAGCGTTACAGTCAAAGCTAGGGTGTAGAGAAAGATCAACTTAATATCAGGTAAATCCATTCAAAAGCCTAACGGCAACAGGGAAGAAGCTGTTCTTGAGTCGGTTGGTACGTGGCCTCAGAATTTTATATCTTTTTCCTTAACGAAAAAGATGGAAGAGAGAATAAGGTGGTGAAGAGGAATTTCCTCTGTGTGTGTGTTTGAACTTCTCTTCCCCAGACAGAAGGAGGCTGGGACACTAAGTAATGAGGGAGTTGAGGATTATTGGGGATAGGCAGGAACGTGAGGTTAAGGCCACAAACAGATCAGCCTTGATCTTATTGAATGGTGAAATAGGCTCAAGAGGCTGAATGCTTACTCCTGCTCTTTTATCTTATGTCTGTGAGTTCTCATTGTGTAGCACACAGTGCCCACTGTGCAGAGTCCACTGAAAACTATGCTTATTATCTACAAATTATACAAGTAATAGTGCAATTATTTCACTAGTGAGGCACCAGTGAGGTTGGAAAACCTCACACCTCACAGCTGGAAGGCCAGGAGATTTCTATTTGTTATTGAGCTGCCAGTTCAAGTGAGCAAGCTGAAATAAAATGTGGGAATGATTTTTCAAATTACAGATTCGGGCGTTGGAGGAGGAGATTTCCGCTGAGAAGAAGAAAAACGCGGAGTTACAGAGAGGAATAAGGAAGCAGGAGCGTTGTGTTAAAGAGCTCAGCTTCCAGGTAACAGAGTCTATCTTCACCATGGTGCAATTCTGCTCCTCAGAGCAAGACAGACAACACAAGACATATCACAAACTATGAAGACAATACGATCTGCTCAATGGTGTAGCTAACACCACAGATCACCGGTCTCTCCCCATCCCGTCCGACCCCCACCGTCTCCACCCTCCCACCCCCACCCCTTCCACCCCAACCTCTTGTCCCTCTCTGCAGGCCTTGCTCATCCCTCCCCACTCTGCAGGTCCCAGCTGCTTCTCTCTCTGTGCCCAGATTCTTTCTGTGGTGTTAGCAATGAACTCTATCAGAGAAAAGATATTCAGTTTGACTCCAGGGCAGTATGGAAGGAAATAATTTCAAAAAATTAATTCACTCACTAAATGTGAACAACCAGTGAACAACAACACAATAATTGACTACGTTGAGGCAGTCTTGGGCTACAAGATGATGCAGATGGAACGGTCAAAAAGGCAGATAAATGGCAGATGGATTTTAGTGTGAAAATTGGGAGGTGATACACTTTGGAAGGAGTAATTTGACAGGAAGTACTCAATGAATGGTAGGACATTAGGAAGTTGTGTGGTGTGTTAGTCTACACATCTCCGTCTTCTTAAATTCTCTAAAATTGCACACCTTTATTGTGGAGTCCAAGAGGCGCAAACAAAAGTCATAGGTAGAAGAAAGGTTGGAATGAGGCACTCGCTGATGTTAAAATGGCAGCGTGGGCTTGTAGGGCCTGTTTCCTGTGCTGTGTTGTTCTTTGTTTGTTTGTTCTCTGAAGGCAGAAGGGTAATAGGGTGGTGCAAAGGCAATTGGGACACTTGCCTTTATCAATTGAGACGTAGGTTATAATAGCAGGGAAGTCATCTTGGGGTTGTATAGAACTTTGGTGAGGCCACAGCTAGAGTATTGTTTTTGTTGGAGGACAGAAGACTGAAATGCGAATTGATCGAGGTATACAAGATTATGAGGGGACAAAGTGGATAAGGAGTAGCTATTCCCTTCAGTTGAATGATCAGTCACGTGGGGACATACGTTCAAGGTGAGGGACAAAAGGTTTGGGAGGGAATGTGAGGAAAATGTTTTATATCCAGGCGGTGGTGATGATTTGGAATGTGCTACCTGGGAGGGTAGTAAATGCGGGTCGTCTCACATCTCTTAAAAAATATCCGGATTAGCACTTGGCACATCATAACATTCTGAGCTATGGGCTACATGCTGACAGATGGGATTAGGTGGGAGTTCAGGTTCTAAAGTGTTGGTGTGAACTCAACGGACTGAAGAGTCCTTCCACAATGTAGTATTCTATGATTATTGGTGATGCCAGCATTAATTGTCTTTAAGCAAATGTTGGCAAGTCATCTTCTTACATAAAACTGAGTGAATGTTTGTACGTTCTAGGCCCACACAGCAGAGCCTTTTCACTGGGCTAGTAATCCAGGTCCCAGAACCGAGATTCAAAACCCACCATGCCAAATTTGAATTCAATAGAATTCTAGAATTAAGAGTCTATTGATGACATGAAACTATTGTTGTAAAAACCCATCTGACTCACTAATGTCCTTTGCGGAATGAAACCTGCTGTCCTTATCTGGTCTGCTTACAAGTGACTCCAGAGCTACAGCAATCTGGTTGACTCTTAACTGCTCTCTGAAGTGGCCTAGCAAGCCACTCAGTTGTATCAATTACTACTGTCTCAACAAAGAAATAAACCAGAAAGTTTGTGGAGTTTGCACATTCTCCCAGTGTCTGTCTAAGTTTCTCCCACAGTCAACATAGTTGGTTAGTTGGATTGGCCATGCTAATTAGCATGGTAAATACCCGGGTTACAAGAATAGGGCCTCGGTGGGATTGTTGTTGGTGCAGACTCAATGGGCAGAGTAGAACAAAGAACAAAGAACAAAACAGCACAGGAAACAGGCCCTTCAGCCCAACAAGCCCATGCCGCCACCCCGATGTTCCCACCTCTACCCGTGATCCCTGTCCATGTTTATAGATCTATGGATTAAAAACCAAATTTGAGACAATTTAGGGAGAATTTGTTTTGCCAGTTAGCCTGAGAGCACATCTTTGGGATGTGGGAGGAAACCGGAGCACCCGGAGAAAACCCACGCAAGCACGGGGAGAATGCGCAAACTCCCACAGACACAGGCCCAAATCCATGTATCTGCACAGCACAGCTATAGTCACTGAGCTGTCGTGTTGCCCATCAAATGGTCCAGGTCAAGCATACACTAACAATGTGAAGCACTAGGATACTCTCAAAAAAATCCAAGAGCAGCCCTCTCACGACCCATCGCGTGTATGCCCCTTGTTAGACAACAAGGTGGACCAAAGCACCTGTAGGATAAAAACAAGTACATCAATATCATCATCTATTTACACACTTCCCAGGGACTCCCAAGGCTCATGATCCCTATTTTAAATCAGTTTTCTATACCCCTCCATTCCCATTCTGTTCATGTGCCCATCTAAGTATTTCTTAAATAACTCCAGAGTACCTGCCTCCACCACTTTACTTGGCAGCGCATTCCATACCCCCACCACCCTCTGTGTGAAAAAACTCCCTCTAGCATCCAAATTATACCTTACCCCCCTCACCCTAAGCCCGTGACCCCTCGTGCTATTTGAGTCCATCCTAGGAAAAAGCTTAACCCTGTTTACTCTATCTATCCCCTTCAAAATCTTGTACACCTCTATCAGATCTCCTCTAAGTCTACGTCTTTCTAAGGAAAACAGTCCCAATTTGCCTAACCTCTCCTCGTAACTCAGGCCTTCCATACCAGGCAGCATCCTGGTAAACCTCCTCTGCACTCTCTCCAGAGTCTCCACGTCCTTCCGGTAGTAAGGCGACCAGAACTGGACGCAGCATTCCAAATGAGGTCTAACCAGTGTTTTATACAACTGCAACATTAAAGACCAGCTCTTGTACTCTATACCCCTTCCTATAAAGGCTAACATACTATATGCTTTCTTCACAACCTTCTTCACTTGCTCTGCCACCTTCAGAGACTTCAGAGACAAATCCATGCCTCGTATCCCTAATCAGATCACAACGTTCTAAGTGCCTATACATCCTATCTCTAAGAATCCCCTCCAACGGCTTCCCTACCACTGATGTCAAACTCACTGGCCTATAATTTCCAGGGTTATCCCTACCACCCTTTTTAAACAACGTACAATATTAGCTATTCTCCAGTCCTCTGGGACCTCACCTGTGTCCAAGGAAGACACAAAGATTTGCGTCAGAGGTCCAGCAATTTCACCTCGTACCTCCCTAAGCAGTCTGGGATAAATGCCATCAGGCCCCGGAGATTTATCAGTTCTAATGCTACCTAGAAGCTCTAACACTTCCTCCCTCAGTATGGATATTTCCCTCAACTGGTCTACAGCTCCCTCAGAGACAGGAGCTGTCAACAAGCCCCTCTCCTTCATGAATAAAACCTTTTAAACTAGAAAGGTTAGGGAGAGGGAATAGTGATGTGGAGACTGGGAGCAAGGAAGTTAGCTCCCAGGTAGGGAAGGACTCTGGGCAGGATGAGAGGCAGGTTAGATGAGTGGGGGAGAAGGGAAATGTCCAGTCTGAGGGGCTGAGGTGTGTCTATTTTAATGCCAGGAGTGTAGTAAATAAGGTGGATGAACTTGGATTGATGCTTGGATTGGCGGGTACAGAGGAGCAGTGCCAGGCAATACAACAGGACATAGATAGGTTGGTAGACTGGGCAGATAGATGGCAAATGGAATTTAATCCGGATAAATGCGAGGTGATGCATTTTGGCCGGAAAAATGTAGAAGAGAGTTATAGGATAAAAGGTAAAACTATTCGGAGTATAGAGACGCAGAGAGACTTGGGGGTGCAGGTTCACAAGTCTCTGAAGGTGTCTTCACAGGTGGAGAAGGTGATAAAGAAAGCGTATAGTATGTTAGCTTTCATAGAAAAGGGTATAGAATACAAGAGTAGGAGTTTGATGTTGCAGTTGTATAGAACGTTGGTTAGGCCTCACTTGGAATACTGCGTCCAGTTCTGGTCACCGTACTATTGGAAGGATGTGGAGTCCTTGGAGAGAGTGCAGAGGAGGTTTACCAGGATGCTGCCTGGTATGGAAGGACTGTCTTATGAGGAACGATTAAATAGACTGGGGTTGTTTTCCCTTGAAAGACGTCGGCTTAGAGGGGATCTCATAGAGGTGTATAAGATTATAAGGGGTATAGATAGAGTAAATGGAGGTAAACTTTTTCCACCTTCAGAAATGGATAGGACGAGGGGTCATGGCCTTAGGGTGAGGGGGGCTATGTATAAGACGAATATTAGAGGGCAGTTTTTCACACAAAGGGTAGTGGGGGTGTGGAATGCACTGCCGAGTAAGGTGGTGGGAGCAGGCACGCTGGGGCTGTTTAAGGGTCTCTTGGACAGCCACATGAGCGTTATGCAGATAGAGGGATATAGTAGGACTGTTTAACTATGGCTTTTTTTTTCCACAGGTAATTCGGTCCAACTTGACCAACAAGGAGCATGCATTCGGCAGGTGGTGTGAGGACAGCTCTTGGATGTTGATTCATGGGTTGCCTGGTGCTTCATGTCGTAAATGAGTGCTTTATCTGGACCATCTGAAGGGCACCATGACAGCTCAGTGACTATCGCTGTAGCTGTGCAGACACTTGGAATTGGGCCGGTGTCTGCGGGAGTTTGCGCTCTCTCCCCGTGGTTGCGTGGGTTTTCTGCGGGCGCTCCAGTTTCCTCCCACATCCCAAAAAATTCCCTCTTAGGCTGATTGGGAAACAAATTGTCCCTACATTGAGACTCTTCCATATTAGGAATAACCTAAAATAAGAATAGGATAATGGAATTGTTACTATATAGTTATGACGGCGGCATGGGCTTGTTGGGCCGAAGGGCCTGTTTCCCGTGCTGTGTTGCTCTAAAAAAAAACTTAGGGCGTGGATTGCTGCTTGGGAGTGTGATGTGGTGGCCATTACAGAGACTTGGATGTCTCAGGGACAGGACTGGGTACTACAGGTCCCGGGATTCAGATCCTTCAGGAAGGACAGGGAGGGAGGCAAAAGAGGTGGTGGAGTGGCACTGTTGATCAGGGACAGTGTCATGGCTGCAGAGAAGGTGGATACCGAGGAGGGAATGTCTACGGAGTCTCTGTGGGTGGAAGTTAGGAATAGCAAAGGGTCGGTGACGTTGCTGGGTGTATTCTATAGGCCGCCCAATAGTGACAGGGAAGTTGAGGTGCAGATAGGGAAACAGATACTGGAGAGATGTAGAAATAACAGAGTTGTTGTGATGGGAGACTTCAATTTCCCAAACATCGACTGGAATATCCCAAGGGTAAGGGGTTTGGATGGGGAGGAGTTTGTTAGGTGTGTTCAAGAGGGTTTCCTGACACAGCACGTGGACAAGCCTACGAGAGGAGAGGCTGTACTGGACCTGGTACTAGCTAATGAACCAGGACAGGTGATGGATCTCTCGGTAGGAGAGCATCTTGGGGATGGAGATCATAATTCTATCTCCTTCACCCTTGCATTGGAAAAGGATAGGATCGGATTGGATCAGGCAGGCTAGGAAGGTGTTTGTCTGGAATAAGGGGAAATATGAAGACATCAGGCAGATGTTGGGGCGAATAAACTGGAAGGAGGTGTTCTTGGGGAAAAGCACAGAAGGAAGGTGGCAGATATTCAAGGAATGCTTGTCTGGAGCTCTGCACGACAACGTTCCGGTGAGACAAGGAGGTTTTGGTAGGATGCGGGAACCGTGGTGCACGAAGGCTGTGGTGAACATAGTCAGGAAGAAAAGAAAGGTGTATAAAAGGTTCAAAGAGCTAGGAGATGTTGGGGATCTAGAGAAGTATAAGGCTTATAGAAGAGAGCTTAAAAAGGAAATTAGGAGAGCCAGAAGGGGTCATGAGAAGGCCTTGGCTGGTGGGATTAAGGAGAATCCCAAGGCCTTCTACAAATATGTGAAAAGTAAAAGGATAAGAGAAGGGATAGGACCTATAAAAGGTGAAGGGGGAAAAGTCTGTATGGAACCGGAAGAAATGGCAGAGGTGCTTAATGAGTACTTTGCCTCAGTATTCATGGTGGAAAGTGATCTGGGAGGATGCACTACAAGTTTGCGGCAGACTGAAAAGATTGAGTATGTAGATATTAAGGAAGCGGATGTGTTAGAACTTTTAAATGCTATCAAGATAGACAAGTCTCCGGGACCAGATGGGATGTACCCCAGGTTATTGTGGGAGGTGAGGGATGTCATTGCAGAGCCCCTGGCGATGATCTTTGCGTCGTCGATGGAGACGGGAGAGGTTCCGGAGGATTGGAGGATTGCGGATGTGGTCCCTATTTTCAAGAAAGGGAACAGGGATAGTCCTGGAAATTACCGACCGGTGAGTCTGACCTCAGTGGTTGGTAAGCTGATGGAGAGGCTTCTGAAGGACAAGATTTACGAGCATTTGGAGAAGTTTAGGTTGATTAGAAGTAGTCAGCATGGTTTTGTAAAAGGCAGGTCGTGCCTTACAAGCTTAATTGAGTTCTTCGATAATGTGACTGAACACATTGACGAAGGAAGAGCAGTGGACGTGGTGTACGTGGACTTCAGCAAGGCATTTGACAAGGTCCCACATGCAAGACTTCTTGAGAAGGTGAGAGGCCATGGGATCCAAGGGGCTTTGGCCTTGTGGATCCAGAACTGGCTTGCCTGCAGAAGGCAGAGGGTGGTTGTGGATGGCTCTTTTTCTGCATGGAGGTCGGTCACCAGTGGAGTGCCCCAGGGATCTGTTCTAGGACCCTTGCTGTTTGTCATTTTCATAAATGACCTGGATGAGGAAGTGGAGGGATGGGTGAGTAAGTTCGCCGATGACACGAAGGTCGGTGGTGTTGTGGATGGTCTGGAGGGATGTCAGAAGTTGCAGCATGACATCGACAGGATGCAAGACTGGGCGGAGAAGTGGCAGATGGACTTCAACGTGGATAAATGTGTTGTGGTCCATTTTGGCAGATCCAACGGGATGAATGAGTACACTATCAAAGGTAGGAGTCTTAGCTGTGTGGAAGAGCAGAGGGATCTTGGGGTCCGGGTCCATAAGACTCTCAAATCGGCCTCCCAGGTGGAGGATGTGGTTAAGAAAGCTTACGGTGTACTGGCCTTCATTCATCGAGGGATTGAGTTCAGGAGTCAGGAGGTAATGATGCAGCTTTATAGGACCCTTGTCAGACCACACTTGGAGTACTGTGCGCAGTTCTGGTCGCCTCACTATAGGAAGGACGTGGAAGCTATTGAAAGGGTGCAGAGGAGATTTACAAGGATGTTGCCTGGATTGGGAGGCATGCCTTATGAAGACAGGTTGAGGGAGCTGGGACTGTTCTCCCTGGAGAGACGAAGGTTGAGAGGCGACCTGATAGAGGTTTACAAGATGTTGAGAGGAATAGATAGGGTGGACTCTCAGAGACTATTTCCCAGGGCTGAAATGGTCGCGACGAGAGGGCACAGATTTAAGGTGCAGGGAAGCAAGTACAGAGGGGATGCTAGGGGAAAGTTTTTCACTCAGAGGGTGGTGAGTGAATGGAATCGGCTGCCGTCGGTGGTGGTCGAGGCGAACTCGCTGGGGTCTTTTAAAAGACTTCTGGATGAGTATATGGGATCCAATGGGATTGGGGGTTATAGATAGGTCTATGGCTGGATAGGTTTTGATGTGTTCGGCACAACTTGTGGGCCGAAGGGCCTGTTTGTGCTGCAGTGTTCTATGTTCTATGTTCTAATACTGACGCAAAGTATTCATTCAGGATCTCCGCCATTCCCTCGGGCTCTAAGCACAGTTCCCCTCCTCTGTCCCTAAGAGGTCCGATTTTTCCTCTAACCACCCTTTCATTCCTAACATAGGAGTAAAAAGCCTTTGGGTTTTCCTTAATCCTATCCGCTAAAATCACTTCAATGCTGTCTCGGTTCCCAGCTGCTTCGACTGATCATACACTTCTCTTTTCTTCCTAACCAAGTCCTCAATATCCCTAGTAATCCACAGCTCTCTAATCCTACCTTTCTCATCTTTCCTCTTGGCCGGCACATACTTGCAACATTTTCAGTATTCCCTTGAAAGAGTCCCACATGCCTAGCGTGGACTTACCCTCAAACAACTGTTCCCAATCAGTTTCCCTAAGTTCCTGCCTAATCTGACCGTAGTTAGCCTTCCCCCAATTCAGCACCCTGCCCCTAGGGCAACAAGCATCCTTTTCCATCTGTATCCTAAAGTAGACAGAATTGTGGTCACTGTTAGCCACATGTTCCCCTACTACAACATCAACCACCTGCCCTGGCTCATTACTCAGAACTAAATCCAATATAGCCCCTTCTCTAGTCGGGCTAGCCACATAGTGTTCCAACGATCCTTCCAGTACACATTTTACAAATTCCTGCCCATCCAAACCCCCAGCTCTAGATACTTTCCAATCCACCCCAGGGAGATTAAAATCTCCCACTATAACGACTCTGTTCTTTCTGCACCTATCCAAAATGTCTTTACATATGCCTTCTTCAACTACCCGTGGGCTGTTGGGTGGCCTATAATACACCCCTAGCATAGTAATCGCCCTCTTTCTATTCCTCAACTCCACCCACAGCGACTCCACCCTAACTCCTCTGTATTGTCCTCTCTCTGCACTGCTGTGATGCTCTCCTTAACTAACAACGCCACTCCCCCACCTCTTCTGGACCCTCCTCTGTCACGCCTGAAACACTTACACCCAGGAATGTTCAGTTGCCACTGCTCCCCTTCCTTTAACCACGTCTCTGTCACTGCAACCACATCCGAGTTCCTCGCAAACATTAAGGCCCTAAGTTCATCCGTTTTTCCGTTACGCTCCTCGCATTGAAACAGACACACTCCAGACCTCCAAGACCACTCGGAACCTCCTTCTCCCCGGTGCATCTCTTCTCATCCAAGCTTACTCTATCTCCCATCTCGCTCTCTACTGAGCTATCAGTCTCAGCCCCTCCCTCCCTCCATATTAGTTTAAATCCTGCCGAAACACTCCAGCTAACCTCCCAGCTAAGATATTCACACCCTTCCCATTCAAGTGTTCCCCATCCCTTCTATACAGGTGCCCTTCTTTCACAAAGAATTCCCAGTTAGCCACAAATATGAAACCCTCTGCCCTACACCAGTCCTTCAGCCACGCATTCAGCTGTAGGATCTCATTTCTCCTGGCTTTGCTATTACCCGGCCCTGGAAGCAGCCCCGAGATCGCCACCCTGGAGGCCCTGCTCTTCAGCCTACCCCCCCAACTCCCTGAACTGCCTTCTTATATCCTCCCTGCTCTTCCTTCCTACATCCTTCTCTCCTAAGTGAATAATCACATCTGCCTGGGCCCCCTCACCCTTCAAAATGCCCTCTACCCTGTCTGACACATCTTGCACCCCTGCTCCAGGGAGGCAAACTACCATCCTGGAGTCCTGCCTTGGACCACAGAAGTGTCTATCTATTCCTTTAACCCTCCATCCCCCACCACTATCTCCCTTCTAACCCCTTTCCTCCCCTTTGAGGTACTCTAGTCCTCGTGCCTTGCCTTTTTTAACCCTCCGCCCTTGATATTTGGGGGGCTGCCACTGGGGAAGTCTTTGGACTGTCTCCCCTCTCCTTTTTCCCCTTCCTGACAGTAATCCACCTGGAAGGGTCAGGTTTCCCCCCCTTAGGCTCCGGGTCTGCCACCCTACTCTGCCTCCCTTCCATGATTGCTTCGTTCTCCCTGACTAAAATGGCCTCCTTCTGCACTATAGGGGTTCTATGATTCTCTGAAATCTACCATCCTTACCCAGTCTGGCCTACAGGTAACTCCAGATCTACACAGGCCACCAACTTCAAGAACAATTAGGGATGGACTACAAATGCTGAATTTGTCAGCAACACCTACATTACATGAAAGATTAAGCAGTTATCAATTCACTTTGTCCCAGGTTATAAACCGATTGCTCTGCTGTTGCTGGGTGTATGGACAGCACAGTGGCACAGTAGTTAGCACTGCTGCCTCAGCGCAAGGGGTCTGGGTTTGACTTCCAGCTTCGGTCACTCTCTGTGCAGTTTGCACATTTTCCCCATGTCTACATGGGTTTCCTCCCACAGTTTGAAAGACGTACTAATTAAATGCATTGGCCATGCTAAATTCTCCCAGAGTGTGGCGACTATGGGATTTTCACAGTAACTTCATTGCCATGTTAATGTAAGCCTATTTGTGACACTAATAAATAAATTTAAACTTAATACTTAGAATTCTCAGTCCTTCGACACCACTCCTGCAGCCAAGGAGGACTGGAAGTTTCCAGCCTCGACAATTCCACCCATTACTTATCTCAGCATCTTTTGATGTATCCCATCTGGTTCTGGTGACTTATCAGTAAACTTTTTAACAAGTCCTGACCTATCAAGTGTCTCAAGTATCTCTGATGACTTTACCAAGGAAGAAGATGCTGCCAAAGGCAAATGCAAAATATTCATGTAATAAATTCAGTCCCATGTATAAATCCCTTTGCTTATCCCAAATCTGTCTTCCTTTTACAATTAAGATGCCTATGGTGGATTTTTAATTGCTTTTATCTTAGCTGCCAGCCTCTTCTGCTGGTTTACTGTTGTCACGTGTACTGAAAATTCGATAAGATGGAATGTTTAAAAATAAAGATATCAAACTCCTTTCTTTGGCATCTGAACTGACAAGCTGGGATTTTCCAGCCCCACACCCCCGCCCTGGCCCAATTTATTACAATGGGGGCAGTTTCCCAATGGAGTGGTGTCATAGGACTGAGGGATCCTCTGCTTCCACCAATGTCTCCGGAGTTTTATACAGCTCTGCTGCTGTCTGTGCCTTCAGCAGGACCTCAAGTTCCTGCCTGTAGGAGCGAGGAACATTAGAGAATCCCACCCACAGTGTAACTCTTTGTGGGGAGACTGGGCAGAAAGAGTGTCTCAATAAAGTCCCCCGTCATTACATCGTAATATATAATGAAACGCGAGAGCTTATTCTTCCAAAAGATATTAATTTTTCACAAGAATCGTTTAATTATATTTTTCAACAGTCTGAAGAAGATCAAAAGAATTTGAAAAGGATGCAGGAAATCATTGATCAAATGGATCTGAGGATAAGGAACTACAAACAGCAAACTGAGCAAGCAGTGAGTATTCTCAGCTTGGACACAAGCGGGGAGAGTAATATTTTTTATTCATTCATGCAACATGGGCACTGCTGGCTGGCCAGCATCAATTACCATTCCCTAGTTACCCAAGGAAGTTAACAGTCAACCACATTGCTGTGGATCTGGAGTCACATGTAGGCCAGACTGGGTAAGGATGGCCGATTTTCTTCCTTAAAGACCATTAGCTGAATGTCTGGATAAATAGTCTAGTGATAATACAACTAGGCCATTGCCTCACGCAAGGTACTCATGGGCAGTGAGTAATCTCAACTCACAGGGTAACAGAGTAACCTTTACTCTGACACTCACTAGGGTTACAAGGCAGTGATTAACTTTTACTGGAGGCCGATGATTACCAGACGACACTGTCCTTTTTTTCCAATAGTCAAAGGGGTCAGCAGGCAATGATCCTTTCTCAGGCGAGGGTTTACTAGGCATTGTGTGATACATGTCAAAGTCAAGCTCAGAAGATGTTTAAGATTTAGTCTGCCTGCAAATCAGCAATGAATCATTTGTGAGTTAACCAGCAGGAGAGTACTAAGATTGACAATTTTCCTATCATTGGTTTCTGCTAGCAACATCAAACACTCAGGATTGCTACTGATATAGAGAAAAAGATCTTTATAAAATTTAATATGATAAACTAGGAAAATTTCAGCGTGTGTATGATTAGTCCAGCCTCCCAGTGTGTGTGCTTACTGAATAGAATATATCCAGTCTACAAAGTGTCCTTGTGTTCAGAGAGAATGAAGTGAAACAAGGCTATGTTTTTGTTTTGAACAGATTTTTTGTTTTTATTCCAATCCAATCCAATCAAGTCCAGAGTCCCAACATGTTGGGTCATTCCTGATCCAAACTGACAAGATAAGGCTCTCACCCCCTGCCGTGGGCTTGATCTACATGATTCAAGCTGATTGGAGTAGGTGTAACTCCTCCTCCAAGGCTTGATCTCATTTGCATCTTAGCCAAAGGCCAAGATGCCGCTTTAAAAAATTGCTTCAAATGAAGCTGAAATACAACCTAATGATTTCAACCAAGTACAGCAGGTCATTACTACACTTGATCTATGTTCAGCAAGGTGTAACTTGTGAGTGTCTCAAGTAGAGGTCTGCTTACCAGATCACAGACATAACTAGATAATGATGTGAGCTGTACATTTCCCTGGCTGCAGGAGGAACAGGCCAACCTTAACCTCTCCAAGTTCCGCAAGGTGAAGTACGAGCTGCAAAATGCACAGGACCGTGCAGAGGAAGCAGAAGTTCAAGTGAACAAGCTGCGGCCAAAGGCAATGCAGTTCTCGGCCCAGGTAAAGAAGTGAAAAGTAGATTTTAGATTCTTAAAGGGGAAATTTCCACAGGGATTGTAGTGGGCGGGCAGGGAAATGGGGGCCAGACCATGCAACAGTCTGGTTTTGGAGTAAGGGCAACTGGACAATCTCACGCTTAGTGTTTTACAGCACTAAAGAGGCCCTTCAGCCCATCATATCTGTGCCAGCCATCAAACACACAACTATTCTAATCTCATTTTCCAGTACTTGGTCCATAATCGCGAATGCTCATCGAGATGCTTCTTGAAAATATTTTTAATATTCAGGATGATCAGAATCAGGAGATTTCTGAAAATCAGTCCACACTGGCACCTGCTAACCAGAGGCTGCAACTAAAACATACCCAGTGGACATAGAAAAATTGAAAATAAATTGTTGGTATCAGCAAGGCCAAAATATCACAGCAACCTGAAGTAAGGATTGTGGACGGAAAATCCTAGGATGTAATTTTTTAACCATTTGATAGTTAAACGGGAAGTTGGCAAATGAGTAAGGTTACCAGCATGTTTTATATAAGAGTAGGCAATTCAACCCCTCAGGGTGCTCCACCATTTAACACATGCTGAGGAGATGCTGGCATTGAAGTTGAAGTCCCAACATCTGGTTGAAGTCCCACAGGTTTATTTGGAATCACGAGCTTTTGGAGCTCTCACCTGATAAAGGAGCAGCACTGTGAAAGCTTGTGATTCCAAATAAACTGGTTGGTCTTTAACCTGGTGGTGTGAGACTTCTTATGATCATAGCTGATCTCATCTCAGCCTTAATGTCATTCCCTGCCCATCCTGCATAGCTTCCAAACCTTTGCTAATGAAAATCTGTCCAACTCTTCCATAAATTTACTCAAAGTCCCAGCACACACCATGCTCTGGGGTAATGAATTCCACAGACTGACCACCCTCATTTCTATTTTCAATCTGCCACCTGTAATCCTCAAACTCTACTCTTGTATGGCAATCTAAAAGAGGTCAAACATTCATTCCACGTCCATTTTGTGACAGTCATAGAAGTTTACGGTATGAAACAGGCCCTTCAGCCCAACTTGTCCATGCTGCCTTTTTTAAAACCACTAAGCTAGTTCCAATTGCCCATGTTTCTCTATATCCATCTTACCTATATGAAAGACAAAATTGTACCCGCCTCTACTACTACCTCTGGCAGCTTGTTCCAGACACTCACCACCTTCTGTATGAAAAAACTGCTCCTCTGAACCCTTTTGCATCTCTCCCCCTCACCTTAAACCTACGCCCTCTAGTTTTAGACTCCCCTACTTTTGGGAAAAAGATGTTGACCAACTGGGTCATCTATGCCCCTCATTATTTTATAGGCCTCACTACGCCTCCTATGCTCCAGAGAAAGAAGTCCCAGTCAATCCCTCTTTTACATTTTAATTAGATCTCTCCTCATTCTTCTCACCTCTAGCGTATAGGCCTAAACTTCCCAATCTCTCTTCGAAAGACAAACCCCTCATCTCTGCAATCAATCCAGTGAACTTCCTCTGAACTGCCTCTAATGCAACAAATCCTTCCTTAAATAAGGGGACCAAAATTGTGCACAAAATTCTAAGTGTGGTCTCACTAATACTTCTATACAGTAACAGCAAACACTTAACTACTTTCATATTTGATTCCTTTAGCTATAAATGCTAAGATTTCCTTTGCACGTATGTATCTGGGTCAAAAAGGTGACAGATCAATTGCAAAATTAACGATCATTTTATCGTCACTTCCAGGGTAGCAGCTGATGGAGTGAGTGCAACATGGCTTCACGACTGGCTGGGAACTGCCACGTGTTGCTTATCCTGAAATACTAGCCTTGACTGCAAGTCACAGAGATCCTGCTGGAGATTTTATTCCCTCACTTTAAAATCATAGATCATTGAGGGAAGGGAAGACCTTGGCTTTTGCTAATAGATTGTAAGAATTATTTTAAATATTTGAACTATTATTTAAAAAATCAAAAGAAGACGACAAACACTGGTTCTTTCAACCACGTGTGTTGAATGTGATTGCTACTCCCTGGTGTAGGCTTGTTAGAATACAATCCATATCACTTTTAGTATTTCACACAACTTTGCTCCATCAGGAAAACACACACCTGCCCAGCTGTGGTGTAGAAATTAAAATGGTCAGATCGAAGTTTCATGTGTGGAAGTTAAATTGTGCAGAAGCTAAAGTTTTATGCCTTTTCTGCACAGTAGTACAGAAAATCTTAGAGACCTTCAAAAGGGGTCAGTGTCTGCTTTTTCAGCATGAAGCTAATTTTCATCTATGTAATACCCATAGCATTCTGCTTTTTGGCCTTTATCAGAGGGGAAGCAAGACCAGATGATTTTTCCATGACAAATACCAAAGATATGGGGATATGCTGTGCAAAATGAAGGATTAGCAGAAGTCAGTTTTTCATCGAATGAGAAAGGGCAAAAAGCAGGATTTAATTGGTGAAGATGTATACAAAAGGAGAATGAGAAAAACTGCTTGTTTCTGATTTGCTGTAATTGACTATAATTGTTAAGTTGTTTGTTTGCGACTTCAGAAACCCTTGCAGATTGCAAACTGGGTTTTCCTTAAAGGCCTCACAACAGATTATGCATGGTGATTAGCACTATTTGTACTCAAGTTGACTAAGAGTGCTGAAGGTTGCTGATAGTCAGGATCTCTGAGTGGCTCACTGGGAGCACATTTCAGAGTCAGGCGGTAGTAAGATCCAAGCACTCATTGAGACTTCTACCAGGCTGTCCCAGTTCCAAAGGATCCAGGCATTATTACAAATATTATCTTTCAGTGTTTAAATCAGGCTGTCATCATCTGCCATTGGCTGAGGTACTGTAGATAGTAAAAGATGCCACTGTTCAAAGAGAAGTCAACTTCTACATCTTGGCCAATATTTATCCCTCCACCAATATCCTCCATCAGATTAATTGATTAATTGCTAATTATACTCTGCTGATTTGTCACTTGTAACATAGTAATTAAAGGATGTGAAAGCCCCATTAATACAAATCCTTTCCTTGCTCGTTGTAGAACTGCCCTTCCCTCGTGAAAATACAAGTTCCACTAACTTGTCCCAGTAATTCAGTGTCTTTGGGAGAGGGAAGAGAAAGAGGTGCCTGAGTATATCAGATCTGGGTACAGAATTGAGAAAATAACTTCCCTCACCTTAGAGAACAAATGTTTACAAGAGGTTAAAAAAAAGTTTACAATAACCCAAGCTAAAGAAAGTGAAACAAAACATTGCAATCAAATTGGTTCTCAAAATCACAGATTTGTTATGGTGCAGGCGATGACCACTCGGCCCAAATAATGGAATGTTCTAGCCTGGCAGCAGGGCTGGTAAATGTGGCAGGCTGGACAAACGTCCATTGATTTGGCAGGTGGGGATGGAAACCCCCAGCCATTAGCTTTCTGAATGAACATTCACAGTGCCATTCTCCCATCTTCTCCCTGCACATTCTTCCTTTTAAGCAAACAGTTTAATTTCCCTCTTGAACGCTTTGATTACACCATGGACTCAGGCAGAGTCATCCATACCCTTACTATGTTTAGCCTCATTTCTTTTTCACCAGTTAATGACAGGCCACAACCAGAACTTTCAGTTGCTGTGTAATCAGTTACACATTTCCAATAGTTTTTGTTTATAACTTATATATGGTGCCTTTAACATAATAAAAACACCCACAGGCTTTTCACAGGAGCATCATGAGCAAAATCAGAAACCCAACCACAAAAGGAGGTATTAGCGAAGAAAAAAATCTTGGTTAAAGAGGTAGATTCCAATTCAGAGTTTTATAGAATGGTTAGTTATCTCTTTTCTGCTCCACCCCTACCAGTGGAGGAGGTGGCCATTCAGCCCATCAAGTCTACACCAACTCTCCAAAAGAACATTTTACCCAAACCCACCCTATCCCTGTAAGCCCACACCACTTAAAATCAGCATATCTTTTAACACTATGGTGCAATTTCTTGTGGCTAATCCATCTAACCCACAATGGAAGGAAATTAAAGTACCCAGAGGAAACTCACGGAGAATCCACTGTCACCCACGGCTGGAAATGAACCTGGCACTGAGACGGCAGTGTTAGCCACTGTGCCACCGTGTTGCAATGCTGAAGACATAGTCACAATGATGCAGCAATTAAAATCAGTGGTGCAACATACTGCTCAAAAGTAACTGGTGAATCCATTAATTTTCAATGAATGTATCATGATCAGATCAGTTTAAATTGAAGTGTGTATTCTGGGGTTGGTTGTAAATTCCACATCAAGACCTCCAAAAGCCTTACACAGGTTAACTACTGATCTTTGGACTATTGTTGTCAGTGGTCCCAGAGAGATCCCATGTCTGCCTAGCCCTGTTTGCCTCAATCTATGCAAAGATTTCATTTTAAGATATTTCTGCCTATGCAATTACATTTAAACGCTAGACTGTAGGGGATTAACTAACACTTGACTACCATCTAAAACTCAGAAGGCATGCTGGGTTGGCTAAAAATTGACTGCATTCCTAAAGGGTGCACAATGCAGACAAAAAAAAATTTTTCTTAACAACAGCTGCTAAACTTGTTTTCTTAGATAGAGACAGTCTGCGAAGGATACTTACAATAATGAGGCAACAGTTGAGCTATATTGTGGATTTTGTGCGTTTTCAGTTCAGCATCAAGATCCTGTTAAAAATTCAGTACAGAGACTGGCCGGCTTAGAAGCCAGCCTCCAAGTTTGCTTCACTTTTTCTTTTTGTTCAATAAAAGAAAATTATTTTAAAATTCATATCAGCACTATCCTGTTGTCTGTTCAAAGGAATGAATGGACCAACAGTCCTTAAAATTGAGCACAACGTCTATCAGATTTGACAAGTCTTCAGATGACTGAAGAGCCCAATCCTGGATCCATGAGTTCTTCTGCAGTGGGGGGGCATGCTGCCGTGAGGAATGAGTAAAACTTGCAGGGCCGGGTTGGCATCCCTATCCTTTCCCTGCTGCTGCCATTCTGCCTTGCTGCCAAGTCTGAGTTTTCCAGCAGCTTGTGATTTGAAGGATCAGGTGGCGCTATGCTATTTGAGTCATGAATATTTCAACCATACAGACAGTAATGGTCATAAATCTCCAAGCCATCAAGTTGTGGGTTTAAGTCTTACTCCAGTGACTTGAGCCTCCCCCAGTGCCACGGTCCCTCAGGAGAGATGTTAAGAAGAAATGGGTCCAGGAGTAGATGACATCAAGCCTGCTTCGCAATAATCGAGGCCCTACCTGAAATAACAAATGTAAAAGATCCCAAAATACTATTTAATGGACATCAGGAGTCCTCCTCGTCAACTTTTTACCCTCAACATCATCAGTAAAAGATTATCTGGTCGGCATCTCACTGTAGGTGTTTGCTGTGTGCAAACTGGTTCCCAAACTTTTTTATATTTCAACATTGACTACATTTCAGAAGTGCTTACACAGCTGGAAAACATTATTGGACATGCTGAGCTGTGTGAACGACACCATTGCAAGTTTTTTCTTTCAACCACACCAATTTACCCAGAGGGTGGTAAGGGTATGGAATGCTCTGCTTGCTGCAGTTATAGATGCGCCACGTTTGGTGGCGTTTAAGAGGTTAGTAGATAAGTTTATGGACGAAAAGGGAATGGTTTAGGTAGAGGGTCACTGCTTTTTGCTAATTGGTCGGCGCAACATCGAAGGCCGAAGGGCCTGTTCTGCGCTGTAATGTTCTATGT
This sequence comes from Sphyrna mokarran, assembly GCA_024679065.1. NCBI lineage: Eukaryota > Metazoa > Chordata > Chondrichthyes > Carcharhiniformes > Carcharhinidae > Sphyrna > Sphyrna mokarran. Next base: position 8,036,512 of record JAGIQG010000002.1, read on the forward strand.
TCTAATTTAGCTCAGTTGAAGAAACGGCAATTGCATTACCAATGGCATCAGCCTAGACAAAACCATCTGATGGGGAGATGCCAGTGTTGGACTGGGATGGGCACAGTAAGAAGTCTCACAACACCAGGTTAAAGTCCAACAGGTTTATTTGGAATCATGAGCTTTCAGGGCACATTTATCAAGTGAGGAGCAATGCTCTGAAAGCTCATGATTCCAAATAAACCTGTTGGACTTTAATTCTGTTGAGACATCTTGCTTAAAATCATCCGAAGCGCAGCTTGACCAGTTAACTCAGCAACATTAAATCAGTCAACTCCATATCCAGCCCCACCTCATGTAGTTCCTCCCCACAGTGATATAATGATTGAGCTCGACACTGGTGTGACTGTAGCCTGTTTGAGATGGTTCTTAAGGTAGCCCGAAATTGGAACAATTCACCCTAATGAGTCAAAACATTTGGTGTTGCATGGTTTATTTCTGTATTGCTTTCCCCTCTCACAATACTGATGTCCTGCAATAAAAATAGAAAGATACAAGATGTGGACAGAATGTAGTCAATCTTTCTCAAAGCAAATCTTTATTTGTAATTAAAAACTTAAAAAGTACAAAAAAAACAATTACTTCAAAGATTTTGAGCTCTAAAACAATTTCTAATTTAATACAAATGTACAAGTCAGTCCGTGGACTCAATAATGAACTGTGAACATTGAGATACTTCTGGGAAACTCCTGCAGATAGACAGCCTTGTTCAATAAGCAGTGCAGGATAACCTTTGTGGAGTCACAAGAATCGAGAAGGCTGTTTCAAAAGGAGCTAATTGAATTACTAACCACAATTGGAAGAACTGCTAAATTTCTCCTGGTTTCCAATGACTGTTTACCCTCAAATATCATTCACAAAAAGGCAGTATGAAAAATGACATCAGGCCGTCATTATAAACATAGAAAATCTGATTTAAGGACTTAAAAATTGCCAAATATCTTAATGTTTCAGATTTATAAAAAAGATGGGAATACAAAAGTTAAAAAAATTAAAAACATTTATAAACACAGTATGACCACTAATAGCTAGAAAGTGAAAGCAGCACTTTAGGAGAAGTCATTGATTACAATATCCAGCTTGGACAGTTTAGTTTACCCACCTTCACAGGTGATGATCTTGCTGTGAATCAGTATTTTAGTTTGATTGGTCTACATGTGTTTTGTGGTTCCTGCACAGTGGGAAGTATTGATCAGAAACAGTTACTAAAGTAACTGATGACAAAGTGCTTTACGATTCAAAGATCCCAGCTTATTTTCAGGTCCCTTCTACAGCCTGTTATCAGTGTGACATGGTTCAGGTTTTTAACCCTATCACTGTATGCAGGATTTGCCCAGCAGATGCCAGCTTTCAGTACAGGGACCAAGGATTTGTTCACAAATTGTACTTCAAAAGGACCCCTTCTCTTGCTACTCAGAAGTTGAATTATCACTGCTTCGAGGAACATTCTCATGCTTCCAAAGATAAGAAGCAATGACAGTTCTGAAATCCAGCTGAGTCAATGTCCCAGACCTGAGGGTCACAGTTTGCAGAGGGTCAGAGGTAAACCCATAATATCAGAAGCATGTCAGACCAATACACTACTAGAAGATTGGTGCCTTCATCAAAGATGTTGGAATCATCCTGGTTTAGAGACAACTACAACACTAATGATGTCACAACAGTCACACCTTACATGCAAGTCTCCCACAGCCAAAACTCACTATTTCATTCTGATAATTTCCTCCGTTGCTATCCGCATTATCTCATTGAAGTCAAAGTGGAGATATTTCCGCCAGAATCGCCGATCACGTCCAAAGACCTTAGCTGGATAACACGGGCTCTCTGGGTGAGGAAAAGGTCAGGAGAGTATTACTGCATTTACAGAAAATATTGAACACTGATTATCTGGTAAAAAAATGAAAACAATGAAGCAAACTTCAGCTCTGAATGAATCCTTTACATAAAAACCCCTAGCAGGGGATGCACGCGCACACAGTGGAAACAGGGCACTCAGAGAGAGATGGCAATAATGGGAATGTCAGACATGTCAATGCATGATCGATGCTAAGATAACTGACTGTACCCTCAGGGAATAGCTAAGCTAAAGGGCCTATCATATTAAACACAGAGATCCCCATTATCACAAGAATGTGGAAATGAATGAATTAAATCTAATCATTTATGGGTTAACACCAGCAAACGACAATGAAGGCTGCTGGAGTGCAACTGAAAACCCAACTGCTTCGTTAGTTCTCTTCCGAGAAGGAAAACACCACGATTCCAATCCTACTTTGAGATCAACTTTTAATGCTACCAGAAAACTAGCAATGAAAGCAAAAAACTTCCCAATCAACAATTTCTCCTTTAACTTATCTCACATAAGAACACAAGAAATAGGAGCAGGAGTAAGCCATCCAGCCCCTCGAGCCTGCCCCACCATTCAATAAGATCATGGCTGATCTGTAGTGGTTCAGTACCACTTTCCCGCTTTCTCCCTGTAACCCTTAATTCCCTTGTCAATTAAAAACCTATCCACTCTTGACTTGAACATATTCAGTGAGGAAGCCTCCACCACCTCATCAGGCAAAGAATTCCAAAGATTCACCACCCTTTGCGTGAAGAAACCCCTCCGCAACTCCGATCTGAACCGCACCCCCCAATCTTGAGGCTGTGCCCTCTAGTCCTGCTATCTTTGTTAAGTGGGAAGAGTCTCTCAACCTCTACCCTATCCATCCCCTTCATTATCTTATATGTCTCTATAAGATCCCCCCTCAGCCTTCTAAACTCTGAGTACAGATCTAGCCTATTCAGTCTCTCCTATAATCCAACGCCCTCATCTCCGGTATCACCTAATAAACCTTCTCTGCACCCCCTCCAAGGCCCATATATCCTTCCTCGAATGCGGCAACCAAAACTGCACACAGTACTCCAGCTGCCGCCTCACCAGTATCCTAGACAGCTGCAACAGAGCCTCCCTACTTTTATATTCTATCCCCCTTGCTATAAAGGCCAACATTGCATTCACCTTCTTAATCACCTGCTGCATCTGCAGACTGTGTTTTTGCGATTCGTGCATAAGGACCCTCAGGTCCCTCTGCATCGTTGCATGCTGCAGCTTTTCGCCATTTAAATAGTAATCCTTCCTATGATTATTTCTACCAAAGTGGATAACCTCACACTTGCTAACATTATACTCCATCTGCCAGGTCCTCGCCCACTCACTCAACCTATCCAGATCCCTCTGCAGGCTTTCCACACCCTCCACACAATTTGCTTTTCGTGTCATCAGCAAATTTCGTCACCCTGCACTCAGCCCCTTCCTCCAGATCATCTATGTAAATGGTAAATAGTTGAGGCCCCAGCACCGAACTTTGGGGCACTCCACTAGTCACCAGCTGCCAATCAGAATAGCACCCATTAATACCTACTCTCTGCTTCCTATTAGACAACCAATCCTCTATCCAGTCTAACACCCTACCCCCGACTCCCTGCACCTTAACCTTCTGCAGCAATCTTTTGTGAGGCACTTTATCAAATGCTTTTTGGAAATCCAAAAACACCACATCCACTGGTTCTCCTCTATCTACCGAGCTAGTCACTTCCTCATAGAACTCCAATAAATTCGTCAAGCACGACTCCCCCTTAACGAATCCGTGCTGCGTCTGCCTGATCAAACCGTTCATATCCAAGTGCTTCGTTATTTCTGCTTTGACGACAGATTCAAGCATTTTTCCTACTACAGATGTTTTCCAACTACAGACTCACTTTCTCCAAATAAAAAATGTGGCTATAGTTACCCATATTATGCTTGTCTTTTTATGGAGTATGTGGAATATTCCTTGATCCAGTCCTACTCTGGCTCCCTCCCTTAACTCTTCAGTACATTGATGACTATAACGTTGCCCTCTCACACTTTTGTCAGGAGAAATTTATCGATTTTGCTTCCATTTTCCCTCCCTCTATCATCTTCTCTTGGTCCATCTCCGGCACTTCCCTTCCCTTCCTTGACCTCTGTCTCCATTTTCTGTGATGGATTGACCACCGATATTCATTACTAACCCAGTTAGCTCAACTACAGCTCCTCACACACTGCTCTCTGTAAGAACTCCCATCTCTTTATCCAGTTTCTCCGTCCCCATCCCACCTGTCTCAAAAATGTCACTTTTGAGAATGGGAGAGGGGGTGGAATTCAGCGATGGCAACACCATTGAACATCAAGGGAATAAGGTGATATTCTCTCTTGCTTGAGATGCTCTTTGCCTGGCATTTGTCTGAATATGATTTCTACTTATCAGCCCAAACCTGGAAACTGTCCAGTTCTTGCTGCTTTTGGACATGGACTGCTTCAGCATCCAAGAAATTGTGAATGGTGCTAAACATTGCAGTACATGTCCCCATTTCTGACCTTACGAAGGAGTGAAGGTCATTGATAAGCAGCTGAAAATGGTTGGGCCTAGTATTTAAATCACAACTTACACCAAATGTGTTTGAAAAGGTAAAGGGAAGGGAGAGAGAAATTGGCTAGAAACAGTAAGTGGCAGTAAAATTTCACTGGGTCTGAGAACTGAAACAATGGAAATAAAAGTTTTAATATACAAAATATTCATTCCAGTGCCTTACCGATACCATGAAATATTCTTGCGACTGCTCTGCCCGAGAATTTTTCATCATGGCGAATACATAAGAACTGACAGATATCAGCTCGGATGGCACACTCCCAGTCCTTCATCTGAAACAGAGAGGCGTCATTGGGTGATGTCGTACAAATACCTTCCTTCCTTGCAAGGTGTTTCTTTTTTTTATAAAAAGGGGCACATCACACATGGTGATTGTACTAGAACTAAGGTGACACAGTAGCACAGTGGTTAGCACTGCTGCCTCAGCGCCAGGGACCTGGGTTCAGTTCTTAGCTTTGATCGCTGTGGACTTTGCATGTTCTCCCTGTATCTGCGTGGGTTTCCTCCAGGTGCTCTGGTTTCCTCCCACTGTCCAAAAGACGTGCTGGTTAGGTGCACTGGCAGTGCTAAATTCTCCCTCAGTGTACCCAAACAGGCGCTGGAGTGTGGCAACTAAGGGATTTTCAGAGTAATTTCATTGCAGTGTTAATGCAAGCCTGGGCTTATGACACTAATAAATAATCTTTAAAATAAAAAGTCTTGGACACAGTGGAGATAGAACATAGAACATTACAGCACAGAACAGGCCCTTCGGCCTTCGATGTTGCACCGACCAATTAGGAAAAAGCAATGACCCTCTAACCTAAACCATTCCCTTTTCATCCATAAACTTATCTACTAACCTCTTAAACGCCACCAAACTGGGCGCATCTACAACTGCAGCAGGCAGGGCATTCCATACCCTTACCACCCTCTGGGTAAAGAACCTACCTCTGATATCCGTCCTATAACTATCACACCTTAATTTAAAGCTGTGTCCCCTCGTGCTAGCTTTCTCCATCCTAGGAAAAAGGCTATCACTGTCCACCCTATCTAAACCTCTAATCATCTTATATGTTTCGATCAGGTCCCCTCTTAGCCGCCTCCTTTCTAACGAAAACACCTCAAATCCCTCAGCCTCTCCTCATAAGACCTGCCCTCCATACCAGGCAACATCCTGGTAAACCTCCTCTGTACCCTCTCCAATGCCTCACATCTTTCTTATAATGTGGGGACCAGAACTGCACACAATACTCCAAGTGCGGCCGCACTAGAGTTTGTACAGTTGCAACATGACGTTGCGGCTCCGAAATTCAATCCCCCTACCAATAAAAGCTAAGACTCCATATGCCTTCTTAACAACCTTATCGACTTGATTGCCAACAATTGACTTGATTGGGCAATTCCCCTGTCAGTCACACCCTTCAGTAACAGGGGTTGATGTTATGCACACTGCGTTATTTGGCTATCCTCCACTGAATTTAATTTCTTGCTTTTATTAGAACACAACTAATTCTTATCATGAGGTCTGTTTGCTGTAATCTGTAGAAACACCATTTAAACAGCCTTTGTTGAAACTCCCACTAAATCCCAAGCTCATCGCTCACCAATTAATTATCAGAACATTCACTGCAATTTGAAATGCTGCTTATGCCAATATCTCAACCGTAACTCATTTTAGTTAAACACAGAGAGACAGTTCCTAACACAGTCAGAGGCACACTGTTTACCCAGCTCCTTTTTACACATCGAGCAGCACCTACAGAGGCCACAAGTCTGGACAAACCTTTGCTCTGTTCAGCTCATCCTCCTCTTGTTCTTGGCAATTTGTGCTTTGACTCTGGTTGTTCTTTTGGTTAAAATAGTCCTTTAGCAACTGCTTTAAGGAGGAGCTCCTCTCCACGGAAACAGCATCTGCACAGATGCTGCAGTTTTTAAAGGCCACGCTGGAAGACAGAGCGAGAGATAGAGTCTCTTTATTTGAATCAGTTTAAAGAATGTCATATGTTTAACTTTAACAGAGAGTACGTTCCTGGACCCACTCCAACTTTAAGAGTTATTTGTATGTAAAGGTGGTACATGGTACAGCGGTTAGTACTGCTGCCTCACAGTGTCGGGCTCAATTCCACCCTTGGGTCATTGTCTGTATAGAGTCTGCATGTTCTGCCTGTGTGTGTGTTTCCTTGGGTGCTCCGGTTTCCTCCCCCACTCCAAAGTTGTGCAGGTTAGGTTGATTAGCCATACTAAGTTGCCCCTTAATGACAGGGGGACAAGCAGGGTAAATACGTGAGGTTTAGAGATAGGACCTGGGTGGGATTATTATTGGTGCAGGTTCGATTAGCCTACTTAGGGATTCTATAATTCTATATCAGCCAGGTTAACTTTTTACTTGAAGATAATGACTCTCGGTTTCAGTTTTCACTTTCAATACACATTGCCAGCCTCTTGCTTAATGACCGTATTTAGCATTTCACTAACCATATCATCAGAATAAAACCAACTTATTTGACGACCTCAAACTACCTCATGGTGACAATTATCACTTTAGGAAGCATGTGAGGGTCCTCGAAATGATGCAAAGCAGGTTCACCAGCATGGTTCCAGGTTTCAGCTACAAGCTACAAAGGTTGTTCCAAAACAAAACAGACTGAGGTGAGAATTGACAATGAGATTATGACAGGTTCAGGTAAGGTGGACATAAAAATGCAGGTCCCATTAACTGATCATTCAAGGACTAAGGGACATGGACTTGAGATTTGGGCAAGAGCTAAAGGGGGGAATAGGTGGACACATTTTCTTTAGGGTAGTGACCTGGAACACACTGCCAAGGTAATGACATAAGCAGAGATGTTGAGTAATTTCAAAAGAATATTGAACTTGCAGTACAGCAGGAGAAATGAATTGCAGCTACAGATTCAATGGGCCTCCTGTGCGATAATCACACTCATCTACTTGACGTCCAAAGCCTGTTTTTCTTGGACAGATGATACCCACCTGTGAAATGACTTGAAGCAAGCTCTAAGGCGATGCAGTGCAGTCTTCTCCAAGGTCTGTACTCGCTGGTGCAGGAACTTACAGACTGCATCCAGTTCCTCATGGTCGAGATCTCCATAGGATCGGAAGTGGAAGGACAGGTTACTGAACTCCACTAGCACTCCACTTTTCCCTGTGCCTTGAAATCCTACTGCATTACAGAAAGAGCAAAAACACAAGAAAGCTGAGTAATACAACCAGAAATCCAAGCTGACTGTGCAAGATCCCGACACGAGCTTCAGACAATGGAGGGCAACAGCTATAGTGAAAGGCCTATGAGTAAAATATTAATTAAGTTTAAAGTTTATTTATTAATTAGTGTCACAAGTAAGGCTTACATTAACACTGTAGTGAAGTTACTGTCAAAATCCACTAGTCACTACACTTAGTCCTGTTTGAATATACTTAGGGAGAATTTAGCACCGCTAATGAGGTAAAAAGTGAATTGAGGAGAGCTAAGAGGGGACACGAGAAGATGTTGGCTGATAGGATTAAGGAGAATCCTAAAGCTTTCTTTCGATATGTTAAGAATAGAAGATTGGTTAGGGCAAGATTAGGACCAGTCATAGATAGCAGTGGGAAGTTGTGCGTGGAGCCTGAAGAGATTGGCGAGGCACTGAATAAATATTTCTCTTCGGTATTCACGCAGAGTGCTGGAAATGTAGCTGTGGAGAGCACTGAGGTACAGGGTTGCAAATTGGGGAGTATTGTAGTAGATAGGGAGGATGTGTTAGAAATTCTCGAGGGTTTGAAGTTGGATAAGTCCCCTGGGCCGGACGGGATTTACCCTAGGATTCTCTGGGAGGCAAGAGAGGAGATTGCAGAGCCTCTGGCTCTGATCTTCAGGTCCTCGTTGGTTACGGGTGTGGTTCCGGAGGACTGGAGGATAGCGAATGTGGTCCCATTGTTTAAGAAGGGGAAGAGAGACCTTCCTGGGAATTATAGGCCAGTGAGTCTTACTTCTGTGGTGGGCAAGGTATTGGAGAGAATTATTAGGGATAGGATTTATAGTTATTTAGAGAGAAATGAATTGATTGGGGATAGTCAGCATGGTTTTGTGAAGGGTAGGTCATGCCTTACTAACCTCATTGAGTTTTTTGAGAAAGTGACCAAAGAGGTGGATGGGGGTAAGGCGGTTGATGTAGTATATATGGACTTTAGTAAGGCTTTTGATAAGGTGGCCCATGGAAGACTTCTACAGAAAATGCAGATGTGTGGAATAGAGGGTGATTTAGCAAATTGGATTAGAAATTGGCTGGCAGATAGAAGACAGAGGGTGGTGGTTGATGGGAGATATTCATCGTGGAGTTCGGTGACGAGTGGTGTGCCTCAGGGGTCTGTTTTGGGGCCCCTGCTGTTTGTAATTTTTATAAATGATCTGGATGAGGGTATTGAGGGATGGATCAGTAAATTTGCAGATGACACTAAAGTCGGTGGAGTGGTAGATAGTGAAGAGGGTGTTATAGTTTACAGAGTGACTTGGACAAGTTGCAGAGCTGGGCCGAGAGGTGGCAAATGGAGTTTAATGTGGAAAAGTGTGAGGTAATGCACTTTGGCAGGAACAATAAATGTGTAGAGTATAGGGCTAATGGTAGGGCTCTTAATAGTGTTGAGGAACAGAAGGATCTTGGTGTATGTGTCAATAGATCCCTGAAAGTAGGCAGTCAAGTGGATAAAGTTGTTAAGAAGGCTTATGGAGTCTTAGCTTTTATTGGTAGGGGGATTGAATTTAGGAGCCGCAGCATCATGTTGCAGCTGTACAAAACTCTAGTGCGGCCGCACTTGGAGTATTGTGTGCAGTTCTGGTCGCCACATTATAAGAAAGATGTGGAGGCATTGGAGAGGGTACAGAGGAGGTTTACTAGGATGTTGCCTGGTATGGAGGGCAGGTCCTATGAAGAGAGGTTGAAGGATTTGAGGTTGTTTTCGTTAGAAAGGAGGCGGCTAAGGGGGGATCTTATTGAAACATATAAGATGATTAGAGGTTTGGATAGGGTGGACAGTGATAGCCTTTTTCCTAGGATGGAGAAAGCTAGCACGAGGGGACACAACTTTAAATTAAGGGGTATGAGTTATAGGACGGATATCAGAGGTAGGTTCTTTACTCAAAGAGTGATTAGGGAGTGGAATGCCCTGCCTGCAGCTGTTGTAGATGCGCCAAGTTTGGTGGCGTTTAAGAGGTTAGTTGATAAGTATATGGATGAGAAGGGAATGGTTTAGTTAGGAGGGGCATTGCTTTTTATTTTGGTCGGCACAACATCGAAGGCCGAAGGGCCTGTTCTGTGCTGTATTGTTCTATGTTCTATGTTCTAATCCATTTCACCAGCATGTCTTTCAGACTGGGAGGAAACAGGAGCAACAGCAGGGAACCCATGCAGACACAGGGAAAACATGCAGACTCCATACAGACCCAAGCTGGGACTCAAACCTGGGTTCCTGGCACTGTGACGCAGCACTGCTAACTACTGTGCCGCCCACAAGTAGCAGTTACTGTGCTGAAGCATTGACAAAGTGCTATGTTCCAATTTCAGCATAGACCTCAAGAGGTGAGGCGATACTCCTTCACCTAAAGAAGGGTGAGCCTGTGGAATTCAGTAGTTGATGCCAAAACATCGAATGCATTCAGGAGGTGGCTGGATATAGCACTTGGGGAGAATGGGATCAAAGGTTATGGGGAGAAAGCAGAATTAGGCTATTGAGTTGGACACCAGCTATGATCGAATGGCAGAGCAGGCTCGGAGGGCCGAATGGCCTCCTTCTGCTCCTATCTTCTATGTTTCTATGCAAATCTGTAAAATATTCCACAGTACATTTCATGAAATACTGGAAGGATTGTATCTGCTCGAACATCCTGGATAAGAATGGCTTCCTGATAGCTAGTCAATAAGGAACAGCCAAAATAATGAGCACACGGTGATGCAGAAAAAAAATACTCTAGTGACTCAGTGGAGAATGAAGCTATCGAACAAGGGCAGGCTGGGGACAAGGTCGTATACAGGAGGCCCTGTGAATAGTAAAGCGATTGTGGTGGGGAAATTCTATAATTACAGAGTGCACAGCTTGTACCACTGTGATGATAATACTGCCCCAGTTTCCATGGTAAAGCACTCAGTGGGGTTCATGGAAAACATTGTTAAAGGAGGGGAAACAGTCTAGGGACAAATGACACTGAAAAATTCGGAATAAACATTAGTGTGGAGAATTTGACCAGACATTTTTTACTCTGAATACACGAAATAAAGGATAGAAATACAGGATTATCCTCAATGCTCACAAGATTCTCACCTGACTCAAATTCATCTCTTAACACTTACCTTGCTTGGAATGAGACGTTGTCCACTGCAGTTGCCGCAGTTCTCGTCTGACCGGAAGCAGCTCCCATCCCATTGAATCTGCCAATTCCACCACATTGAACTCTACAGAACTGGAATGGGTGTGATCCACACCACACAGATGCTCTTTGGCAAGGGCCACAGCCACAGGAGGACACCTTCAAACAAAGAAAAGGTGAAGATTAAACACCTCTAGCCTCCTAGATTTCAGAGTTTCAATATACCACGTTGGGTGAAGTGTTAGCTAAAGAGACAGGGAGAAGCTGCAAGGGGCCACAAAGATCAGATGCAGTGACGAGACAGAAGTCAGTAATGTAAGTGTTGGGAATATTTCCTACACTCAAAACATTAAAAAAATGATTGCTCTTGTTCATATGATAGCCAAATTGTTTCTCATGTCAAAACTTCGCTAATTCAACACAGTAAAACTTGATCAATGATATCTTGCTCTACTCTATTCTGTATTAGTAATTGCTTCAAGTGACATTCTCCAGTCCTTACATGGCACTGTGGTCAAGTTTATACAAATCCCAATTGGAACCCGTTATGCTTCCCACACCTGACACAATGACTTCTCAATGTTGAAATGCTCCAGGATTTTGTGTTTTGTGTCACAACTTGTTTTTAATTGGAACATAGGCTGGACGTTTCTGGCTGTTCACCCCAGGAGGATCTTCCATTCCTGCTGACAGTGCATCCCTCCCGTAGGTTTCCCAGCAGCGTGGGGTGCAGTCAGTGGCAGGACTTACGACCACAAGGAAGACAGCGAATTCGCCCATAGTCCCACTAATTCCTTCTTCAAAGGACATCACTTAAATTCCAACGGGAATCTTTTTGGTAGGGTTTACATCAGAGAGATCAATACCTTCAATAACTATCATCCCACTACAGAAGGAACACATTTACCTTCTTGCTATGGATCTGAGTTGTATGGGTCCGCTATAACACTGGAGATGGCAGGTTGAGAAGGTTGGGTGCATCAATTCCACCCAGTGCCGAGGGTGCAGCTCCAGGTAACACAGCAGAGTTTCAATTCCTGAAGTTCAATAGAAGGGTGCGGGAGTCAACAACTTATTAGAATCAGCAGAAGACAACCAACATCTCACTTCCACCACTTTCCTCTTGTAACTTCTCTTGACTGGGGACACTTGGCATGGATTGAGAATCGGTTAGCAGACTGGAAACAGAATATGAATCATTGGGTCTTTTTCAAAATAGCAGGCAGTAAGTTGTGGGGTCTCACAGGGATCAGTGCTTGGGCCCCTGCTTTTCACAATACGTATCAATGATTTGGATGAGGAAACTAAAAGTAGAGTGGTTAAGAAGGCATATGGCATGGTTGCCTTTATTGGACAGGGCATAGAGTATAAAAGTTGGCACATGATGTTACAGCTATATAGAACATTGGTTAGAATGCATTTGGAATACTGTGTCCAGTTCTGGTCGCCACACTACCAGAAAGGTGTGGAGGCCTTGGAGAGAGTACAGAAAAAGTTTACCAGGATATTGCCGGGTATGGAGGGTCTTCGCTATGAGGAGAGATTGGGCAAACAAGGGGTTGTTCTCCCTGGAAAGATGAAGGATGAAGGGTGACCTAATAGAGGTGTATAAAATTATGAAAGGCATAGATAGGGTGAACAGGTTGGAGGTGACGAACACAAGGGGTCACAAGTTCAAGGTGAGAGGGGCAAGGTTCAACACAGATGTTAGGGGAATGTATTTTACACAGAGGATGGTGGGGACCTGGAATACGCTGCCAAGCAAGGTGGTAAGAGGCAGACACATTGGGATTGTTTAAGACTTATCTAGATAGCCACATGAACAGACTGGAAATAGAGAAATACAAACAAATGGTCTAGTTGGGCTCATAAGCGGTACAGGCTTGGAGGGCCAAAGGGCCTGTTCCTGTACTGTACTGATCTTTGTTTGTTCTTTGTTAATATTTCCAACTTTGCTGGTGACACAAAACTTTGAGAGTGGTGAGGAGGATGTTAAGATGCTTCAAGGTGATTTAGACAAATTGAATGAGTGGGCAAAAACATGGCAGATGCAGTATAATGTGGATGAATGTGAAGTATCCACTTTGGATGGAGAAACAGAATGGCAAAGTATTATTTACAAGATGGGTAGATTGGGAATTGTTGACATATAAAAGGACCATGGTGTTTTAGCACACCAGTCATTGAAACTAAGTATGAGAGTGCACTAAGCAGTTAGGAAGGCAAATAGTATTCACTAAAAGAGCACTTGAGTATTGGAGCAAGGATAGCTTGCTGCAGCTGTATAGAGCCTTGGTGAGACCACACTTAGAGTATTACATGTAGTTTTGGTCTTCATATCTTGCCATAGACGGAGAACAATGAAGGTTCACCAGACTGATTCCTGGAATGGCAGGATTGTCGTGTGAGAAGAGGTTGGATTAGCTGGGCCTGCATTCACTGGAATTCAGAAGAATGAAAGGGGATCTAAATGAAACATACATTTCTGACAGGGCTGGACAGACTGGATGCAGGATTGTTGGCTCCTCTGGCAAGAGGGTCTAGAATAAGGGACTCTCAGTCTCAGTATACTAGGTTGGCCATTTAGGACTGAGATTGGGAGAAATTTCTTCATTCAGAGGGTGGTGAATCTGTGAAATTCTCTAACACAGAAGGCTGCCAAGGCCAAATCACTCATTATACTGAAGGAAAAGATAGATAAACTTCTAAATTCTAAAGGCATCTGGGGAGAGTGCTGGGATAAAACATTGAGATAGAGAATCAGCCATGATCATGTTCAGTGCCAGAGGAGGCTTGATGGACCTATTTTCCATACTCCTAATTTCTACATAACTTTCTCACTGCAGGAATGTAGACAACGCAAAGAATCTCAGAATCACAGACTATTACAATGAAGGAGGCCATTCAACCTGTGCTTATTCAGGACAGTGATATAGTGGTTAGAACTGCTACCTCATAGCGCCAGGAACACGGGTTCAATTCCAGCCTTGGGTGACTGTGTGGAGTTTGCACATTCTCTGTGTCAGCGTAGGTTTCCTCCCACAGTCCAAGACGTGCAGGTTAGGTGGATTGGCCATGCTAAATTGTCCTTAGTGTTAGGGTGACTGGCTAGGGTAAATGCATGGAGTTATGGTGATAAGGCCTGGGTGGGACCATGGTCGGTGCACTCGATAGGCCGAATGATCTCCTTCTACACTGTAGGATTCTATGATTCTATCACATCTGTATCGGCTTTCTGAATGAGCAATTCACTTATACCATTCTCCTTCTAATCCAGTGCATTATTCCTTTTCAATACCCTCCTTTGGAATGCTTTGACTGAACCGCATTCTCAAGCAGTGCATTCCAGGTCTTAATCAATCAGTGTGTGAAAAAGTCTTTTCACATTTTGGTTTCTGTTTCTTTTGCCAATGAATTTAAATCAGTGCCTTCCCATTCTTGATCTATTCACTCATGGGAACACCAGTACAAAATCCAGCGCTTTCATTTTCTCTACTTAATATAAAACTATTGATTTTTTTTGAGAGAAGCATCCAATCTCAGGGAAGTTGGCCTTGCCGCTTACCTTCCTCTCGAAGATCTAACATTTCTATGGTTTTCTGGATAGACATTGCCCTCTCATGCCTGTGGCAGATCCGTGAAAAATTCCCATCAAATCCATTGAGTGGCTGAATCTCCTCCAGGGCCAGTTTCTCAGACGGGTCAGGGATTGCCATCATCTCATCATCTGTGATGGCCTCACACTGCCATTGAGAGAAAACAAACAGCAATCTTACCATCTATATTGGCAGCATAAAATCAAATGTGCTAAAACACAGTCAGAGATGTACAGCATGCAAAACAGGCCCTTTGGCCCAACTTATCTATGGCGCCCATTTTTTAACTATTAAGGTATTCTCAATTGTCCATGATAGGTCTGTATCTATCGATGCTTATCTTGCCATGTAACAGTCTAAATGCTTTTTAAAAGACAAACAGCAAATGTTGAAGCTAGGCTAGGATCTCTTGGCCTATCTGCCTAGCAACCAACGAAATCAGCGTTCCTCCAATTTTCACTGATCAATTTATTTGGGTGGTAAAATTGTGAAGTATTTCTTTCAAATTTGAGAGGGAGGGGAGGCAAGCCCTGAAACTTCCCACTGATACCTTCCATACCTTCTTGTTTCTAGGTGCATGCACGCTTCATGAGCAACACCACTGAAGGGCGCCAATGCAATCACTGTGTAAAATAATCACAGGGGACTGCAAAGTTAGGGGCGCTTCAGCATGCTATGGTGGTGACCTCATATTTTTATACAGGTCTAGTGGTCAATATTCTGCACAATGCAGCCCATTCATAAATATCATTTAGAACATTTTACATCTAAAATAGCATTTAGTGATTTTGGAAACTTATTGCAACTTGAAAATTTGACATTCTTACATTTGCCCTAATAAGGGCAAGATGAAAAGCTTCAGCAGCATTTCTTTCTTTTCAGTAAGACTCAAACTTGGGTTGAGTGTGTTTTGGAATTGTCACTGATCCCATAAAGGTGGCATTCATGGACCACAAAATCAAGGGGGCTGCTCCATTACTAACCATGTCATGTTGATCGCCTATTTGATTTACATAGAACACTACAGCACAAACAGGACCCTGGCCCACAAGTTGCACCGTTCATATCCAAACCTACCAGATCTATCTGGTAGGGTCATAGAGGAAAGCCGTAAAACACAGCAGCATACGGGTGGGGTAGGGCATGGTTTGAAATGCGTATACTTTAATGCAAGGAGTATTCGCAATAAGGGGGAGGAACTTCCAGCTTGGACCAGTACCTGGAACTTCGATGTTGTGGCCATTTCAGAGACTTGGGTAGAGCAGGGACAAGAATGGATGTTGCAGGTTCCAGGGTTCAAATGCTTTAGTCGGAGTAGAGAAGGGGGTAGAAGGGGGGGAGGAGTGGCATTATTAGTCAAAGACTGTATCACAGTGACAGAGAAGAAGTTTGATGAGGACTTGTCTGTTGAGGTAGTATGGGCTGAGATTAGAAACAGGAAAGGAGAGGTCACCCTGTTGGGAGTCTTTTATAGACCTCCTAAAAGTTCTAGAGAGGTTGAGGAAAGGATTGCAAAGTCAATTCTGGTCAGGAGTGAAAGTAATAGGGTAATTGTTATGGGGGACTTTAACTTTACTAATATTGATTGGAATAGCTATAGCTCTAGCTCGTTAGAGGGGTCAGTTTTCGTACAAAGTGTGCAGGAAGGTTTTTTGACTCAGTATGTAGATAGGCCAACTAGAGGTGAGGCTACATTGGATTTGGTACTGGGCAATGAGCCAGACCAGGTGTTAGGCTTGGAAGTTGGTGAACATTTTGGTGATAGTGACCACAATTCGGTTACGTTCACCTTAGTGATGGATAGGGATAGGCATGAAGCTGGGGGCAGTAGTTATAGCTGGGGGAAGGGTAATTATGAGGCCATCAGGAGAGAATTAGGGTGCATAGATTGGACTAGGAAACTACAGGGACTGGGAACATCTGGAATGTGGAGCTTATTCAAGGAGCAGCTGCTGCGAGTCCTTGATAAGTATGTCCCTGTCAGGCAAGGAGGAAATGGTCGAGTAAGAGAACCTTGGTGTACGAAAAAAGTTGATTTGCTGGTTAAAAGGAAAAAGGAGGCTTATATCAGGATGAGGATTGAAGGCTCGGTTACTGCAATGGATAGCTATAGATTAGCCAGGAGGGAGCTAAAGAGTGAATTGAGAAGAGCGAAGAGAGGACACGAGAAGACTTTGGCTGATAGGATTAAGGAGAATCCTAAAGCTTTCTTTAGATATGTTAAGAATAGAAGATTGGTTAGGGCAAGATTAGGGCCAGTCATAGACAGCAGTGGGAAGTTGTGCGTGGAGCCTGAGGAGATTGGAGAGGTACTGAATAAATATTTCTCTTCGGTATTCACGCAGGGTGATGTAAATGTAGTTATGGAGAACACTGAGGTACAGGGTAGCAAACTGGAAGGTATCGAAGTAGATAGGGAGGATGTGCTAGATATTCTCGAGGGTTTGAAGTTGGATAAGTCCCCTGGGCCGGACGGGATTTACCCTAGGATTCTCTGGGAGGCAAGAGAGGAGATTGCAGAGCCTCTGGCTCTGATCTTCAGGTCGTCGTTGGTTACGGGTGTGGTTCCGGAGGACTGGAGGATAGCGAATGTGGTCCCGTTGTTCAAGAAGGGGAAGAGAGACCTTCCAGGGAATTATAGGCCAGTGAGTCTTACTTCTGTTGTGGGCAAAGTATTGGAGAGAATTATTAGGGATAGGATTTATAGTTATTTAGAGAGAAATGAATTGATTGGAGATAGTCAGCATGGTTTTGTGAAGGGTAGGTCGTGCCTTACTAACCTCATTGAGTTTTTTGAAAAAGTGACTAAGGAGGTGGATGGGGGTAAGGCGGTTGATGTGGTATATATGGACTTTAGTAAGGCGTTTGATAAGGTGGCCCATGGAAGACTTCTGCAGAAAATGCAGATGTATGGGATAGAGGGTGATTTAGCTAATTGGGTTAGGAATTGGCTAGCAGATAGAAGACAGAGGGTGGTGGTTGATGGGAGATATTCATCTTGGAGTTCGGTGACAAGTGGTGTACCTCAGGGGTCTGTTTTGGGGCCCCTGCTGTTTGTAATTTTTATAAATGATCTGGATGAGGGTATTGAAGGATGGATTAGTAAATTTGCAGATGACACTAAAGTCGGTGGAGTGGTAGATAGTGAAGAGGGGTGTTATAGTTTGCAGAGGGACTTGGACAAGTTGCAGAGCTGGGCCGAGAGGTGGCAAATGGAGTTTAATGTGGAAAAGTGTGAGGTAATGCACTATGGCAGAAATAATAAATGTGTAGAGTATAGGGCAAATGGTAGGATTCTTAGTAGTCTAGATGAACAGAGGGATCTTGGTGTGTATGTGCATAGATCCCTGAAAGTAGGCAGTCAGGTCGAGAAGGTTGTTAAGAAGGCATATGGAGTCTTGGCTTTCATTGGTAGAGGGATTGAATTTCGGAGCCGCAACGTCATGTTGCAACTGTACAAAACTCTAGTGCGGCCGCACTTGGGGTATTGTGTGCAGTTCTGGTCCCCACATTATAAGAAAGATGTGGAGGCATTGGAGAGGGTACAGAGGAGGTTTACCAGGATGTTGCCTGGTATGGAGGGCAGGTCTTATGAAGAGAGGCTGAGGGATTTGAGGTTGTTTTCGTTAGAAAGGAGGCGGCTAAGAGGGGACCTAATCGAAACATATAAGATGATTAGAGGTTTAGATAGGGTGGACAGTGATAGCCTTTTTCCTAGGATGGAGAAAGCTAGCACGAGGGGACACAGCTTTAAATTAAGGGGTGATAGTTATAGGACGGATATCAGAGGCAGGTTCTTTACCCAAAGGGTGGTTCGGGAGTGGAATGCCCTGCCTGCAGCAGTTGTAGATGCGCCAAGTTTGGTGGCGTTTAAGAGGTTAGTTGATAAGTATATGGAAGAGAAGGGAATGGTTTAGTTTGGAGGGGCATTGCTTTTTATATTGGTCGGCGCAATATCGAAGGCTGAAGGGCCTGTTCTGTGCTGTAATGTTCTATGTTCTATATCTATAACTTTCAATCCTATTAAATCCCATGTAGTCATCCAGAAGTTTCTTAAAAGATCTCAGCGAGTTCACTTCTACCACCACGAACGGCAGCCAATTCCACTCACTCACCACCCTCTGAGTGAAAAACCTATCTCTGACATCTTCTCTGTACCTGCTCCCCAGCACCTTAAACCTGTGTCCTCTCGTAGCGACCATTTCAGCTCTGGGAAATAGCCTCCGAGAATCTAGCCTCGAGAATCCAACCTATCTATATCTTTCAACATCTTATAAACTTCTATCAGGTCGCCTCTCAACTTTTGTCTCTCCAGGGAGAAAAGACCTAGCTCTCTCAACCTATTGAATTTCTTGGTATTCAAACGGTGATTAAAATATTTTTAAAACTTTAAAAAAACTGATTTGTTATATCTTTCATGGCTCTAATCTTTTCCCAAATGTTACAAAAATAAAAACTGATAAACATCCAAATATCCCAGGTTTTAAAGTCAGGGATAAAGATATACACGTGGTTTAACATCGGTCAGGGAAATACATCAGGGCCAGGTCGTGATCAAAATGAAAAAAAAGAGATCATCTACTTCTTGCAAAGCAAGTTTTGACTTACACTAATGATGGCCTGCTGCTTCTGATGAATTTCACGGCATTTACAGGATGGAAATACTTTCTGTACCAGTTTCTTGATTGTGTAATAGTCCACAGTGTCAGCGTAAATGTGCCGTCTCAGCTCATTCATATCTCCACCCTGAGCAGAAAAATCCCAGAATTAAACAGATCAGTTCATTAGCTAAATACCTGCTGTGCAAAAGAGAAAAATGTGCAAAGGATGAGAACGTTCAAACCTTTTCAATTCTTTATATATAAACCGTCAGAAAGATGTGCTTTATACCAAATAATAATTAATCCCAGCTGGAAATCTGAATCAAGCTTTTAAAAACAGACATTGAAGGTGACATGAACTCACAGGCCAACATGTCTAACCCCAATTTGCATTACTATATATATTTTTTAATTCATTTGTGGGACATGGGCATCGTTGACTGCCCAGCATCTATTGTCTATGCCCTAGTTGTCCTTGAACTAGGCCATATGAAAGACCAGTTGAGAATCAACCACATTGTTGTGGCTCTGGAGTCACATGTAGGCCAGACCAGGTAAGGTCGGCAGATTTTTTTCCCTGAAGGACATTAGTGAACCAGATGGACAAAAGCAAATTGGTGTAGATGCTAGAATCAGAAACCAAAAGGGAAAAATGCTGGAAAATTTCAGCAGGTCTGGCAGCATCTGTGAGCGGAGAAAAGAGCTGAAGTTTCAAGTCTAGGTGATCCTTTATCAAAGTTTTGAATCTGACATTTCAATTCATTGAATGGAGTCAGTATATTCGAAAAACCTACATGGGTGTGTGAAAGACTTTTCTATTTTATTAGCAAGGCAGCTATGACAATTACCCAAGGTATTCAACTGTTGGAGAAAGACAATTAAGACTAATTGCTAGGACAATGGGAGCTGGCTATTCCAGACATGAGCTAATCAACTTATCTTTGGAATACACAGTATATTTTTATTAATACCAATGACAGCTAGACAAGGAAAGTCACATAAGAAGCCAACCACTCATTATGTTTCTCAGCAGATGGAGAATAAGCAGCTTAGGAAAAAGACTTAAGTGTGATCCCTTCTGTCTCCCACTTTCTCCAATTCACCTGGGTGAGCTTTGAGCTCTGTTTACTGAGTGATTGAGGGAGACTCTGCTGCAAACAGAGATTTCCTTTAAGAAATCCAACCAAGCATTACTGTATCTTGAGGAACATAATAAGAACCAGATTAAAGTCCAATAGGTTTATTTGGCAGCACTAGCTTTCCGAGTCTCAAGCTCCTTCATCAGGTGAGTGAGGACTTGTGTTCACAAACAAGGCATATAAAGACATAAACTCAATTTACAAGATAATAGTCTTTATAGATAATCAAGTCTCAACTCGCAATAGACAATGCGAGTGGAGAGAGGGCCAAGCACACATTAAAGAGATATGTATTGTCTCCAACCAGGACAGTTAGTGAGATTTTGCAAGTCCAGGCAAATCATGGGAGTGACAGACGGTGTGACATGAACCCAAGATCCCGGTTGAGGCAGTCCTCATGTATGCAGAGCTTGATTATCAGTTTCTGCTCAGCAATTCTGCGTTGTCGTGAAGGCCGCCTTGGAGAACGCTTTCCCGAAGATGAGAGGCTGAATGCCCACGACTGAAGCATTCCCCGACTGGAAGAGAACATTCCTGCCTGGTGATTGTCGAGGGGTGTTCATTCGTTGTTGTAGTGTCTGCATGGTCTCCTCGTGCAGAGATAAGAACTCTTTACTGCACAGGATCTTCAACTGATGTAATACACTAGTTACATCAATGACATTTTCTTCCTTTGGACTCATGGCAAACAATCATTGAAGCAACTATATAGAACATAGAACATTACAGCGCAGAACAGGCCCTTCAGCCTTCGATGTTGCGCCGACCAATTAGGAAAAAGCAATGACCCTCTAAACTAAACCATTCCCTTTTCGCCCATAAACTTATCTACTAACCTCTTAAACGCCACCAAACTTGGCGCATCTACAACTGCCGCAGGCAGGGCATTCCATACCCTAACCACCCTCTGGGTAAAGAATCTACCTCTGATATCCGTCCTATAACTACCACCCCTTAATTTAAAGCTATGTCCTTGATATAATGACATCAACAAGTTCACCCCACCATCAAATACACTATGGACTATTCTCCAGAACTGGTTGCATTCTTGGACACACGCATCTCCATCAAGGACAGTCACCTCAGCACTTCACTGTACCGCAAGCCTACAAATAACCTCACAATGCTCCACTTCTTCAGGTTCCACCTTAAACCATTAAGAAGCCATTCCCTATGGACAAGCCCTCCGTATACACAGGATCTGCTCAGATGAGGAGGATCACAAGAGACACTTACAGGTGCTGAAAGACACCCTCATAACAACAGGACACGGCACTTGACTCATCAATCGAGAATTCCGAGGTGCCACAATGAAAAATCACACCGACCTCCTCAGCAGACAAACACAGGAAATATTGGACAGAGTACCCTTCGTCGTCCAGTACTTCCCTAGAGCAGAGAAGCTACGACATCTCCGCAGCTTTCAACATATCATTGAAGACAAACATCTCGCCAAGACCATCCCCACCTCTTGCCTTCAGACAACCGCACAACCTCAAACAGACCATTGTCCACAGCAAACTACCCAGCCTTCAGGAGAACAGTGACCATAATACCACACAACCCTGCCACAGCAACCTCTGCAAGACATGCCGGATCATAGACATGGATGCCATCATCTCACGTGACATCATCATCCACCAGGTACACAGTACATACTCTTGAAACTCAGCCAACACTGTCTACCTGATATGCTGCAGGAAAGGATGTCCCGAGGTACAGTACATTGGGGAGACTATGCAGATGCTACAACAACAGATGAATGAACACTGCTCGACAATCACCAGGCAAGAGTGTTCTCTTCCAGGTGGGGGACACTTCAGCAGTCACGGGCATTCAGCCTTTGATCTTCAGGTAAACATTCTCCAAGGCAGCCTTCACGACACACAACAATGCAGGATTGCTGAGCAGAAACTGATAGCCAAGTTCCATACACAAGGACGGTTTCAACTGGGATCTTGGGTTCGTGTCACACTATCTGTAACCTCCACGATTTGCCTGGGCTTGTAACATTTCACTAACTGTGCTGGCTAGAGACAATACAAATCTCTTTAACCTGTGCTTACTGCTCTCTCCACTCACATTGTCTGTAACTTTAAGACTTGATTATCTGTAAAGACTCACATTCCAACCATTATTTTGTAAATTGAGTTTGTTTTTTTTAATATGCCCTGTTTGTGAACTTCATCCACCTGATGAAGGAGCTTGAGACTCCGAAAATTAGTGCTGCCAAATAAACCTATTGGATTTTAATCTGAAGTTGTGAAACTTGTTACTGTGCTTACCTCAGTCCAATTGCCAGCACCTCCACATCCCAAGGAACAAACCAACTCAAGGTGTCTACATGGTTAAATCAGGAAGCATCGAATTACTCCCACTTGGAGTACTGTGCACAGTTCTGGTTGCCTCACTACAAGGAGGATGTGGAAGCTATTGAGAGGGTGCAGAGGAGATTTATAAGGATGTTGCCTGGATTGGGAGGCATGCCTTATGAGGATAGGTTGAGGGAGCTAGGTCTCTTCTACCTGGAGAGAGGAAGATTGAGAAGCGACCTGATACGGGTTTAAGAGATGTTGAGAGGTATAGGTAGAGTGGGTTCTCAGAGACTATTTCCCAGGGCTGAAATAGTCACTATGAACACTGCATTTGCCTGACGAAGACACGACAGAGTGTTGAAAGCTCGCAATTTTACTATCAAATAAATCGGTTGGATTTAAAATTGGTGTTGCTAAATTCTTACTGAGTTCTTACTATGAAAGGACACAGGTTTAAGGTGTTGGGCAGCAGGTACTGAGGACATGTCAGGAGTAAGTTTTTCACTCAGAGGGTGGTGAGTGAATGCAATCGGCTGCCGTCGATGGTGATAGAGACAAACTCGCTGGGGTCTTTTAAGAGACTTCTGGATGAGTATATGGGATCTAATGGGACTGAGAATTATAGATAAGCCTGATAGATATGGATTCAACTGATGCAACTTTTGGGCCGAAGGGACTGTTTATGCTGTAGTGTTCTATGTTCTATGAACACAGCCTGAAGCCAGCCAAATCACCAAACTACAAGTGAATAGAACATAGAACATTACAGCACAGAACAGGCCCTTCGGCCTTCGATGTTGCGCCGACCAATATAAAAAGCAATGCCCCTCCAAACTAAACCATTCCCTTCTCTTCCATATACTTATCAACTAACCTCTTAAACGCCACCCAACTTGGCGCATCTACAACTGCTGCAGGCAGGGCATTCCACTCCCGAACCACCCTTTGGGTAAAGAACCTGCCTCTGATATCCGTCCTATAACTATCACCCCTTAATTTAAAGCTGTGTCCCCTCGTGCTAGCTTTTTCCATCCTAGGAAAAAGGCTATCACTGTCCACCCTACCTAAACCTCTAATCATCTTATATGTTTCGATCAGGTCCCCTCTTAGCCTCCTCCTTTCTAACGAAAAGTAAGAATACTCTTACTTTTTTGGCTAACTTATTCTTCCCCATTTTGTAATCTGTACGTGTATGCAAGAAAGGCAATGTTTTATTATTTTATGTGGATTGGTTTAAGTTCAACAAAGCTAACGTCTTTCATTGCCAACAACAAAAAAATCTTGTCCAATTGGTTATTTTACGATTACAGCATATAAAAGTTAAATACTCAATGAATTGGCCAGATTCTATTTTTCAAGCCAATAAAAACATGGTAAATGGAATACAATACGGTGTGACTTTATGCACTTTCATAGGAAATAAATATTATGAATGAGAGACTGGAACATGTTTGCACTCAGAAGGACCTGGATGTTCTTGTACATGAATTACAGAAAGTTAATATACAGATGCAGCAAGGGAAGGGAAAATGTGTTCACGTTTGTTGCAAAGGGTTGGAATATAGGAGTAAAGGCTGTCAGTACAATTTATAATTATTGCCAATACCTTACGATCTTATTTCCTCTTTATTAACCACCAATTCCTACCAGTTGAACAACCTAGTTTTGCAGCCAGTGTGAAATATATTTTAATAATTTCAAACGCTGAGATAGAGTCAGGGATCACCCAGATGAATCTTGTGCAGAGTTATTGATGGAGTGTGTGCAGTCTCCCGGGCAGTCCTGGAGTCTTCCCGGGAGAGTTGGGAAGCAGCCCGGAAGGGTGGAGGGTGGAGGTGGAGGGTGGATGGCGGACGGGGAGGTTAGCGGTGATGGGCCCCGGGATGAGGAGTGGTTCTACCGCCAGCGCCTGGCCGACGGCCTCTACCTGATCCGGGAGCGGTTCTACGAGTCAGGGAACCGGGCTAACGTGTGGCTGGTGCAGGGCTCGGAGCGGGATGTGGTGGTGGACACGGGCCTAGGCCTCAGCAGCCTGCCTGCCTACCTGCGGCGGGCCGGCCTGCTGAGCGGCTCCCGCCCGCTGCTGGCCCTCGTCACCCACATCCACTTCGACCACTCGGGCGGCCTGCGCCACTTCCCGGCCGCCAGCGTGGCCGTGCACCGGGCCGAGGCGGCGGCCCTGGCCCGCGGGGACAACGTGGCGACGGTGACCTGGCTGAGCGAGGGGGAGGTGAGCCGCAGGCCCCCCGAGCCCGGCTGGAGCGCCCGCCGTTACCGGGTGAAGGCCGTGCGGGCCGGCCACCTGCTGGGGGACGGCGATGTAATCGAGCTGGGCGACCGGCGGCTCACCGTGCTGCACACACCCGGGCACTCCCCCGGCAGCATCTGCCTCCATGAGCCGGAGCGGGGCCTGCTCTTCAGCGGCGACACGCTGTACCAGGGAGCCCTGATTGACTGGCTGCCTCACTCCAACATCCAGCAGTACAAGCAGAGCTGCAGCAAGCTCCTCCAGCTGCTGGACCAAGGGCTGGTCAGCACCGTGCTGCCCGGTCACTTCAACACCTTCGGCCCCGACACACTCCGCAGCCTGGCCTCAGACTACATTGCCCAGGCTGGCCTCTGCCACAGGGTATCTGCTGGTGCCATCAGCTGCATCGCCAACATTGCCCTTCATGCCAGGAACATGGACACATCAATATCAAATCAGGGCACATGAAGACTGACCGCCAGCTGCCGAGGGGCCCATTAAGATTGACCGCCAGCTGCCGGTGGGCCTGTGAAGACTGACCGCCAGATGCCAGGGGGCTCGTGAAGACCAACCCTCCCCACCCCCACAGCTGTCAGAGCTGCAGTGATTATTGGCATAATTACTTCTCCTGGCACTAGACTATCCATCAGTTTCAGTGATTATTGGCACAACATTTTAACATTTATTTAAAATGGCATGTGAAGATTAATGATTACTGGCACAATACTTATTTAACCTATGTGACAGGAAGGATTGCATTTGAAGATCAAACAATGCTCAGCTCTTAAACAGAGTCAAAGTAGTTTGAGAATTCTCAGTATGCTTCTGTCAGTATTGTCATGAAATTCTGTTTGTTGAATTAAATTGATTATATACCAACATTATAAAACATCAATTAAGCTGATGTGCATATTTTTCTTGACATTAACTCAGATTCCTACCACAGATGAATTTTGTATTTTAAGTATGGGGGGCAGAGATCAAATTTGGGAAGTGTAAGCTTAATGAGTTGACAAGAGAGAAAGGTACTAATATGGGAAATGATAAAACAGACCTTGATGGGAACTGACAAACTAAAGGTAAATCACAGAAAAGGCTAGAGGTTACAAAAGTAACAGGACAAAATTAAAGGCTTTGTATCTGAGTGCATACAGCATTCAAAACAAAATAGGTGAAGTGATAGCACAAATAGAAACAAGTGCAATCTGATAGGCATTACAGAGCATGACTACAGGATGCCATAGACTGGGACCTGAATATTGAAGTATACATACATTTATGAAAGGCAGGAAGGTGCCCAAGTTCAGGAAACTAGAATGAAGATGTGATTTTGTTTGAGATGAGAAATGATAAAGAAAAATCATTTGGGTGAACAGGATCCCATCATATGGTAGGACAGAGCATAAAGGAAGAATTACTGAGAGTTTGTCAGAAAGGTAATGCAATTATCATCGAGGACTTTAATCTCCACGTGAACTGGAAAAATATGGGCAAAGGTAATCTAAACGAGAAATTCATAGAATATCAGGATTGTTTCTTAGAACAGCACATTTTAGAGCTTTGTCAAAGGGTCATCTGGACTCAGAACATCAGCTCTCTTCTCTCCTTACAGATGCTACCAGACCTGCTGAGATTTTCCAGTACCTCTTGGATTCTAGAGCCAACTGAAAACAGGCTATAATAGCTGTTGACTACCAAACGAGGATTAACTGATAACCTCATAGATACAGCGGTCATAATATGATTGAATTTTGGTTTGAGGGAAAGAATGAGTTGAAGACTAGCATTTTAGACTTAAATTAGGGCAATTGAGGGCAGAGACAGCTAGCCAAAGTGAAGTAGTAAATCAGCTTAAAGGATAGGTCAATAGAGCTATAGTTAAAGTTAAACTTTATTAGTCATAATGAAGGCTTATATTAACACTGCAATGAAATTACTGTGAAATTCCCATAGTAACAGACATTTACGGGGATATTTCAGAATACGTAATAGATATACTTCTACAAAAAAAAATCCAAAGGATGGACCCCCATCCATGAATAACTGAAACAGCTAAAGAAAACTTAAAAAAACATAAAATTGCATAAAGATGAGTGGCAATTCAGAAGGTTGGACAGAATATATGAAACAGCAAAAATGACAATTAGGCAATGAGAAAGCTAGCTGGAAATATAAAAGCAGATAATGGATATTTCTGTAGATATCTTAAAAAGAAAAGTTAACAAAAATGAGTCTGGAGAATTAAAATGCAAAATAAGGAGATGACAGATGAATTGAAAAGGTATTTTGTATCGATCTTCACTGTTGAGGAAAGTATCATCCTGGAAATAGCTGTAAATCTGAAAATGGAAGGGAAGGAGGAACTCATCACCAGGGAAGGAGTACTGAGCAAATTGTTGGACCTGTGGGTTAATAAGTCCCTAGTTGATAAGTGGTTTGATAAAATCCTAGGCTCTTAAAAGACACTAGTACGATAGTAGATGTGTTGATATTAATTTTCCAAAATTCCCTAGATTTGGGAAGGTTTCACTGGATTGGAAAATATTTAACGTAATTCTTTTATTCAAAAAGGATAGAAAATAGGAAACAATGAGCCAGTTAGCTTAATATCTGTTATAGAGAAAACATTAGAAGATATTATTGAACTTATAGGAAATATAAATTCAAGATAATGAGGCAGAGTCAACATGGTTTTGTGAAAGGAAAACCATGTTTAACTAATTTATTGGAGTTTTGAAGAATGTGCTGTGGATAAACGGGAACTAATTGATGCACCTAATTTCGTAGAAGATTTTTGTAACAAGTAAAAGCTCACAACGTAGTGGATAACACATTGGCATGAATAAAAAATGTATTAGCCAACTGGAAACTGAGTAGGCTTAAATGGGTCATCTTCTAGTTGACAAGATGGTGTGCCACCATAAGAGATCAGTGTTGGGGCCTCAACCTTATATAATTTAAATAAATATCTTGGATGTAGCGATCAAAGGTTTGGTTGCAAAATTTGGTAATCACACAAAGATATGTAGGAAAGTAAGTTGTGAAGAGAAAATAAGAAGGCTGCGAAGAGATATGGATAGGATAAATGAGAAAAAATCTAGCAAATGTAGTATAATGTGGGAAAAAAGTGAAATTAGTCCATTTTAGCAGGAAGAATAAAAAAAGCACATCTAATTTTTTTAAAACTGAGTCAATGGGATGTGGGTATCAGTGGCAAGCATTTATTGCCCATCCCTAATGCCCCCAGAACTGAACGGCTTGGTAGGCCATCTCTGAGTCAACCACATTACATAGAACATTACAGCGCAGAACAGGCCCTTCGGCCTTCGATGTTGCGCCGACCAATTAAGAAAAAGCAATGACCCTCTAACCTAAACCATTCCCTTTTCATCTGTAAACCTATCCACTGACCTCTTAAACGCCACCAAACTTGGCACATCTACAACTGCAGCAGGCAGGGCATTCCATACCCTTACCACCCTCTGGGTAAAGAATCTACCTCTGACATCCGTCCTATAACTACCATCCCTTAATTTAAAGCTATGTCCCCTCGTGCTAGCTTTCTCCATCCTAGGAAAAAGGCTATCACTGTCCACCCTATCTAAACCTCTAATCATCTTATATGTTCAATAAGGTCTCCTCTTAGCCGCCTTCTTTCTAACGAAAACAACCTCAAATCCCTCAGCCTCTCCTCATACGACCTGCCCTCCATACCAGGCAACATCCTGGTAAACCTCCTCTGTACCCTCTCCAATGCCTCCACATCTTTCTTATAATGTGGGGACCAGAACTGTACACAATACTCCAAGTGCGGCTGCACTAGAGTTTTGTACAGTTGCAACATGATGTTGTGGCTCCGAAATTCAATCACCCTACCAATAAAAGCTAAGACTCCGTATGCCTTCTTAACAACCTTATCGACTTGATTGCCAACTTTCAGGGATCTATGCACATATACACCAAGATCCCTCTGTTCATCAACACTATTAAGAGTTCTACCATTAGCCCTATACTCTACACATTTGTTATTCCTGCCAAAGTGAATTACCTCACACTTTTACGCATTAAACTCCATTTGCCACCTCTCGGCCCAGCTCTGCAACTTGTCCAAGTCTCTCTGCAACTATAACACCCCTCTTCACTATCTACCACTCCACCGACTTTAGTGTCATCTGCAAATTTACTAATCCATCCTTCAATACCCTCATCCAGATCATTTATAAAAATTACAAACAGCAGGGCCCCAAAACAGATCCCTGAGGTACACCACTTGTAACCGAACTCCATGATGAATAATTTCCATCAACCACCACCCTCTGTCTTCTATCAGCTAGCCAATTCCTGATCCAATTAGCTAAATCACCCACATTACTGTGGGTCTGGAGTCACATGCGGGTCAGAGTGGGAATGGATTGCAGATTTCCTTCCCTGGAGGAGCTTAGTGAACCAGATGGACTTTTAGAGCAATCAGTGATTGTCTCAAGAGCACAGGGAGGAAACCCAGAGATGTGGAAAAAATGTTTCCACACAGTTGCCCAAGGCCAGAATTGAACCCGAGTCCAAGGTTCTATGAAGCAGCAGTGCTAACCACTGTGGCACCATACCACCCCTTACTTAAAGCAGTGGTCTGCATTTTCTGTTTTTATTTCAGATTTCCAACATCTGCACTATTCTGCATTTATTTAACAGTAAAATCACAATAGCCACTGAATTCACTGTTAATATTGCTGTACAAATTGAGTG
This sequence comes from Sphyrna mokarran, assembly GCA_024679065.1. Lineage (NCBI taxonomy): Eukaryota > Metazoa > Chordata > Chondrichthyes > Carcharhiniformes > Carcharhinidae > Sphyrna > Sphyrna mokarran. Next base: position 8,065,975 of record JAGIQG010000002.1, read on the forward strand.
ACCAACTATATGAAGGCAAAAGATAAAATCTTAGAAAAGTGAAGAATTGTCCTCACCTCTGGGTCAAGGAAGAGATGGCAATGGGCAGGTTTCCCATCTCTTCCAGCACGGCCAATCTCTTGCACATAGTTCTCAAAGCCCTTTGGCATATTATAGTGCACTATTCCTCGGACGTCTGACTTATCCAAGCCCATGCCAAATGCCACCGTTGCCACCACAATACGCAGCTGACCACTCATGAAGTTGTTCTGAATTCTTCTTCGCTCAGTAGCTGACATTCCAGCATGGTAGCAATCAGCAATCCACTTCAAAGGCTGCCTCAGCTTCTTTCTAGCTGTTTTGTTTAAGAAATATGAAAGCAAAATGTCCGTTTAGAATTTTCTCCCCAGCCAATACAAATCTCTTACAAACAATGCTTAAAGCAAAATACTGTAGGTGCTGGAATTGGAAACCAAAACAGAAAATGTTGGAAAATCTCAGTGGGTCTGACAGCATCTGTGGAGAAAGAGCTAACGTTGAATCTGGATGCCCCTTCATCAGATTTGAGCTCTGACAAAGGGTCATCCAGACTAAACTTTAACTCTATTCTCTCTCCACAGGCAATCCTTACAGTGAAGAAAGAGGTCATTCGGCCCATCAAATCTGTACCAAACAGAATCCCAGCCAGGCCCCATTTCCAAAACTCCTCATACTTACCCTGCTAAACTCTGACACTAGGGTCAATTTAGCATAACCAATCAACCTAACCAGCACATCTTTGGATTGTAGGAGAAAATCCATGCAGACATGGGGAGAAAGTGCAAAATCCACTCACTCGAGGCTGGAATTGAATGTGGGTCCCTGGTGGTGAGACCTGCAGAGATCCTCCAGCCTTTTCTGTTTTTGTCTCTTGCAAACAGTGTTATAGAGGTTTACAGCAAGGAAACAGGCCCTTTGGCCCAACTTGTCTATGCCACCCCTTTTTAAACCCCTAAGCTGATCCCAATTGTCCACATTTGGCCCATATCCCTCTATATCCATTTGACCTATGTAACTGTCTAAATGCTTTTTAAGAGGACAAAATTGTACCCGCTACTACTACCTCTGGCAGCTTGTTCCACTCTCAAATCCCTGGTTTGTGGGGTTTCCTAGAATGTAGCTGAAAGCAGAAATTAGGCCCTTTTAAATGTGTATATTAGGGATGTAATAGTTGTTGAAATACTCCATTGAGAAATTTGTTAGCAACATAAAAGGACAAAGTGGTGTTGAGGACTGGGTTATTGACTCAGTCTGGAAAGGAATGAAAATGAAGGGAACATTTACAAGTATCTAAAATACCACTGGAATCAATTCAACTGGAGCACTATTTCACATTAAATCTGGATTGTAGCACAAGAAAACAGTAGTATTAACTCATCGATAAGTTCAACATTTATGTCAGGAAAGGCTAAAGAACCTGAGGACACCAATTTAAGGTGAATGGCAAAAGAACCAACTGCAAACTTGAGGAAAACCCTTCTCTTAGGCAGTGCATTCCAGGTCAGGAACACTCACACTGAGACTAAAGTCAAAATCAATTGAAAATTTTGAAACTTGAATAACATAAGCACCTGAAAATGTTCAAGGCTGTGAAGAAGGGGCAAGGGAGTGGGACTGGCTGAGTTGCTGTGGAGAGATGGACTGAATGGCCTCCTGTGCTATAACCATTCTGAGCGATAATTAACTCGGATACCGATACTGTTACAGGAACAGTCCCTGGAAGCACTAAAGAAGTAGTTAACTATTACTGCAAAGCGAGGTGTTGCTAAAGCATCTCATTTTGCACTCAACAGGACAAACACAAGAATTCCACATTTCAAACCATTCATATTACAGAAGGGAGTTAATTAGTTAGTAAGTTGATTCTGGCTGAGGTGTTGCTATGACAAAATACGAACAACCAATTTAAAATAATCAGTCAAGCTCATAATGTGGCTCATTTATGCTCATTAAAAGCAACGTACTTTCATACACAGGAACCCATTCTCTGAAAAGAAAAGTAATATTCATTCTTTTTCAAATTGCTGGAGAGCTTGGGAAGCCTATAGTTCTGTTTTGCTTTCTCCATGGCAACGCTTTGGCCACTCATAGTCAACTTGTCAACCAACAGTATTCTTTTAGCCAGTAGTATAACGTTTTATAATCATTTGAAATTTGTCATTCTTGTATTTGTCCTGATGAGTACAAGTTGAAAAACTTCAACATGCTTCTCTCTTCGGCAATACAGGTTCCAAACTAAGCCAATATGCATTACAGTCATATTATGCCCAAATATTAGCAGTAGAGCATTTCAATTTCTACCCCAAACAATTCATTTTAAACATCATTTCAAAATCAAGGTTTTATGCCATTTTCCTGCCATATCCCCTGCTTACCTAAAGCTTTCTTTCTTTTAGCTAGGATTTCTTCTGCTGTATCCTCCTCTTTCAGTTCTGGCGGTGGCTCCTTTAGTGTAACTCCCTGAAGACATGTCCGAAGCAGGGCTGCAATTCTAGACGTCTCCTCTCTCCGGGTGCAGTAGACAATAACAGAATCCAAGGAAGCAAACCGGTCACCTCGCATCAAAGTTATAAGAGCCTGGGACAAGAATACAGAATTTACTGAAAACCAGTGCACATATTAAAAATAACAGACAGCTTTTCAGAGGAAATTATCTACAATCTATAAGGACAAGGACAGCAAATATGCGGGAACACCACTGGCTGCAAGTTCCCCTCCAAGCGACAAATTATCCTGTTAAGATTCACGGATGTTTACAACACAAAAAGTGGCTGTTTGGCCCATTGTGTCCACGACAGTCAACAAAAATCTGATTACAATGGTCCCATTTCCAGTGCTTGGCACACAGCAAAGTAGAGGTGAATAAGTGAACAGCTAAATAGTTCTTAAGTGTTGAGAGTTTAACTCAAACACTCTTTTAGGCAGCGAGTTCCAGACTCCCCAACCTTCAGTGAAAAAAAGTCTCTCCTCAACTCCTCTTTTCGCCTTTTACCTCGTTACTTAAGTCCATGCCCCTTGGTTATTGACTTCTGTACTAATGGCGGAAAGTGCCTTCCCAGTCATCCCTTGACTTTCAGTCATATCCATCTCTATCAGCAGCCCAACCCGCTCAACCTTTGCTACTCCAAGGAAAACGGCCTCAGCCTATCCAATCTGTCTTCATAGCTCAGACCATGTAGCCCAGGCACCAGCTGGTGAATCTCCTCTGCTCTCCATCCAGTCCAATCACATCCTTCCTTTAATGGATGACCAGAACGTTACACACTACTCCAGCTATAGCCTAAGAAGCACTTTTCACAGTTTCCCATGACCTTCTGCTCTTGTATTCTATTGTATTCTATGCCTTGGCTAATAATGGGAAGAATCCTTTGTCTTCTTAACCACCTTATTTACCTGCTCTGCAACCTTCAGGGATCTGTGGACATGCACCGTACTGTGCAGGACTCTACCACTCATAGTGTGATCCTCTGCCTTATTAGCCCTCCTCAAGTGCATTACCTCACTTTTCCAGGTTAAATTCCAGTTCCTTCACCGTTGCTGAGTTAAAATCCTGGAATACTCACTATAAAGTAACAATACAGCAGTTCAGGATGGCAGCTCAACACCACCTTCTCAGGGCAATTAGGGATGGATGTTCTCCCGGCCTACAAGACCAGCTTGTATTCAATGACGGTGCCCATGCTCTCCATCACACACAATTACAAATTTACGTGCAGTCACCAGCAAGAACCAGATCATTTTCTCTTACTCCCTCTTATGGTATATTATTAACAGTCCGATCAGACCTTTACCTGGTCTCTGTCTCGGTCTGTAGACACACTCAAGAACAAATTGGCTGGTACGTCTGCAGAACGTACAGCTATTCCTTCCGCCTCCTTGATGCCGAGGTGATGTGCAATGTTCTGGGCTGTGGCTAGTGTGGCAGTGGCCGTTAATCCCAGCAGGCATCTTATTCCCAAACGTTCCTTCAGGACCTGCACATCAAACACAATCTACTGAAGAACAAGAATATTAAAAAGAGACAAATTGTTCCACAGTCTTACTGATCACAGAATACTACAGTACAGAAGATGCCTTTCGGCCCTTCGAGTCTGTAACAATGCATAAATGTCCTGACCTAATACCACTTGCCAGCACTTGGCCCATAGCCTTGAATGTTATAGCATGCCAAGTACTCATCCAGGTACTTTTTAAAGAATGTGAGGCGTCCCACCTCCAACATCCTCCCAGGCAGCGCATTCCAGATCGTCACCCCCTAAGAGTACAAAGGTTTTCCTCAAATTTCACCCCCCAAACCTCGCAGTTTTAACTTGTGTCCTTTGATAATTGACCTTTCAATTAAAGGGAACAGCTGCTCCCTATCCACACGCCTCAATCTTATATACCTCGATCAGGCCATCTCTCAGTCTTCTCTGCTCCAGAAAAAACAATATAAGCCTATCCAACCTCTCGTTATAACATAAAACTTTCCATCCCAGGCAACAAAAGAAATAGGAGGAGTAGACCATCCAGCCCCTCGAGCCTGTCCCGCCATTCAATAAGATCATGGCTGATCTGAAGTGCATCAGTTCCACTTTCCCGCTTTCTCCCCATAATCCTTAACTCCCTTGTCTATCAAAAATCTATCTACCTGTGATTTAAACATATTCAGCGAGGTAGCCTCCACCACTTCAACGGGCAGAGAATTCCAGAAATTCACCACTCTTTGAGGAAATAAGTTCCTCCTCAACTCTGTGCTAAACTGCCCCCCTTTATTTTGAAGCTGTGCCCTCTAGTTCTGTTTTCCTTTCTAAGTGGCGAGAAGCCCTCTACTTCTACCCTATCTAGCCCCTTCATCATCTTGTAAGTCTCTAAGATCCCCCCTCAGCCTTCTAAACTGCAACAAGTACAGGCTCAGTCTATTCAATCTCTCTTAGGCTAACCCCCTCATCTCCAGTATCAGCCTGGTGAACCTTCTCTGTACTACCTCCAAAGCCAATATCGCCTAGTGAATATCCTCTACAGTGCAATCACATCCATATTCACAAGTTAAACTGAATGTGTTAATCTACTGGTTGAAAACCTGAAATAATTGAGGAAAGAGACAATTTAATCAAGTTGCTAATGAATTGACATCAGCAGGCAATATTCTTCAGTGAGTGACTTGAGCACATTTCATTTTTTTCATACTCATAACTTTCTCGCGTACCTTGAAGGCCCCGCCCGGACACAGGGCCCAGCTCCACCGGCTCCGCCCGGCCTCCGATTAAATGAGCAGAGGAAACGGTTTCTCCTTATCTATATGATCAAGTTCTTTATCATATTAAAAATCTTGATCAGATCATCCATCTAAACGGAAGGGTATGCAGTCACGCTTAATCCAATCAGCCCTCCTAATTTAACTGATTAATCCCCAGTATAATTCTCATGTAGGTTACCACAGGCTAAAATAATCCAGTGATAAAAACAGGAATTGCTAGAAATATTCTGCAGGTCAATCAGAATTTGCAAAGATAAAAGTGCGAGTGCTTCAGATCAATGAGATTACATCAGGACTCCTAAAGATTATAAACCTGCAACAGTAACAGCAGCTCAATTCCGTATTGCAATCCCATTGAGATAATGGACACCATCCATTCGGTGTTTGGATTACTTATCATACAGGAGAGTTGGCAAAGTTTGATGTGGTGTTGCTGGAGTGTATCATTCCGAAAATTGCCTGAGTCAAATTGGGGTTAGAACATAGAACATTACAGCTCAGAACAGGCCCTTCGGCCTTCAATGTTGCACTGACCAATTAGGAAAAAACAATGACCCTCCAAACTAAACCATTCCCTTTTCGTCCATAAACTTATCTACTAACCTCTTAAACGCCACCAAACTTGGCGCATCTACAACTGCAGCAGGCAGGGCATTCCATACCCTTACCACCCTCTGGGTAAAGAACCTACCTCTGGCATCCGTCCTATAACTACCACCCCTTAATTTAAAGCTATGTCCCCTCATGCTAGCTTTCTCCATCCTAGGAAAAAGGCTATCACTGTCCACCCTATCTAAACCTCTAATCATCTTATATGTTTCAATAAGGTCCCCTCTTAGCCGCCTCCTTTCTAACGAAAACAACCTCAAATCCCTCAGCCTCTCTTCATAAGACCTGCCCTCCATACCAGGCAACATCCTGGTAAACCTCCTCTGTCCCCTCTCCAATGCCTCCACATCTTTCTTATAATGTGGGGACCAGAACTGCACACAATACTCCAAGTGCGGCCGCACTAGAGTTTTGTACAGTTGCAACATGACGTTGCGGCTCCGAAATTCAATCCCCCTACCAATAAAAGCTAAGACTCCATATGCCTTCTTAACAACCTTATCGACTTGATTGCCTACTTTCAGGGATCTATGCACACATACACCAAGATCCCTCTGTTCATCAACACTATTAAGAGTCCTACCATTAGCCCTATACTCTACACATTTGTTATTCCTGCCAAAGTGAATTACCTCACACTTTTCCACATTAAACTCATGTTTGTGTCATGCTGGCCCATTGCAACATCAGGGAGCAGTCAGGAGCTCATTACGGGCAGGACTAGCTGAGACTCAGGGTTTCCAGTACTTAGCAGTAGCTACTGAGTCCTTCAAGGAAATGCATTAGGGTGAAAACTGGGTAGGCCAAAAATGTAATGTTCATCAGTTAACACTCGCAGTTATGGTCCAACTGGACAAGGGTCTCATTCCACGTTTTCAGAGGGGTGACAGGAACTGAAAAAAATAATTCGATATTAAATTTGAAATCTGATTATTTCCCTCAAGTTAATTCTGACCAGAGTTGCACTGCATCAGTTTCTAACACCATCACTTTCTCTTACCTTGCACAGACGAAGATAGCACGGTCTGAAGTTATGAGACCATTCAGAGACACAGTGTGCCTCATCAATACAAGCAAAAGCCACTGGGGGAAGCTCATGTGCAGGTGGGAGGCAGCTCATTCCAGCCTGGCCACCACCTACCACTGCCTCTGGGGAGAGCAACAGCACATGGACCTTACCCTCCTTCACCTGTGGATTCAAAGGTGAACACAAATTAAAGGAAATCCCAAATTAATTGTAGTTCAATTTAAAAACATTTCTTACTGCCATCCAGTTAATTTATTTGATGTCTCTGAAGAAGCTTTTTGTGCTCGAAGTGGGGACTTCTGCACTGTATCACCCATTGTCAATACCGAGCACTCTCGGGAAAAGGTAAAGCCTCTTCCACATGGCAGCAATCCACACATACAGCTCTACACCACTAACCATCTATTTTGAAAGCTTCCTCGTGTTGTACTGTGCATCCTGTAAAGTGCTACTCCAATCAGTGTGACTGATTTGTCTGAAATGTTTTCTAACTTCCTGCGTGTTGTTAGAGTTGCACTCATCTGGGTAAATTCCAGAGTATCCCAGCATACTATATACTTGTGCCTTGAGTGGCATGTTGATAGAGTGGTTTAGCAGTGCTGTCTCACAGTGTCAGGGAGGCAGGTCCAATTCAGGCCTAGAGTCTGCACAGTCTGTGTCTGCGTGGGTTTCCTCCAGGTGCTCCAGTTTCCTCCCATAGTCCAAAGATGTGCAGGTTAGGTTGATTGCCCATGCTAGATTGTCCTTGTGTCGGGGGACTAGGACTGTAAATATGTGGGGTTGAGGGGATGGGATCTGGATGGGATTGTTGGCAGTGCAGACTCAATGGGTCAAATGGCCTCCTTCTGCACTGTAGATTCTAATAGAGCTTGCCCAAACAGCCAGAGCAGGGGCAATGAACTGAAAGGCTTTTTCTGTGTGGCATCTTTCTATATACAGCTCAAAGAACATTTATGAAGAAACTACCTAACCTTTGCAATTGCTGTTTCTCTCTGCGTTCTGGTCATACTGGAATGGATACAAACAGCCTTCAATTTGGCAGGAAGTCCCGACACCTGCAAGAAATGAAAAATTAAGATACAAAGTTAAGTGATTTCTCGACAATTAACTGATACCTGGGGCAGAGCAGCTGTGCACAGATCTTTGAAGATGACAGGACAGGATGAATGTATGATCAAAACTTACAGCATCCCGGGCTTTATAAAGGCAGAATACAAAAGCAACATAAACAACAGCAGCAAAAGCACGTTAAATCTTTCCAAAGCACTGATTAGGCTCAATTAGAGCATTGGTTCTAATTCAGGACAGTACATGAAAACATTGGAGAGAGAGTGTAGAAAAGATTCAAGAGAATGGTTCTAGGAATGAGGATCTTCAGGAACTTGGACTAAGCTGGGAGAAGATAAGGTTGAGAGGCAATTTAACAAAAATATTCAAAATCTAGGTACACCCACAATGGTGTTAGGGCTGGAGTTCTAGGATCTTGACCCAATGATAGTGACAGTGAAGGAATGGTGATATATTTTACACGTTGGGATGGTGGGTGAGTAACATGAAGGTGAGCTGCTCCAGGTGGTGGTGTTCCCAGGTATCTGCTGCTCTTATCCTTCCAGATGATAAAGGTCACAGGTTTGGAAAGCACTGGCAAAAGGAGCATCAGTGAGTTGCTGTGGTGCATCTTGTAGATGGAACACACTACTGCCATCGCACAGCAATGGTGCAGGGAGTGAATATTTAAGGAGTTGGACGGGATGCCGATAAAGTGGGCTTCTTGATGGTGAGTTTCGAGTATTATTGGAGCTGCATCCATCCAGGCAAATGGTGGGTATTCCATCACATGCCTGACTCCTGCCTTATCAATGCTGGGGAGTCAGGAGCTGACTGGTGCATCTCAGAATTTCAGTCTCTGATCTGTTCTTGTAGTCATGAAAGTTATACAGCTGGTCCAGTTCATGGTCAATGATAACCTCCAGGATGTTGATGATAGGGATTCAGTGATGTAGTAAATGTGGCAGCCAATTTGTGCTCAGCAAGATCCCATAAACAGCAATGTGGCAAATGACCAGATTTCTGCCACTTTGGCAGGAATAACAAATGTGTAGAGTATAGGGCTAATGGTAGGACTCTTAATAGTGTTGATGAACAGAGGGATCTTGGTGTATATGTGCATAGATCCCTGAAAGTTGGCAATCAAGCTGATAAGATTGTTAAGAAGGCATATGGAGTCTTAGCTTTTATTGGTAGGGGGATCGAATTTCAGAGCCGCAACGTCATGTTGCAACTGTACAAAACTCTAGTGCGGCCGCACTTGGAGTATTGTGTGCAGTTCTGGTCCCCACATTATAAGAAAGATGTGGAGGCATTGAGAGGGTACAGAGGAGGTTTACCAGGATGTTGCCTGGTATGGAGGGCAGGTCTTATGAAGAGAGGCTGAGGGATTTGAGGTTTTTTTCGTTAGAAAGAAGGCGGCTAAGAGGAGACCTTATTGAAACATATAAGATGATTAGAGGTTTAGATAGGGTGGACATTGATAGCCTTTTTCCTAGGATGGAGAAAGCTAGCACGAGGGGACATAGCTTTAAATTAAGGGGTGGTCGTTATAGGACGGATGTCAGAGGTAGGTTCTTTACCCAGAGGGTGGTAAGGGTATGGAATGCCCTGCCTGCTGCAGTTGTAGATGCGCCAAGTTTGGTGGCGTTTAAGAGATTAGTTGATAAGTTTATGGATGAAAAGGGAATAGTTTAGGTTAGAGGGTCATTGCTTTTTCTTAATTGGTCGGCGCAACATCGAAGGCCGAAGGGCCTGTTCTGTGCTGTAATGTTCTATGTTCTATGTTTTCACTCCTGGTAACAGAGCTCTGACAGACGCTGCCTGATCTGGTGAGTACTTACGGTTTATATTTCAGATTTCCAGCATTTACAGCATCTTGTCTCGACTTAGTAATTTTAATTCAGGTTCAAGTGATGGTACCAACACCTCACACAGATTGCTAACAGTTTAAATTCACCATTAGGAAGCAATTGAAAGGGGATTTCTTCACTGTGTGGCTATTTAACAGGATTGAACAGAACTGGAGTCTCGCCTGATTCTCTTTATTAAGGGGTGCTGTGTTTTTTCCAGATTTGAGAACTTGACCTTCTGCTTAAAAACTAACAGGAACTGGAAAATCTGAAATGGAAAACTTCACCTGGTCATCCATCAACGAGACGAGGGGTGAAATCACCAAGGTAATGCACTTTGACCTCTTAGCATACAGGTACGCAGGTAACTGGTAGCAAAATGATTTCCCCATTCCTGTAGAGAGCACAACCAGAGTAGAAAGACCTAGTTTGGGGAAGAAAACGGAACAGACACCATGAAAAGAAGATCAGGAACCTCTGGAAATATATTCAACAATGACTTTGACTTTAATTGCTCAAGTTAAGGTTGCTTAACTTGTGCTAGTAGGGCAGATGATACCTTTCAAATTGCAAAGTATTCATGAAAACAGGAATCAAGGACAGATTACACTGTTTTACTCTGATGAACTCACTCTCTCCTCCTTTCCCACCTATTGCTGCTTCACATTCTCAGCGTAATCCTTTCCTGCCTCTGCTAACAGAATGTTCATGGGCAGTGGGTGTTGATAGCCAGTGTCAACAATTACACTATAAGCAGACTCCCAGTTCAGTGTTCTTTTATATTCCCTGCCTGTGGAAGTTTATGTTCACAGTCTTCATTCCCATTCAGGTCATCTCAAAGAGAAATCCCAGCCTCCTCAAAACAGTTCCACATCCTGCCCCTCTCCAACCCTCTGTATCCATAGCATCATTCCATAACCCTGTCTCCTAGCAACCCTCTGTATCCACAGCATCATTCTATAACCCTGTATCCTAGCAACCCTCTGTATCCACAGCATCATTTCATAACCCTGTATCCTAGCAACCCTCTGTATCCACAGCATTATTTCATAACCCTGTATCCTAGCAACCCTCTGTATCCACAGCATTATTTCATAACCCTGTATCCTAGCAACCCTCTGTATCCACAGCATCATTCCATAACCCTGTATCCTAGCAACCCTCTGTATCCACAACATAATTCCATAACCCTGTATCCTAGCAACCCTCTGTATCCACAGCATTATTTCATAACCCTGTATCCTAGCAACCCTCTGTATCCACAACATCATTTCATAATCCTGTATCCTAGCAACTCTCTGTATCCACAGCATCATTTCATAACCCTGTATCCTAGCAACCCTCTGTATCCACAACATAATTCCATAACCCTGTATCCTAGCAACCCTCGTATCCACAGCATCATTCCATAACCCTGTATCCCAGCAACCCTCTGTATCCACAGCATTATTTCATAACCCTGTATCCTAGCAACCCTCTGTATCCACAACATCATTTCATAATCCTGTATCCTAGCAACCCTCTGTATCCACAGCATCATTTCATAATCCTGTATCCTAGCAATCCTCAATATCCACAGCATCATTTCATAACACTGTATCCTAGCAACCCTCTATATTCACAGCATCATTTCATAACCCTGTATCCTAGCAACCCTCTGTATCCACAGCATCATTTCATAACCCTGTATCCTAGCAACCCTCTGTATCCACAACATAATTCCATAACCCTGTATCCTAGCAACCCTCGTATCCACAGCATCATTTCATAACCCTGTATCCTAGCAACCCTCTGTATCCACAACATAATTCCATAACCCTGTATCCTAGCAATCCTCGTATCCACAGCATCATTCCATAACCCTGTATCCTAGCAACCCTCTGTATCCACAGCATCATTTCATAACCCTGTATCCTAGCAACCCTCTGTATCCACAGCATCATTTCATAACCCTGTATCCTAGCAACCTTCTGTATCCACAGCATCATTTCATAACCCTGTATCCTAGCAATCCTCTATATTCACAGCATCATTTCATAACCCTGTATCCTAGCAATCCTCAATATCCACAGCATCATTTCATAACCCTGTATCCTAGCAACCCTCTGTATCCACAGCATCATTTCATAACCCTGTATCCACAGCATCATTTCATAACCCTGTATCCTAGCAACCCTCTGTATCCACAGCATCATTTCATAACCCTGTATCCTAGCAATCCTCTATATTCACAGCATCATTTTATAACCCTGTATCCTAGCAATCTTCTCCAGCATCATTCCATAACCCCAACTCCTCAAGCACCTTCATGATAGTTGCACTGTGCTGATGGCTAAACCCAAATAGTGCTGAGCTCACTGATCACAGATTTCCATTCCTAATTACCACTGATCCTAAATCTATTACTTCCAAATGCTTGAGACATGTTTTTCCTGGTTCCAACTTTGCCACTTCCCTGTATGCACTCAGCCATCTCCAAGCTTCCAGCACTCTCCATCACCATACCAATTCTCCCAAATCCCAATACTCATTGACCTTACAACCTCCCTGCCATTCTCTATTCAGAGACTCAGGGATTCTTTTCCGATACTCTAGCACTGGTTGTAACTTCCTACCAGGTGCTGGCCCATCTCCATTCTCCACATCTAATGTGATGTAACTAGCTCCAAGGGAGGTGGTGAATATAAAAAGTCTGTTGTTTTAGTGAGAAGCCATGAGTAAGACATCCTTTCCAGCTCCAGAGCAAAATTGCAGGATGCTGCTGGCTGTACTCACTCATCTTCTGTTCACCTCTCCTCCTCATCCCCCCTGCCATACTGCAGACGTGATGTAAAGATGCCGGCGTTGGACTGGGGTGGTAAGAACTCAGTAAGAATTTAGCAACACCAATTTTAAATCCAACCAATTTATTTGATAGTAAAATTGCTGCGAGCTTTCAACACTCTTGTGTCTTCGTCAGGCAAATGCAGTGTTCTGCAGCTGCAGACGTGCCAGCCCAGATAATTCCCCCAAATGGAAATCAGTATCAGGATGTCTAATTGATCTCCATTGCCACCAAATACATGAGATTGGAGGGGGAATTCTGATCAGAACTCAGGTCCCTCTTTGGGAGCAGAGATTGATTCCAACACCTATTCAAAGGAACAGCACTTTCCCCAATTCACCAACTAGCTCTAGCATTCCCCCCAAACCACCCAACTCCCATATCACACACTTAAAAAAAAGGCCTGAAATTGAAATCTGGATAAACAAACATTAATTTCATAACATTACACAACAAAAACAATTTTATTATTTCAATGATAATCATTGCAAACACCAGGAGAATTTATTCTTAGCAGATATATGAGAAATTAAACAAAAAACAATCTGAAAATCAAACTGTTACAGTTTGCAAAACCCTAAACATATCCCTGGAGCCAGAGTAACCCTCCCAAATGTCTGAACACTGATGTGATTACACCGTGTAAATATTTGCCTGATATTAAGGGAGAGTTCAGAGTACCCACCATAAAGGCAACATGAGCAAGTGTAAAGTGAATAAGTAATTTCAATTGAATTAGGGTTGAATGGGGGGGTGTTTAATTAAGGTGTTCAAAACTATAGAACATAGAACATTACAGCGCAGAACAGGCCCTTCGGCCTTCGATGTTGCACCGACCAATTAGGAAAAAAGCAATCACCCTCCAAACTAAACCATTCCCTTCTCTTCCATATACTTATCAACTAAGCTCTTAAACGCCACCAAACTTGGCGCATCTACAACTGCTGCAGGCAGGGCATTCCACTCCCGAACCACCCTTTGGGTAAAGAACCTACCTCTGATATCCGTCCTATAACTATCACCCCTTAATTTAAAGCTGTGTCCCCTCGTGCTAGCTTTCTCCATCCTAGGAAAAAGGCTTTCACTGTCCACCCTATCTAAACCTCTAATCATCTTATATGTTTCAATAAGGTCTCCTCTTAGCCGCCTCCTTTCTAACACAACAACCTCAAATCCCTCAGCCTCTCTTCATAAGACCTGCCCTCCATACCAGGCAACATCCTGGTAAACCTCCTCTGTACCCTCTCCAATGCTCCACATCTTTCTTATAATGTGGGGACCAGAACTGCACACAATACTCCAAGTGCTGCCGCACTAGAGTTTTGTACAGTTGCAACATGACGTTGCGGCTCCGAAATTCAATCCCCCTACCAATAAAAGCTAAGACTCCATATGCCTTCTTAACAACCTTATCGACTTGATTGCCAATTTCAGGGATCTATGCACAAATACACCAAGATCCCTCTGTTCATCAACACTATTAAGATTCTACCATTAGCCCTATACTCTACACATTTATTATTCCTGCCAAAGTGCATTACCTCACACTTTTCCACATTAAACTCCATTTGCCACCTCTCGGCCCAGCTCTGCAACTTGTCCAAGTTCTCTGCAAACTATAACACCCCTCTTCACTATCTACCACTCCACCGACTTTAGTGTCATCTGCAAATTTACTAATCCATCCTTCAATACCCTCATCCAGATCATTTATAAAAATTACAAACAGCAGGGGCCCCAAAACAGACCCCTGAGGTACACCACTTGTCACCGAACTCCACGATGAATATCTCCCATCAACCACCACCCTCTGTCTTCTATCTGCTAGCCAATTCCTAACCCAATTAGCTAAATCACCCTCTATCCCATACATCTGCATTTTCTGCAGAAGTCTTCCATGGGCCACCTTATCAAACGCCTTACTAAAGTCCATATATACCACATCAACCGCCTTACCCCCATCCACCTCTTTGGTCACTTTTTCAAAAAAAAATATATCAAGCAAATAAACAGATTTAAAATAATTGTTAAGAGAAATAAAGGATGAGATTTTATTTTACAGAAGTTCAAGTATACTGCCTGAAAGGATCTGGAAATAGATTCAATACGAATTACAAAAAGGAATTAGCTCCTTCTCTGCAGCATAGTATGATGTAATTAAGAAATAGGTCACACCTACTATTGCTGCAAATTGTACTGCACCGTGACCTCAGCTGAACAATTCTTTTCCTCACATACCTGATAAAATCCTCATCACCGTTAGTTCCTGTCCCGGTCTGAATGAATGGTACCCAAGCTCTGACAGACCTTCATGGACCTCTGCTGGAGTAGCTGACAGGGAGAGAAAAATACAGTTAATAAATGAAATTCAATCCAAGCATTTGCTTCCATGTCATTCATAGCTCAGTTATCACTGTCAGAAAGTTGAACAGTCAAGCTCCACTCCACAAATAGGAGCACAGAAATCCAGGCTGACTTACCCAGCAGTCGGAGTACTGCACTGTGGTTGGGACTACAGTATTTCAGATGAGACATTAAGCTGAGGAATCGTATGTTCTCAAAGTTGATGCACAAGATCCTGTGCACTACTCAAAGTAATGCATGCAATTTATCACCGGGACCTTGGATAATATTTCATCCTTCAATCTATATCACGCATTAACAGATTTTCTGTTCATTATCACACTGCTGTTTTTGTGACTATGTCTTTAAGTTGGCTGCTATATTTCTTACATTATAGCAGCGATGGCAATCTTTGGGGTATCCTGAGATGTTAGAAATTAGAAATGCCAGATCTGGCACTAATGAGCCCCAGCAAAAACTGGAGTCAATGGAAATGGTAGGAAAAACTCCCAACTGGTTGGAATCGTACCTGGCAAAGATGGTTGTGGTTGTTGGACTCAATCATCTTAGCTCCAGCATCTCACTGCATGAGTTCCTCAGGGTAGTGTTCTAGATTCAACCATCTTCAATTGTTTCATCAACGAACCTCCTTAGATCATAAGGTCACTGATGATTGCACAATGTTCAGCACCACACACAACTCCTCAGATACTGAAGCAGTCCATTTTCAAATGCAGCAAGACCTGGATAACATCCAGGCTGGGCTGACAAGTGGCAAGTAACATTTGCACCACAGAAGTGGCAGACATTTAACTATCTGCAACGAGAGAATCCAACTATGTCCCCTTGACAATCAATGGCATTACCATCACTGAATTCCTCACCATCAACATCCTAAAAGTTACCATTGACCCAGAAAATGAACTGAACTAGCCATATAAATACTGCGGCTAACAGAGTAGGTCAGAGGTTGAGAATCCTTCAGCAAGTAACTCATTTCCTGACTCCCCTAAGTCTGTCCACCATCTAAAGGGCATAAGTGTGACAGAATACTCTGATTTGCCTGGATGAGTGCAGCTCCAAATGCACTTAAGGAAAACACCATCCAAGACAAAACAGCCCACTTGACTGACACTCCCATTCATTCTCCCCTCTACCACCACTGACACACAGTATAAACTATTTATAAGACACAATGCAGTAACTCACCAAACTTCCTTTAACAGTATCTTCCAAACCTGCATCCTCTACCACTGGAAGGGCAAGAACAGCAGATGCATGGGAGCAGCACCACTTTAAGATTGTCCTCCCGCCCCTGCCAGTCACTCACCTTTCTGACTTGGAAATATATTGTCCCTCATTCCTTCAATGTCACTGGGTCAAAATTCAAGAAATCCCTTGCTAACAGCACTGTGGATGCACCTACACCTCAAGGACTGCAACGATTTAAGTGGACAGCTCACCACCATCTTCTCAAGGGTAACTGAGAATGGGCAATAAATGCATAGCCAGTGATGTCCACATTCAATGAAACAATGTTAAAAATGTCCCATACCGTCGTGACTTTGAACTATATAATTCTTTCACTGCCACGCAGTCAAATCCTAGAACTCCTTCCCTAACATCAGGTTGAGTGTACCTATAACACATGGATTGTATTCTCAAAGGCAATTAGAGCAAGAACATAAACAGACGCCAGCCTTGTCAGCAATGCCCATTAGCAAATATTTATATATATTTCCAAGAATAAGAACCTTGCTGTATATGAGGCATTATTTATTCTGTTCTATGGTTTGGTGTGAACGAGTACCCACTGGTGGAGATCTTAACTAAGAAAAAAGGCTCAGTGCCCTTCATAATGAACTATTTCTCATTGTTTTGATCCCTAATACTTGTTCAGCAATTCTTATTTTTCAAATCAACAATATTTTAGCATAAAAACGTTCACTCAAGTTGTCACTAAGAATCTGAATGTTCTCAGATATAAAGAATGAGATTTAATTTCTTTATAAAGAATGAGTTTTTGTTTCGCATGTCTTTTTCTTCAAGATGATTAAACTGTTAACAGTGTACATTAAACTGTTCAAAGGAAAAAACAAACTGGGAATCAACAGGCATTATGCAGGTCACCTGTTTCTAATGCTGAGTAAACTAACAGAAAACAGCTGGTATTGTACGCAATCTGATTTTAACAGCTGGAAACGTTTCACAATGCAGGATTCGTTTACAAGAAAATAATTAGAGAAGATAACGGGTCAAAGGAAGTAGAGTATCCTTGTTCATGAGTCACTCAAAGCTAGTATGCAGCTGCAGCAAGCAACTAGGTCTTTATCACAAGGGAGTTCAAGTACAAGAGCAAGAGGTCTTGCTGCAGTTGTCTATAATCTTGGTGAGACCGCACCTGGACAATTGTGTGCAGTTTTGTTCTCCTTATTCAAGGAAGGATACCTTGCCATAGAGGGAGTACAATGGAAATTGAGATCAGCAGACTAATCCCTGCAATACTGGAATTGTCTGATCACTAGGTTGTCTGATTGAGGGAAAGCTACTGAACGGTGAGGCTGCGTCACCAAATAAATTCAAAGCTGAATTAGACAGACGTTTGGTCAACAAGGGAGTCATGGGGAACAGGCTAGAAAATGGTTTCTGGGCATAATCACATCAGTAAGAGGTCTGACAACACCAATTTTAAATCCAACTGATTTATTTGACAATAATCTTGCGAGCTTTCGGCCTTTGTAACCTTTGTCGGGCGAATGAGGTGTTTTGGTCTGCAATAGCACACATATCAGCACAGACAGTTTACAGATTGCTGATTAGAATGTGAATCCTTACACCTAACCTTACACCTAACCTAGCAGGTTAGGTGTAAGGATTCACATTCTAATCAGCATTCTGTAAACTGTCTGTGCTGATATGTGTGCTATTGCAGACCAGAACACCTCATTCGCCTGACAAAGGCTACAAAGGCCGAAAGCTTGCAAGTTTACTATCAAATAAATCGGTTAGATTTAAAAATGGTGTTGTCAGACCTCTTACTGAGTTTACCCCAGTCCAACGCCAGCATCTCTATACCATAATCACATCAGCCACAATTTCACTGGTTGGTACAGCAATCTCGAGAGCCAAATGGCTTCCTCCTCCTCTTGTTATCTGAAACTAAATGTAATCCTTCTTGTTAATACAAGCTTCATATGCACTTTCTGGAGAGGGAGGCTGACAAACAGGAGTGGAGAGGGTTTACTGAAAATCTGTTAGATGTCACTTACAAAATTCTAACAGGAATAGACAGAGAGGATGTTCCCAGTGTTGGGGGGGTCCAGAACCATGGATCACAATCTGAGGATTCAGGGTAGACCATTTAGGATGGATATGAGGAGACATTTCTTCACCCAAAATGTGGTAAGCCTGTGGAATTCATTACCACATGAAGAAGCTGATGCCAAAACATTGAAATGTATTCAAGAGATGGCTAGATATAGCACTTGAAGTGAATAGAATCAAAGATTATGGGAAAAAGACAAATTAGGCTACTGAATTGAAATTGAATTGAAAGATCAGACATGATCATGATGAATGGCAGAGCACGCTCGAAGGGCCAAATGGCCTCCTTCTGCTCCTATCTCTCATGTTTTATGTCATACCTATGACCTTTCCATCTTCTCCAAGCCTGTACAGAGGTTCCATGGGTGGTGGGGCTGTTGGCTGCTCAAACGTGGGGCGAACAGTGTTCAGTAGGGCTTCAGGCATTGGCTCAACCGGACCACCTGCATTATTTGGAACTGAGATACCTGCAATAAATGTGGGATAGTCAAGAACATTTTCCTGGTTATAGACAGAACAAAAAATTAAAAAACATTACATTTCTGGGTCACTAACTAAGGATCAATTTCAGTCAGCATCCTTAAATAGTAATTATAAACATAAAAAAGGGGTCAATTTTAACTGCATCTGTCTGGCAGGAGATTGGCTCACAGTTTATACCCAACCAGTTGGAGGGGAGGCAATGGCTTTGTGTATTATCAGTAAATTATAATCCAGAAACTCAGCCACAATTAGGGCAATTGGGGTGGGTAAATGCAGGGCAGCCAGTGGCACCCATATCCCACAAATGAATAAAAGTTTTCCTTTCCAATACCATAATACAAAACCATTGGGGTAAATTACTGGTAAGGCACAGCTTAAACTACAGGCGCAAAGGAGAAACAGGCCCAAACATGGGCAAACTGATATTGTGGGGAATTCAGACATTTCCATAGTACTCTCTGCATCCTTTCAGGGTATGATGTAGAGATGCCGGCGTTGGACTGGGGTAAACTCAGTAAAGTTTTACAACACCAATTTTAAATCCAACCAATTTTTTTGATAGTAAATTTGCGAGCTTTCGACTCTATGGCCTTCGTCATGAAGGCCATAGAGTTGAAAGCTCGCAAATTTACTATCAAAAAAATTGGTTGGATTTAAAATTGGTGTTGTAAAACTTTACTCCTTTCAGGGGAGTCAGTCCATCCATGGACCCTGGAGAATATTACTAAGGATTACCCTGGCCTTACCACATGCAGATGTCACTCTTATCATAGCATACCTTATTTTGGTCCAAACTGCAACTGACCAATTAGGTGGACTAACGATGGACTTTTTAAACATGTTATCACAGAATTAGAATCACAGGACGGAGGCCATTTGGCCTATCTTCAGGAGTCCTTTCCTCCAAACCATATACAAAATGCTTTTCAAAAACATTCTTTTGCTCTAACCACTTCCTTTACAACTGTTTTCGTTCAACGTCAGCATTCCCTTATCACACCCTCTTACCCCTCACGCTGCCACACATGGACGTCAACCTCGCCACCTCCTCCAAAGTGGGCAATGGAGTAGTGTCGTTATCTGTCATCTCAAATGTTTCCACTTGCTCCTCAGATACTGCTTTAAACCCCGTGTTATGTCCTGAGGGAAGGAACAACAAACAATGTTACAGTGCTGACACTCAGCCAATGTTGTATCCACATTGCTATTGACCCTTTTATTCCACGAGCTATAACTTCTCTGTCTGTTGTGCAATCTTCTATCAAATGCCTTTAGGAAAGGCATGTAAACATCAGCAGCATTTCCTCATCAATCCTATTACCTCTTTAAACATCTCCAGCAAGATGGAAACATGATTTTCCCTCAAGAAACTCAAGCTGGATCTCTATAATTTGTGCATAAAACAATTAATTCTGTACCAAATTATAGTTTCTTGAAGTTTCCCTATCACTGAAGTTGGCCTCCAAGTATAAATCCACTTTTTGATCTCTAAACAGCCCGATTGCTCCCACACGTTTACCACACGTTTTAGTATTTATTTCTGTCTATAGAAGACTTAGGAATTCCCTTTTATGTTAGTGGCCAGTCTGTTTTCATATTCCCTTTTTGCTTCTCTCATTTTGCTTTTATTATTAATCGTCTAGTTGCTAAATAGCCTCCTTATTCTCACCTCCCTATCCCTAATCAACAAAATACATTTAATCCAGCTAAGTTTCCATCAAATAAGATTTATAGATCACATAATAGGTCCACTAGGTACGAGCAAGCAATTGAAGATTCGAGATTAAATATTGGTGAATGAGTCACATGGACTCAAAATATGAACTGCTTCTCTTTCTGCAGTTGCTGCCAAACCTGTTGAGTTTTTCCAGAATTATGTTTTAACTAATTTGATCTCAGCTTAGGATTACAGAATCACCATTTTCCATTGCCTAAACCATGTCTGCTGGAACCACTCTCAACCCATCTCTGACAAACAGAAAAGTACGGTGCACAGATTGATACTTAATTCACATTAAGAGGTTTGAATAGGAGTGATAGATTATTTAGCCTCTTACTCTGCCATTTAACACATTCACAGTTGATTAGATTGTGGTCTCAATTCCTTCGTCCTTCCTAGATAGTATACTTTTTGATTGCCTGGTCAATCAAGTATTTATCTAATTTAGCCTTAAAAATATTCAATGACCCAACTTCTACATTGCTCTGGGGAAGGAGATTCCCAGACTCAAGCCTCGAGAGAAAATAAATTTCTCTCATCCACCTCGAATGGAAGACCCTTTATTTTTAAATTGTGTTCTCCCAGTTTGAGATGTACCTGTAAGAGGGAACATTCTCGCAGCATCCACTCTGTCATCCATCGAACCTGCACTACATCAATCGTAGCAGTAAGCTTTTTGACAATAACTGAGATGAAATATTAACCAGCACCTGAATGTAGGAACAATTAGTAATGTTTATTCACAGGCAACTCCAGAAACCTGGTCCCTATTTTAACTGTCCCTACCTGGCAGTAAAATCATCTCTCTATAAGCTGCTGCTTTGAGCTACCCTGGCAAGACTAACCTGAAGGACGTGTGCAGACTGGGTCCAATGTCATCAGGAGAACCCAAGTGGGAGGAGGAGAGGCTATATCAACTCACTCAAACAGAACATCATGTCTGCTGCCAGCTTGTGTTCCCACCCGCTGGTGAGGCTACCAAGTGTTCCCTCCCCTCATCACTGGAAAATAATACTCATTTCTTTTTATGGCCAATCTCAAACAGAAGAATTTTATGGCTACAGGTACGCTCACCTTGACCCTTGCAGTTCTTGGCCCAATGACCTGTTGCTCCACAGCGGAAACACACGTCTCCACTCCTATTAAGTCGACCGCCACCACCACCAAAACGTTCACCTTTCATCTGTAATTTCTGCTTCCAAGCCTTTGGAAATCCACAACATCAGAAAAATGTATATTAGTGAACTATCACAAAACGTTACTTGCTTGGCACTGATATTTTTTTGACAAAACAGATGTTTCTTATTATGTCACCAAGTAATGGCTCCTTCCCTGTTGCAATGATGTGATTAGCTAAATCTCGGGTAACATTTATATAACTAAAAGCAGTGTTAACTTTTTCCCCCAGATAGATAACATCACTTATCATTGCAATAAAGTTCTGGCCCATTCTACAAGCTTTTTTCACTAGTTGCAAGGAACAAAAATTTGGAACATAATATCCCCAAAGGATTGTGAATCTGTGGAATTCCCTCCCCAGTGAAGCAGTTGAGGCTGCATCATTGAATGTTTTTAAGGCAAAGATAGATAAATGTTTGAATAGTAAAGGAATTGCAGCAGGACATTGACAGGATGCAAGACTGGGCGGAGAAGTGGCAGATAGACTTCAACGTGGATAAATGTGTAGTGGTCCATTTTGGCAGGAATAATGGGATGAAGGAGTACAATATAAGGGGTAGGAGTCTTAGCTGTGTTGTAGAGCAGAAGGACCTCGGGTCCGGGTCCATAGGACTCTTAAATCAGCCTCGCAGGTAGAGGAAGTGGTCAAGAAGGCGTACGGTGTACTGGTCTTCATTAATCGAGGAATAGAGTTTAGGAGTCAGGAGGTAATGATGCAGCTCTATAAGACTCTTGTCAGACCCCAGTTGGAGTATTGTGCGCAGTTCTGGTCGCCTCATTATAGGAAAGATGTAGAGGCTATTGAGAGGGTTCAGAGGAGATTTACAAGGATGCTGCCTGGATTGGGAGGCAGGCCTTATGAAGATAGGTTGAGGGAGCTGGGACTCTTCTCACTGGAGAGACGTAGGTTGAGAGGCGACGTGATAGAGGTTTATAAAATGTTGAGAGGAATAGATAGGGTGGACTCTCAGAGACTATTTTTCCGAGCTGAAATGGTCACTACGAGAGGACACAGATTTAAGGTGCAGGGAAGCAAATACAGAGGGGATGTTAGGGGTAAGTTTTTCACTCAGAGGGTGGTGAGTGAATGGAATCGGCTGCCGTCAGAGGTGGTAGAGGCAAACTCACTGGGGTCTTTTAAAAGACTTCTGGATGAGTATATGGAAACAAATAGGATAGGGGGTTATAGATAGGTCTGTGGATTGGTAGATGTGATCGGCGCAACTCGTGGGCCGAAGGGCCTGTTTGTGCTGTAGTGTTCTATGTTCTATGAATTACTTTCCGGTAAGTAGACTCAAGTCCACAAAGAAGTCAGTCATGATCTTATTGAATGCTGGAGCAGGCTCAAGGGGCCAAATGGCCTCCTCCTGCTCCTAATTCCTACGTTCTTATAATTAGCATTGTTTCTGGATTTCCAGATCAGTAACAAAATTCATCATCTCAAACAGAAGTTACTACTTCAATATTCAAACAAAATAACACAGTCAGATTCTGTAGCAGAACTCGACTTATATCCAGTACCTGTTTGCGAAGATATGCTCCTCTTAATATCCTGCCTTTGACATGTGATTTCTTCTTTAGGTTGATCCTCACAAAATTTCCATCTTTTTTAGGTTGCATGATTCTATAACAGATTAATAAATACATATCAGAAAAGACTGGTCAAGCAGCCAGTGCCCAATCTGACTACACTGTAAACCTCTCGACCAATCTCCTTTTACTTTAAGCACTAATGACATCAATTATTAATTAATGTTTTGGTATCATCATGTATAAAATGATACAAACTAAATGAGTAACATCTGCACTGATAACTAACCTCTGTTACAATCCCATTGTTGGCACATTGTTAATAAAACCAACCAATACCAGAACTGATTGAAGCAGTAAGTTGGGATGTTATAATGAATCCAGCGTTCACAAAGTTGATGTTTGAGTCAAGAATCCTGTAATCGATTATGATCTCAAGTAGCTCATGTATTATAAAAGTAGGAAAATTAAGAATTGATAAACAATTCACAATGAGCAAATTGAAAAAGCATTGAAGAGGCAGTCTGGAAGATCACATTCAGAAAGTATCCTCCATCCTAATATATAATCGCATTTTCCCCAACTGGAAGAGGACAAGCGGCTCCATCTCAGTGCTTGGCCCAGTAGTAAAGATAACAAAACTACAACCAATGTAGGATTTTGTTCTGCTCAATAAAGCTTTTAAATAATTAGAAAGCAAAGTATATCTTTCTCACATATCTGGCATCAGTGTTTATACATACCTCACTGCACTGCTCTTTTGAGTCTCTGATCTGAAGCAGTCTTCTTCCACATCTCCATAAAGATTCTCCCTTAGCACTTCAGGATTTGGTTTTCTCTTGTCTCCAGTTAGAGTTAGATCACTCTCATCTTCCACAGTTTTGAAATCAGCTTTGAGAGATTTTTCCTTCTGTTTCTGATCTGAGTTAGTGCCAGAAGATCTTGTTGCTTTTCTTCGTTTTTTAGCATTGCCTTTGAGGTCTTCGCAAGCTTCAGCACTCAAGTCTGGTGTCAATTTTCTGTGTCTCTTTTTATTGCTTGCCTTGCTCTCTTGTGAGCATATCCCAGGATTCAGCACTTCAATAAAGTGTTCACCATTGGCCTTTATTCCATTAAGCTCTGCTGTGTCACAAGTCTGCTGTGAAGAATCTTGGACATTGGAACTGCTCTCTTCAGTTGTCAATAAATTGGGGTTTAATTGGCACTCCAATCTATTTTTGGTTACAGTTTGTATTTTCCCTGCATTGAGATTTTTTTGGCAACTGTGCACATCCTGGAAACAGTCATTCTCTGATTCTGCAGGTTTTTCAGAATTGGTTACATAACTAGTGGGAACTAACAGCTTTTTATCTCCAGCTTTTAAAGAGATGTCACTATACAATGACAGCGTATCATCAGCTGAGGTGGAAGTCTGACTCACAGAACAAGACATTTTATTGACTGTTGGAAAGACATCACTTTGGCGCAGAGGCATCTCACAGGTAGTGGTGTCGTTTGAGCAGAAAGGTTTGTCACTGGCTGGTAATGTAGAGTCACTGAAAGACATAGTGTTCACTTCAGGTGAAAGTTTTCTACAATCAGCATTTGTCCCAGTGGCTAGGGGTGAACTGTCCGAAATCTGCAACTCCACATCTGGTGGTATTCTGTCTTGGCACCTGTCTAACCAACCAAGATCAATGGAAGATATTCTTCTTGCCACACTCTGCTGCAATCGTTGTAACTTATTTACAGATTGGGGAGTCCATGCCTGGGTTCGGAGCACCTTTGATGGAGAAAAGCCCTTGACAATTGGGTGCAGAAATTCCAATGGGTCAGCCCCATTGAGAGTGTCTTTGGATGCAGACAGCTGATCTTCAGAAACTTTGGGTGTGACAGGATCGATTCCAATAATGTGATCGACTCCTTTACCCTTGAACTCTTTGGATATCCGTGGCTTTCCTGGAGTTAATGACTTATGGAGGGAAATTGGCCTTTCCTTTCAAAAAGAAATGAATATTCTTTATGGTAGTCTTTTATAAATTCAAGACATTTAATATTAAGCTGTTAAGGCTATTAAGTATCTTTTAAATTAATGGTGTTGCAGCTCCTATACTCAACATAGTTAAACACAGAAGTTATAAGGTAGAAATGTATTTCTTTCATGAGTTCACCCAATTCAAATGCAACTTTTCTTCCCTCCCTAACTATTTAATGTTCCTCTTTTTTAAATAATATTTAATTCTCCTTTAAAAGAATTTATGGATTCTGTTCCCGTTTGAGACAAATTCCACATTCTAACCATCCTCCTTGTATAGATTTAATTTTCTCTTTAATTCCTTACTTGCAGGATCTGTTATCAGCCATGGTGCCAGATACACAGCATCAATCACCAACCTGTTCGACAGAGAATAATCTGTCCTGGTCCCTCCTCGCTGATGCTATAGTTAAGAAAATCCGTCAATGCCTCTACTTTCTCAGGAGGCTAAGGGAATTTGGCAATTTCAATTTTCACAGATGCACCATAGAAGGCATCCTTTCTGGATATATCACAGCTTGGTATGGCTTCTGCTCCGTCCAAGACCACAAAAAACGCAAACCGGCCTCCCATCCATGGGCTCTGTCTACACTTACTGCTGTCTCAGAAAAGAAGCCAGCATAATCAAGGACCCCACACACCCTGGACCTACTCTCTTCCATCTTCATCCAGCAAGAAAAAGGTAAAGTCTGAAAACAAGTACCAACCAACTTGAGAACAACTTCTTTCCTGTTGCCATCAGTCCAGAATGGTCCTATCATGTATTAAGCTGATCTTTCTCTTTATCCTATCAGTAACTTTAAACTTTAAAACTATATTCTGCAACCCCATTCTTTCCTTTTTCTCTATGTACTCTATCAACGGTATGCTTTGTCCTTATAGTTCACAATAAACATTTTTCACTCTATCCCAATATATGTGAC
Organism: Sphyrna mokarran; assembly: GCA_024679065.1. Taxonomy (NCBI): domain Eukaryota; kingdom Metazoa; phylum Chordata; class Chondrichthyes; order Carcharhiniformes; family Carcharhinidae; genus Sphyrna; species Sphyrna mokarran. Next base: position 8,092,108 of record JAGIQG010000002.1, read on the forward strand.
AGTATCAGTGACTGAAGGAGGTCCTCTCCTCAGTCAAACAGGCTGTAGGACATGAGATGTCTCCTATGGCTGTCCAGAAATCCACAACAGAAGTGTGCAGGTATAGATATTAACACAAGGCTGGGTTTGGACTTGGTGGAAGTAAGCTCTTTACTCACGTAATTAGCAATAAGGCAAGGCTGGGAGACTGGGACTTCAGAATTATACCCAAACAATAACTCAACATCTTCAAGCTGGGCAGCGATGGAAGACGAGACCAAGTTTAATACTTGCCTTTCCTGACGTTCCCAGTTTCTCCTTCAATTTCATTCCATAGTATTGGGCCGATGCTTTGAGGGCACTGTGCTCCTTCAACGCGAGCTTCGGAACATTTCTGTTCTGACGATTAAGATGCGATCCCCAAACTTCACATTCAGGAATCTGGAAACAGAAGTCAGCTGATTATATTCTGTTCTAAACTGCAGTCCCTCTTCAGCCACTAATATGACCAATAACCGGTTGCAAAAATATGCATCAAAAGGCATTAGAAAGGTCAATTGGCCAACCAATCACAGAACATTTACTCAGTTATATTATAAATCATATCTTAACTGGGAACCATCATTATTAAAATCTGATAGATGTGAAGTAAAGTGAAGTCACCATGCAATGGACTAAATCTCACGCTGACTTATTCAATATCCATTTAGTTCTTACCAGTTAGAATTTCCTTACCCTTTGTGTGAAATGTTTCTGTACTCTCGAATGGCCTGCTCCATTTTAAAACTTTTGACAGAAACACAGAAACTCTCAACACGAGTCCGCACCAACACGCGAGAAACACCTGAACTCCCACTTAATCCCATTTACCAGCATGTGGCCCATCTCCTTGAAGGTTATGATTTACCAAGTGCTCGTCTAAAGTACTTTTTAACTGACATGAGGCAACCCACCTCCACCACCCTCCCAGGCAGCACATTGCAAACTATCACCACACTGAGTAAAAGAAGATTTTCCTCATATCCCCACCAAAGTTCCTGCCCCTCATCCTGAATCTTTCAACTGACCCTTCAACTAAGGGGAACTGCTGCTCCCCATTCAAACTGTCCTTGACCCTCAATCTTGAGCATCTCAATCAGGTCGCCCCTCAGTCTTCTCTGCTCCAATGAAAACAACACAAGCCTATCCAACCTCTCCCCATAACTTAAATGTTCCATCCCAGGCAGTATCCTGGTGAGTCTCCCCTGCACCCACTCCAGTGCAATCACATCTGAGAACTGCGTACAGAGACAGTCTCTTATTAAAGGATGCAAATGCATTGGAAGCAGATTCAAGGAGGTTGACCAAAATAATACTGGGGATTGGCAGTGACAAGTCAGAAATAAAGATCAAACAGGCTAAGTTTGAATCTGCTGAAGTTTAAAACAATAAGAAACAACTTGATTGAAATATACAAGATCCTGAGAGATTGTGACAAGGTTGATGGGGAAAGGATGTTTCCTTGAGAGAAAATCTAGTACTGAGGTCATCAATTTAGGACAGATTAGGAAAAAAAATTCTGAGCGCCATGAGTTTCTGGAACTCTGCTTCCACCACCTTTTGAGGAAGAGAATCTTTGAATTTTTTAAGGAAGAACTGGTTAGAGTTTTGATAATGAAGAGAGCTAAATGTTAAATGGATTGCATTACATCATTCAATAAGGTCATGGCTGATCTAAGTGTAACTTCTATTCCACATTCTCACCTCCCCAGTAACATTTAAAGGAAGTGGCCAAACTCCTGCTTCTAATTTAGATGCTCAGTTAGACACATAACCCTAGAATTAGAAATCATAGAAAACTATAATTATTAGGCATGATCAGCCAGTGCAATAACTGCTAGACTAGCTGGCAACATCCACATCCCACAAACGAATAAAAAATGTCTTGTTCAGGTGTCTCAGCCCATGCTGCTCCTATCTCCAAGTGACCAGATAGAGTGAAGATCAGCATTGTAATCAATTCCATTCTAAACACAGAGGACAAATTATAGAACGAGAGCCAGAGAAAACTGACAATTCAGAAAAAATAGACTCACCTTCTCCTCCTCTTGGCTCGTGTTCAGCAAGGGTTTCCTCCCAGAATCTGAGTGCGAACTTGAATTGTTCTCTGCATCATGAGTCTCCCGATTTTGCTTGATAGCTCTGTACTCCCTATACAATTCTGAAAATTCAAAGTATTAATTATCAGTCTGGCCTGAGGTATAAAAACGGTTTAGTCTATTACACAATGGAGTTACTTTACAATATATTACAATCCAAGCAGACTGCTACCACCTACATAGGATGGAGCAGGCTGGATAGTTCCAGTCACTGATCCATTGTCCAGTTGAGAAAGAGAAACCGATGTTTAAATCCTCATGAAATGTTCACTACAATTATTAAAAAAGGAACAAATAAGTCAATCTCAAATAATGTGAGAAAATGGAGACAAATTTTGCAAGAACCCAAATATTGTGTTTGGACTTATCAAAAGCCCATCAAGTTGGTGAATGAACACGTGATATGTATGAGCTATACTCAGCAGGAGATCTGGGATCAATTTCTTGACATTGACAGATGCAAGTTCCCTGCAGTGAGAGTGACAATCTGGACAGCTGTGTTACCTTCCTGGTGCCAGGGTTCAGGACATTTCCTCCTCCACCCACTCACATTGCTCTCTCTTCCTCTCTATTCCCAGTATTGAAACCACCATTCACAGGGTTTTCACCCCATGGTTCAACCTTCCCAATATTCTCCTTTGTCAACTTCACTGCTTCTACCATTCAAACTCCAACTCATCTTAGTTATCTTCAGCTACACTAAGACCCACATTCCCTTCACTCCTAGCTATGCCGAGCTCCCATTTTGCGCAGTCAAACTCAAGATCCTTGTTTGAAGTTTCAACTCCTACGATCTTCTCCTTCTCTCCCTCACTGATCTACTCTAGCCCCACATGAACACTCTTCAGTCCAACTCTGCCCACTTTTCTCTCTGCCGCCTGTGCTCCAGCATCATCAGTGACTCTTTAAAACACTTCAGCCTTTTCTCTACAGATCTGTTCTTGCCTTACAACCTCCCTCCTAACATCTCCCATCCAGTTTTCTCAACTCGTTTCCTTTTATTCTTCACAGAGCAACATAATGCATTAATAAAGATGTGTGCTTTCAGTGACAAAAACTGAAGTCAGAATGACCGAGAACCAGAGGAAATCAGTAAAACCTATAAAGGATAAATACTGCAAATGTAATTTTCACTCGCTGTGTTGTGTGCATGCTCCCATATCCCCAGAGTGAAAAAGTTTTCAATCATTCTCTCCCCCCAACAAAAACAATCTTCTGCAATGTGGAATCAGCACATATTCTTTTCATTCATTACTTACTTTGTGTCTCCTCCGAAGCACTAGCCACATCCACCTGAATGAGGGGAAAATTAAGGAATAGTTAGTTTTTCTGTATAGTGGCAGCTCATTTCACAAACACGACTATCATTTAGAATATTTGGTCTTATAGAAACTCATAAAATTCTAATGGTTATAGAATGATAGAATTCCTACAATGCCATTTAGCCATCGAGTCTGCACAGACCACAATCCTACATAGGCCCTATCCCTGTAACCCCACATATTTACCCTGCTAATTCCCCTGATAATAAGGGGCAATTTGGCATGGCCAAACAACTTAACCCACACATCTTTAGACTGTGAGGGGAAACTGGAACACCTGGAGGAAACCCACAGAGAAATGGAGAGAACATACAAACTCCACACAGACCAGAATTAAACCTGATCCCTGGCACTGAAGCAGCAGTGCTAATGCTGCACCACAATGCTGCCCAGGTGTGTTGGACAGGGTAGATTCAGAAAGAATGTTCCCAAATGGTGTGGGGGCCAGAACTTGGGGGTCATAGTTTGAAAATAAGAACTGAAGTCAGGAGAAATGTCTTCATCCAGAGGGCGGTCAATGTGTGGAATTCACTACCACAAAACATCAAAACGTTGTCTGATTTCAAGAAGAAATTAAATAAAGCTGTTTGTGGCTAAAGGGATCAAGGAATATGGAGGGGGGAGGGGGGTGGAATCGGACACTAAATTCAATGATCAGCCATGATTGAAACGAGTGGCAGAATAAGCGCGAAGTGTCAAATTGCCTATTCCTGCTTCTACTTTCTAGTTTCTATGAAGTTATGGTCATGTTAGTCAGACTCATCATTTTGCAATATCATTTATTACTTTCCCTCTGCACAATCAAGCACCAGTAATCATAACTAATACAAGTTTTGAAATATTGTGAATGATCCATAAAACTATGTAAATTCTAAACACAGTTACTCAATAAGTGTACTACGAAAAGTCCTACCTTTTATCTGGTCATTTTTTTCATATGTTGCAAGGATGTGAAAACTCAAATTCTTTTTGAATGTCCCCAAGGGTTTCATCAGAGCTGGTTTATTTTGATGGTTAATTTAGTTTGTTTAATTCAGACAAATGTGGAGTAATGCATTTTGAAAGGTCTAATACAGATAGGAAATATACAGTAAAATGGCAGAATCCTTAAGAATCTAGATAGGCACTCTTAAGGGTTCAGGTACACAGGTCACTGAAAGTAGCAACGCAGTTGGTGAAGATCGTCAAGGTGACATACGGCACGCTTGCCTTCATCGGCCTGGGCATCGAGTTTAAAAATTGCCAAGTCATATGGCTAAGTCAAAAATTGCCAAGTCATTTGGGGACTTTAACTTTTCTAATATCGATTGGAAAAGCTATAGTTCAAGTACGTTAGAGGGGTCAGTTTTTGTTCAATGTGTGCAGGAAGGTTTCATGACTCAGAATGTAGATAGGCCAACAAGAGGTGAGGCTATATTGGATTTGGTATTGGGTAATGAACCAGACCAGGTGTTAGACTTGGAGGTGGGTGAGCACTTCAATGATAGTGACCACAATTCGTTTACCTTAGTGATGGAAAGGGATGGGCACGTCCCGAATAACAGTAGTTATAGCTGGGGGAAAGGTAATTATGAGGCTATTAGGAGAGATTTAGGATGCATAGGGTGGAGCAGGAAATTGCAGGGGCTGGGGACATCTGAAATGTGGAGCATATTTAAAGAACAGCTTCTGCATATCCTTAATGAATATGTACCTGCCAGGCAGGGAGGAAGTGGTCGGGTGAGGGAACCATGATGTAATGGGGAAGTTGAATCTCTGGTGAAGAGGAAGAAGGAGGCTTATATAATGATGAGACGTGAAGGCTCAGTTAGGGCACTGGAGAGCTATAAATTAGCCAGGAAGGAGCTAAAGAGGGAGTTGAGAAGAGCTAGAAGAGGACACAAGAAGACTTTGGCAGATAGGATTAAGGAGAATCCTAAAGCTTTTTACAGATATGTAAATAATAAAAGATTGGTTAGGGCAAGATCAGGGCCAGTCAGAGATAGCAGTGGGAAGTTGTGCGTGGAGCCTGAGGAGATAGGAGAGACACTGAATGAGTATTTTTCATCAGTATTCACGCAGGAGGAAGACAATGTTGTCGGGGAGAATACTGTGATACCAGGTTGTAGACTGGGCAGGATTGAGGTTCATAAGGAGGAGGTGTTAGCTAATCTTGAGGGTATGAAAATTGATAAGTCCCCTGGGCCAGATGGGATTTACCCCAGGATTCTCTGGGAGGCTAGACAGGAGATTGCAGAGCCTTTGGCTTTGATCTTCATGTTGTCGTTAGCTACAGGTATAGTGCCGGAAGACTGGAGGATGGCAAATATTGTCCCTTTGTTCAAAAAGGGGAGTAGGAACCATCATGGAAATTATAGACCGGTGAGCCTGACTTCTGTTGCGGGCAAGGTCTTGGAAAGAATTATAAGGGATAGGATTTATAAGCATCTAGAGAGAAATAAATTGATTAGGGATAGTCAGCACGGTTTTGTGAAGGGTAGGTCGTGCCTCACAAACCTTATTGAGTTTTTGAGGAGGTGACCAAAGAGGTAGATAAGGGTAAGGCAGTTGATGTAGTGTATATGGATTTTAGCAAAGCGTTTGATAAGGTTCCCCATGGTAGTCTACTGCAGAAAGTGCAGATGCATGGGATTGAAGGTGATTTAGCAGTTTGGATTAGGAATTGGCTAGCTGATAGAAGACAGAGGGTGGTGGTTGATGGGAAATTTTCAACCTGGAGTGCAGTTACAAGTGGTGTACCTCAAGGATCTGTTTTAGGGCCACTGCTGTTTGTCATTTTTATAAATGACCTAGATGAGGGTGTAGAGGGTTGGATTAGTAAATTTACTGACGATACCAAAGTGGGGGGAGTTGTAGACAGCGAGGATGGATGTTACAGTTTGCAGAGGGACATAGATAGTTTGCAGAGCTGGGCCGTGAGGTGGCAAATGGAATTCAATACGGATAAGTGTGAGGTGATTCACTTTGGTAGGAATAACAGGCATATGAAATATAAGGCTAATGGAAGGACCCTTAATAGTGTTGTCGAGCAGAGGGATCTTGGGGTACAAGTACATAGCTCTTTGAAAGTTGGCACCCAGGTTGATAAAGTTGTTAAGAAGACATACGGTGTGTTAGCTTTTATTGGTAGAGGGATTGAATTTAGGACCGTGAGGTTATGTTACAACTGTACAAAACTCTGGTGCGGCCGCACTTGAGTATTGCGTACAGTTCTGGTCGCCGCATTATAAGAAAGATGTGGAAGCATTGGAAAGGGTGCAGAGGAGGTTTACCAGGATGTTGCCTGGTATGGTGGGAAGGCCTTATGAGGAAAGGCTGAGGGACCTGAGGTTATTTTCATTAGAGAGAAGAAGGTTACGCGGTGACCTAATTGAGGCGTATAAGATGATCAAGGGATTGGATAGGGTGGATAGTGAGAGCCTTTTTCCTCGGATGGTGATGACCAACACGAGGGGACATAACTTTAAATTAAGAGTGGTAGTTATAGGACGGATGTCAGAGGCAGGTTCTTTACACAGAGGGTGGTGAGGGCGTGGAATGCCCTGCCTGCAGCAGTTGTGTACTCGCCTACTTTGGGGGCATTCAAATGGTCGGTGGATAGGCATATGGATGATATTGGAATAGTTTAGGTTAGAGGGTCCACTGGCCGGCGCAACATCGAGGGCCGAAGGGCCTGTACTGCGCTGTAATGTTCTATGTTCTATATTGCAGCTTTATAGAACCTTAGTGAGGCCACACTATCAGAAGGATATGGAGGCTTTGGAAAGGGTATAAAAAAGATTTACCAGGATGTTACCTGGTACAGAGGGCATTAGCTATGAGGAAATTTTGGAGAAACTTGTTTTGCTCTCACTGGAATGATGTATGTTGAGGGGTGACCCGATAGAAATCTACGAGATTATGAAAGGCATGGACAAAGTGGACAGTCAGAAGATTTTTTCCATGGTAGAAGAGTCAATTACCAGTAGGCACAGATTTAAGGTGCAAGGGGCAAGGTTTAGAGGAGATGTACAAGGCAGATTGTTTACACAGACTAGTGTGATCTACCTGATTGAAACATATAAGATGATTAGAGGTTTAGATAGGGTGGACAGTGATAGCCTTTTTCCTAGGATGGAAAAAGCTAGCACGAGGGGACACAGCTTTAAATTAAGGGGTGATAGTTATAGGACGGATATCAGAGGCAGGTTCTTTACCCAAAGGGTGGTTCGGGAGTGGAATGCCCTGCCTGCAGCAGTTGTAGATGCGCCAAGTTTGGTGGCGTTTAAGAGGTTAGTTGATAAGTATATGGAAGAGAAGGGAATGGTTTAGTTTGGAGGGGCATTGCTTTTTATATTGGTCGGCGCAACATCGAAGGCCGAAGGGCCTGTTCTGTGCTGTAATGTTCTATGTTCTATGTTCTAGTGGGTACTTGGAACTCGTTGCTGGGGGTGATAGTGGAAGCAGATATAGCAGTGACTTCTAAGAGGTGTCTTGACAAATACATGAATAGGATGGGAGTAGAGGGATATGGTCCCCAGAAGGGTAGGGGATTTTAGTTCAGTGGGGAAGCATGGTCAATGCAGGCTTGGAGGGCTGAAGGGCCTGTCCCTGTGCTGTAATTTTCTTTGTTCTTTGTTCTGGAGCTGCCAGTTTAATCAATTTCTTATTGGTTTCCAAAGCAAGAATGCCAGAGTTTAAGCTCAGGTGCATACCTTAGTTGGCTTCCTTCTGTGTTCCTGAAAGAATAAAGTCTCCCACTCCTTCAGCACAAGTTTTAACTCATTATATCGATCCATTTTCCAGCAGCTGTCTGTACTGGCTCCTCTCAAATCTTCTGTTTGCTTCTATACAGAAGGAGAGAACAAAGAGCCAATTGAATATTAAATTATTGGGAGATTCAGAAGATTAAATGGCACATTTAACAGAAGCTAATTAAAATAATTATTTTTCAACTCAGTCACAATCACTGACGCACAGCAGCAGCTGTATGAATCATCTACAAGGTACATTGCAGAAACTCACCAACGCTCCTTCCCCAGCACCTTCCAAACTCGTAACCACTACCAATAAGAACAAGAGCAGCAGAACATTACCATCTGAAGGCTCCCCTTCAAGCCACCTCACCAACCTGATTTAGAAATATATCGGCTTTTCCTTCACTGTCGCTGGGTCAGTCATGGAACACCTTCGCTAACAGCACTGTGGATGTACCTACACCACACAGACTGCAGTGATTCAAGAAAGAAGCTCTTGACCACCTTCTGAAGGGCAATTAGGGATGGGCAATTTAAGTTTGTGTCACAAGTAGGCTTGCATTAACACTACGATGAAGATACTGTGAAAATCCCCTAGTCGCCATACTTCAGTGCCGGTTCGGGAAGAATTTAGCATAGCCAATTCACCTAACCATTGCGTCTTTCAGATTGAGAGAGTTGACGTTAGTGCACCTTTAAGAAATTTTTATTTAAATCATGATCTCTGCAGCTCTCACAGCTTCAATGTTTTCTCAGTTCACAGCCTTAGTTGATGTCATTAGCACTTGCTTGTCTGGGGATGTCATTGTATTGCTACTTAAACGGGGTGGGGGAGTTGTTTACTTTTACTGGGATGTCTATGACTCTGAATTACCAGGAGAAAGGATGATTGCAGCTCAGGTGACAGAAGCACTTTCAGCTTGCTGTCCCTTCTAAAACTAATCTGCAGCTCCAAATTGAAAATGAAAGTCTCTCTCTCCCTCCCCCCCAAAATTTTTGGAAGTTGTGCTGATCATCTGAATGCAGGGTCTTGCCTTTTTGAAGGGGGGGGAAAATCTGCTGCTGGTGCTTGACCAGAGTCTGCCTGCAGTTCTGACCTCAAATTATTCTGTGTGTGTCAAGAGGACGACTAGAACTTACAAGATTAATGGTTTTAAATGGGTTTTGTATGATTGGAACATTTTAAATATATTTGTTGAGGGTTATATACTATTGTGGTTATTTTGTTTGTAATTGATAAAAGATATTGCTAATTTTCTTTCCATACATGTTTAAGTGTATTCTTAAATAAACTGTTTGTTCAGAGCTCCTTGTGGGTCATTTGAAATCATACTTGAAGTGAAACATATCATGCTTTTCCTCGCCAAATTCAAGAGGCAAAACTTAAATCCAGGTGAGTTCCATAAAACACTTAAGTTTCTGACCTGAACCATAGCAGGAAACAACCTGAGCACCCGGAGGAATCCTATACAGAAGTGGGGAGAATGTACAAACTTCATACAGACAATGACATGAGGCTGGAGTCTAACCCAGGTCCCTGGCGCTGTGAGCAGCACTAACCACTTGCCACTGCCTTAGCCAGAGATACAACATCACAAAATAGGCAAGATCTTAAACCACCAGGCATCATTTTTAAAAACATTGCAATATTTCTTTAAAAAGATAAACTTGTTTTTAAATACTAGAATAAGAAACACTGGTCCTATTTAAAACAAGGGAGGTTAGACTGGATGGCACAGTAGTTAGCAATACTGCCTCAGTGCCAGAGGCTCAGGTTTCATTGCCCACTTGGGTCACTATTTGTATAGTTTGCACATTCACCCCATGTCTGCATGGGTTTCCTCTGGGTGCTCCAGTTTCCTCCCACAGTCCAAAGACATGCTGGTTAGGTGGATTGGCCATGTTAGATTCTTCCTCAGGTGTATCTGAACAGGGCTGGAGTGTGGCGACTGGGGGATTTTCACAGTAACTTCATTGCAGTGTTAATGTAAATATACTTGTGACGAATAAATGAGTTAAAAACAGGAAACTGATTAAAGGCTCGAAATTAGATACAAAATGTGAATCCAGGTTAAGATATGTTCCATGGAATTGGAAGAATTTAGAAAATGAAGGAAATCTCACTCAGTTCAATGGAAAGTAGCTATCACTCCGTCTCCATGGTAACCGGACGAGCCTCAGTGCAGCGGCGCGGTCCCGAACCGGCGGACGAGCCTCAGTGCAGCGGCGCGGTCCCGAACCGGCGGACGAGCCTCACTACGGCGGCGCGGTCCCGGCCGGTGGACAAGCCTCACTACGGCGGCGCGGTCCCGGCCGGTGGACGAGCCTCACTGCGGCGGCGCGGTCGCGAACCGGCGGAGGAGCCTCAGTGCGGCGGCGCAGACCCGGCCGGCGGAGGAGCCTCAGTGCGGCGGCGCGGTCCCGGCCGGCGGACGAGCCTCACTGCGGCGGCGCGGTCCCGGCCGGTGGACGAGCCTCAGTGCGGCGGCGCGGTCTCTCCAAAGGTGAGATATTGTGGAAGCTGCTCGGGACGGTCACTGATATTTCTGTTAATCAAATCTCTCTCTCTCGTAAGGCAAATCCTGACCGGTAACGGAAATCCAGCGGGGAGGGGGAGAAGTGATGGTTGATCGGCGGCTTGTTCTTCCCCGGGAGCGGAGTGATGCTGTCACAACCCGAATCTCCCGCCCCGGCCCCAGCCGGCTGCGCGCGCAACCCGCCTCTTCCCAGACCGGGGGGAGAGCGCGCCCGCTGCAGTCGGGGAGGAAAACTGCAGGCAGGATCTGCCCCGGGGGCAGAGAGGGGCCGGGGGGCAGGATGGACAAGCCCCGGGGGGGGGCAGAGAGGGGCCGGGGGCAGGATAGACAAGCCCCAGGGGGGGCAGAGAGGGAGCGGGGGGTAGGATGGACAAGCCCGGGGGGGCAGAGAGGGGGGGGTAGATGGACACTCCGGGGGGGGGGGGCGGGGGGCAGGATGAACCCAGGGGGCGAGGCGGGGGGGGCAGAGAGGGGGGGGGGTAGGATAGACAAGCCCCAGGGGGGGCAGAGAGGGGCCGGGGGGCAGGATGGACAAGCTCCGGGGGGGGCCAGAGAGGGGGCGGGGGGTAGGATGGACAAGCTCCGGGGGGGGCAGAGAGGGGGCGGGGGGTAGGATGGACAAGCTCCGGGGGGGGCAGAGAGGGGGCGGGGGGTAGGATGGACAAGCTCCGGGGGGGGCAGAGAGGGGCAGGGGGGTAGGATGGACAAGCTCGGGGGGCGGCAGAGAGGGGGCGGGGGGTAGGATGGACAAGCCCCAGGGCAGAAAGGGGGTGGGGGTAGGATGGACAAGCCCCAGGGGGCAGAGAGTGGGCAGGGGCAAGATGGGCTCACGCCAGGGGGTAGAGAGTGGGCAGGGGCAGGATGGGGGGCAGGTAGTGGGCAGGGGCAGGATGGGGGGCAGGTAGTGGGCAGGGGCAGGATGGGCCTATGCCAGGGACTGTGTTCATTCACCTGATGAAGAGAATAACCTTGAAAGCTTGTGAGTTTACTATCAAATAAATCAGTTGGATTGGATATAAAACATGGTGTTGTCAGACTTCTTACTATGCCCACCCCAGGGGGCAGGTACAGAATAATGTTTATCAATGTTGGATAGCAAATGCTTGGATAGTGTAAACAACAGGTATAAATGCTGTTAACACATATCTGCACACCATAGAGAAATAGCCTAAAGCTAGGTAGACTCGACTAAGGCACATTGCCAAGCCACCTTATGGGAACAACTGTGATTTTAGCCACAAATGCAGACTCGCTGATGCTAACAGAAAAATAGTCAAGGACAGTGAAGAAACTGCCCATTGTGTAAGAATAACACAGATGTGCAGTGTACAGTAAGGCACGTACACCACATTCTGTAGGAATGTATGAGGTTCAGACTGTGAGACAAATGATAAGCAAGATGTGTTGTTTCTGCAACTGAGCATATTTTCTAACTACAGGTGGATGAAGGACACTGAGATAGTTGGGACATCAGTAATTAAGAAGATTGATTACAGCCGGTCTGAACTGGACATGTTAACAGTCCTAGATAAAACGGATGAGTTCCCATGAAAAAGGATATTACACACTCTCACGATAACAGGAAACATGGTGCCCCACGTTCCTGTCCCCTCTACTCCCCTTCTAACCATGAGCCAATAGGGGAATGACAACACACTAGTGGGACAAAGACCACCAATTAGGGGAGAACAGCATATTGTGTAATTGATTAATATGCTTGTAAAAATAGTATAAAATGCTTGCTCAAACTCGATGTAGGTGTGCCTATCTTTTGGACACCCGGTCTTGCAAGAATGTTAAATATCTTGCTCCTTCGGAACTTGACTCAACTAAATTGTTTGATTGTGAGTGGCGTTTCTCATAGATAGCAATAGGAGATAGATTACTTGAATGATTGAGAATTTAGTTAGATGGATACTCAGCGAGACCTTGTCACCCGCAGTGCAGCAGGCAGTAAAGGCAGCAAATAGTATGCTGGCCTTCATAGCGAGAGCATTTGAGTATAAGGACAGGGACATTTTGCTATAGTTGTATACAGATGTTGGTGGAGCCACACCTGGATTAATGTATGTAGTTTTGGTGTCCTTATCTGAGGAAGGATGTCCTTGCTATAGAGGGAGAGCAGCGAACGTTTACCAGACTGATTCCTGGAATGGCAGGTCTGTCATATGAGGAGAGACTAAGCCGGTTAGGATTATATTCACTGGAGTTTAGAAGAAAGAGAGGGGATCTCAAACTTTTAAAATTCTAACGGTAGATTCAAAAAAAATGTTCCCAATAGTGGGAATGTCCAGAACCAGTGGTCATAGATTAAGGTTAAGAGTAAACTTTTCAGAACTGAGGTAAGGAGAAATTTCTTTATCCAGAGGATGGTTAGTATGGAATTCACCACCACAGAATGTAGTTGAGGCCAAAATGTCCAATTTCAAGAATAAATTAGATACAGCTCTTGGGATTAAAGGGATCAAGGGATATTGAATTCAATAATCAATCATGATGAAAACAAATGACAGAGTAAGCTTGAAGGGCTGAATGGCCTGTTCCTCCTTTGAGTTTGGACCTGCAACAGGCCAATATGTTGAGGGATGAAGGAAACTGGCCGTCCTGACTGGGTGGATAAGTTGGCAATCTAGTTATGGGGCAGGTGGGGAAAACAAATGATGATAATATGATAGAATTCTTTATCAACATGGATAGTGACGATAATATGATAGTATTCTTCATCAAAGTGGATAGTGGCATAGCTGATTCTGAGACTAGGATCCTGAATCTCAATAAAAAGGTAATTATGATGTTATGAGGCATGAATTAGAAAACATTACTGAAAGGAAAGACAGTGAACAAACAATGGCAGGCATTTAAACAACAAATAGGTGAACGCCAGAAGTTGTTTATTGTTGTTTGGTACAAGAATACTGCAACATAAACCAGGCCTAGTTTTATGGCTGATAAAATTGGATATCCTAAATTAAAGAATTGGACATATTAAAAATCAAACACAGTCAAACCTCAGGCAGGCCAGTTGTACAAACCATAAACCTGTCTGTGGCTGACTCATCAGCCTCCTATCAAAGGTCGTTGCATCCTACTAGGAGATCATTGCACCCCATTGAAATACATCAGCCGATTGTTAGAAACCCAGATAGGGCCAGACTTTTGGTCACCGAGAGTTCCTGCAGTTGGCTTAATCTGATAACAGGTCACATGTAAGCAGCAGCATGGATATGGACATCTGGGGGCGGACCCGGGTGTCCTGTCAGGCAGACATCAAGAAACCCACTGGGTATTGGAACCCTCTCCAGTGACTTCATTGACCGGAAGCCAGAGATGTTTCTGGAAAGGTAAGCAGGCAGGGGATAAAGGAACACATTTTCAGACTCCAGGGGGGAAGACTTGGTGACAAGTGGTGTACCTCAGGGGTCTGTTTTGGGGCCCCTGCTGTTTGTAATTTTTATAAATGATCTGGATGAGGGTATTGAAGAATGGATTAGTAAATTTGCAGATGACACTAAAGTCGGTGGCGTGGTAGATAGTGAAGAGGGGTGTTATAGTTTGCAGAGGGACTTGGACAAGTTGCAGAGCTGGGCCGAGAGTTGGCAAATGGAGTTTAATGTGGAAAAGTGTGAGGTAATGCACTATGGCAGAAATAATAAATGTGTAGAGTATAGGGCAAATGGTAGGATTCTTAGTAGTCTAGATGAACAGAGGGATCTTGGTGTGTTTGTGCATAGATCCCTGAAAGTAGGCAGTCAGGTCAAGAAGGTTGTTAGGAAGGCATATGGAGTCTTGGCTTTTATTGGTAGAGGGATTGAATTTCGGAGCCGCAACGTCATGTTGCAACTGTACGAAACTCTAGTGCGGCCGCACTTGGAGTATTGTGTGCAGTTCTGGTCCCCACATTATAAGAAAGATGTGGAGGCATTGGAGAGGGTAAAGAGGAGGTTTACCAGGATGTTGCCTGGTATGGAGGGCAGGTCTTATGAGGAGAGGCTGAGGGATTTGAGGTTGTTTTCGTTAGAAAGGAGGAGGCTAAGAGGGGACCTGATCGTAACATATAAGATGATTAGAGGTTTAGATAGGGTGGACAGTGATAGCCTTTTTCCTAGGATGGAAAAAGCTATCACGAGGGGACACAGCTTTAAATTAAGGGGTGATAGTTATAGGACGGATATCAGAGGTAGGTTCTTTACCCAAAGGGTGGTTCGTGAGTGGAATGCCCTGCCTGCAGCAGTTGTAGATGCGCCAAGTTTGGTGGCGTTTAAGAGGTTAGTTGATAAGTATATGGAAGAGAAGGGAATGGTTTAGTTTGGAGGGGCATTGCTTTTTATATTGGTCGGCGCAACATCGAAGGCCGAAGGGCCTGTTCTGTGCTGTAATGTTCTAAGACTTGATGAAGGAAGCAACCCTTGACCATTCGGAAGATTGACCAGAGAAGGAAGGAAGGAAGAGGCTGCCTACGAGACTCACCTTTGTGACGACAGACCAGAGAGACTCAGAATAGAGCCTGCAGTTTGAATCAAACCATATTTGCGGGTAGTATACCTGATTTTGGGGTATTCTCTTGTTTTGAGTGTAATTTAAGGGTTAGTTGTGTTATTGTTAATAAACTTGTTGAACCTTTACTTGTGTTTGTTGTTTGTCCACCTTGCAAATAAAGGGCACCGGGGTAAAACATTGGAATAAGCAAATTGGTCAAAAAGAATCAGAGATTTTTAAAATACAACAGTGGCACCCCAGATGGGACTTCGATAAGAAGCAATACTTTGCTCTGAAGTTGAACCTTCAATCCAGTATTCTCCAACACTCCGTCTGAGCCTGAATTAAGAGGGCAGGCACCCCACATTAAGCCAGTCTTAAGTGAGTGAAGGACTAATGCAGATTCGACCAGTAAATTGGGCCATAAACCCAGGGTCTGTGACACAAGGTGGACAAACTGTGTAGTTAAAACTAGAATCATCCAGGAAATCTAGGTAAAATCTGTGGGAGGGAATTTAGTGAAAACCAGACCCCTACCCCAATCCCTTACCTATACTCAAGTGACAAATCCTAAAAGGAAATAATTATGGCCAGTCATGCCAAATGGGAGGAAGTTCTCCGTTCATATTTGAACCATAAGTGGCCCAAATGGGTACAGTGGGGTGACGCCCCGAAAATCGGATCTGAGGTCCGTGAGAGAGAATTGTTGGAGTCGTGCCCAGAAGGAAGTAGGTAAAAGGGTTCCCAAGTTTAGGAAAGTGATTGTAATTGCCAGTTGTCTAGAACAGCTCCTTGGTAGAGAAGCAGAGATTATCCGGGTTAAACGGGACAGAGAAGCCCAGGTAACCCAACTAAAACAGGACTTAATGAGTGCCACCACACACATCCAACAATTAGAAACGGAGGTGTAAACACGAGAGGAAAGGAACCAAATCAATACGATACACATGAGCCAGTTCCAGGCTCAATGTGATAAAGCTTACCAAAAGGCACAGCGTGCTATCAGTGAGAGAGAAACTGCACTGCAACAGCTAGAAGAATTTAAATGTAAATGCAGTGACCTGCAGGCTGCAGTAAAAGCTTTACACCAAGCAGGAAAAGCAAATACAGACCGTGTAACAGACCACGCCAAATGCCTGCGTGAAATTGCAAATTTAAAAATCACAACTAGCTATAAAAAGGGGTGTAATGTGTGCATTCACCACTGAAACAGGGGAGAGTGACCCAGAGGTAGAGTGGGGGGATTTAGAAGAGGTTGCCTGCCATTATGCAGCAGCTAGTGTCACTGCTGACTGGGGACCCCCACCTTCCTTCCCAGTAGTGGAACCCACGGCACCACCTAATCCAGCCCCCATCTGAGAAAACTCAGTCTCGGCTCCTAGTGCTATTTCCATCCCGATAAGTCCAGTCATTAATCCAGTTCCTGTACCAATGAATCCGGTCACTACCCAACGACAGGATGGACAGAACCACAGTGTAATTTATGTAACACCATGACACAGCTCACTGACATATTTAAAGCAATTGGAGTATTTGAAACCTCCAGGGATCTACATGCTCTCTTCGACAAGTCGCCCAACATCATATTTTAAACAGCCCAGACGAGGTAGAAGAAGTTAAACTTATCCTGTTATGTTTAAGTCCTGCCATCCGTTCCGCCCTACCCAAACCCCAGAACATGGCCAGGGGAACTCTACCAGAAATAAAGGTAGCTGTTCTGGCTGCCATAGGTTACAATAGGGATGACCCGATACAAGGCTTAAACAACTGCCGACAAAAGAGAGGGGAGCACCCGACAGCCTATACTAGCCAACTATGGAACCAATTTGTTGCAGTTTTCGGCCAATTAAATCGAGTCCAATTAGATGCATACCACTGGTCCACATGGATCTGAACCCTGATAGCACACGCTACTGAGGAGAGTCAGAAAGCCTGTGAGAATTTTGACCCTGATGATAATACACACAGAAGCCTGGGCCATCCACAAAATGACTCGTGTGGGAATGGGAAGTCAGGCAAACAGACACCCCCAAAACACAGAAAGATGAACGCGATCCACACAAACAGCCCCTGTTTGGCACAATAAAGGGATTGGAGGAAAAAGGGGACAGGGAAACTCACCCCCATATACCTCTGCCAATCATCGATACAGAAGACCGCAGCCCCACTCAGAATCCCGATATATTCCCAACCCCAGATACAGAGAACAAGATAGAACTGGAATAGTGATGTGGAGACTGGGAGCAAGGAAGTTAGCTCCCAGGTAGGGAAGGACTCTAGGCAGGATGAGAGGCAGGTTAGACGAGTGGGGGAGAAGGGAAATGTCCAGTCTGAGGGACTGAGCTGTGTCTATTTTAATGCAGGAGTGTAGTAAATAAGGTGGATGAACTTAGGGCGTGGATTGCTGCTTGGGATTGTGATGTGGTGGCCATTACAGAGACTTGGATGTCTCAGGGACAGGACTGGGTACTACAGGTCCCGGGATTCAGATCCTTCAGGAAGGACAGGGCGGGAGGCAAAAGAGGTGGTGGAGTGGCACTGTTGATCAGGGACAGTGTCATGGCTGCAGAGAAGGTGGATACCGAGGAGGGAATGTCTACAGAGTCTCTGTGGGTGGAAGTTATGAATAGCAAAGGGTCGGCGACATTGCTGGGTGTATTCTATAGGCCGCCCAATAGTGACAGGGAAGTTGAGGTGCAGATAGGGAAGCAGATACTGGCGAGATGTCGAAATAACAGAGTTGTTGTGATGGGAGACTTCAATTTCCCAAACATCGACTGGAATATCCCAAGGGTAAGGGGTTTGGATGGGGAGGAGTTTGTTACGTGTGTTCAGGAGGGTTTCCTGACACAGCACGTGGACAAGCCTACGAGAGAGAGGCTGTACTGGACCTGGTACTAGCTAATGAACCAGGACAGATGATGGATCTCTCGGTAGGAGAGCATCTTGGGGATGGAGATCATAATTCTATCTCCTTCACCCTTGCATTGGAAAAGGATAGGATCAGGCATGCTAGGAAGGTGTTTGTCTGGAATAAGGGGAAATATGAAGACATCAGGCAGATGTTGGGGCGAATAAACTGGAAGGAGGTGTTCTTGGGGAAAAGCACAAAAGGAAGGTGGCAGATATTCAAGGAATGCTTGTCTGGAGCTCTGCACGACAACGTTCCAGTGAGACAAGGAGGTTTTGGTAGGACTCAGGAACCGTGGTGCACGAAGGCAGTGGTGAACATAGTCAGGAAGAAAAGAAAGGTGTATAAAAGGTTCAAAGAGCTAGGAGATGTTGGGGATCTAGAGAAGTATAAGGCTTATAGAAGAGAGCTTAAAAAGGAAATTAGGAGAGCCAGAAGGGGTCATGAGAAGGCCTTGTCTGGTAGGATTAAGGAGAATCCCAAGGCCTTCTACAAATATGTGAAAAGTAAAAGGATGAGAAGAGAAGGGATAGGACCTATAAAAGGTGAAGGGGGAAAAAGTCTGTATGGAACCGGAAGAAATGGCAGAGGTGCTTAATGAGTACTTTGCCTCAGTATTCACGGTGGAAAGTGATCGGGGAGGATGCACTACAAGTTTGCGGCAGACTGAAAAGATTGAGTATGTAGATATTAAGGAAGCGGATGTGTTAGAACGTTTAAATGCTATCAAGATAGACAAGTCTCCGGGACCAGATGGGATGTACCCCAGGTTATTGTGGGAGGTGAGGGATGTCATTGCAGAGCCCCTGGTGATGATCTTTGCGTCGTTGATGGAGACGGGAGATGTTCCGGAGGATTGGAGGATTGCGGATGTGGTCCCTATTTTCAAGAAAGGGAACAGGGATAGTCCTGGAAATTACCGACCGGTGAGTCTGACCTCAGTGGTTGGTAAGCTGATGGAGAGACTTCTGAGGGACAAGATTTACGAGCATTTGGAGAAGTTTAGGTTGATTAGAAATAGTCAGCATGGTTTTGTAAAAGGCAAGTCGTGCCTTACGAGCTTAATTGAGTTCTTTGAAAATGTGACTGAACACATTGACGAAGGAAGAGCAGTGGACATGGTGTACATGGACTTCAGCAAGGCATTTGACAAGGTCCCACATGCAAGACTTCTTGAGAAGGTGAGAGGCCATGGGATTCAAGGGGCTTTGGCCTTGTGGATCCAGAACTGGCTTGCCTGCAGAAGGCAGAGGGTGGTTGTGGATGGCTTTTTCTGCATGGATGTTGGTCACCAGTGGAGTGCCCCAGGGATCTGTTCTAGGACCCTTGCTGTTTGTCATTTTCATAAATGACCTGGATGAGGAAGTGGAGGGATGGGTGAGTAAGTTCGCCGATGACACGAAGGTCGGTGGTGTTGTGGATGGTCTGGAGGGATGTCATAAGTTGCAGCATGACATCGACAGGATGCAAGACTGGGCGGAGAAGTGGCAGATGGACTTCAACGCGGATAAATGTGTTGTGGTCCATTTTGGCAGATCCAACGGGATGAACGAGCACACTATCAAAGGTCGGAGTCTTAGCTGTGTGGAAGAGCAGAGGGATCTTGGGGTCCGGGTCCATAAGACTCTCAAATTGGCCTCCCAGGTGGAGGATGTGGTTAAGAAAGCTTACGGTGTACTGGCCTTCGTTCATCGAGGGATTGAGTTCAGGACTCAGGAGGTAATGCTGCAGCTTTATAGGACCCTTGTCAGACCACACTTGGAGTACTGTGCGCAGTTCTGGTCGCCTCACTATAGGAAGGACGTGGAAGCTATTGAAAGGTGCAGAGGAGATTTACAAGGATGTTGCCTGGATTGGGAGGCATGCCTTATGAAGACAGGTTGAGGGAGCTGGGACTGTTCTCCCTGGAGAGACGAAGGTTGAGAGGCTACCTGATAGAGGTTTACAAGATGTTGAGAGGAATAGATAGGGTGGACTCTCAGAGACTATTTCCCAGGGCTGAAATGGTCGCGACGAGAGGGCACAGATTTAATGTGCAGGGAAGCAAGTACAGAGGGGATGCTAGGGGAAAGTTTTTTCACTCAGAGGGTGGTGAGTGAATGGAATCGGCTGCCGTCGGTGGTGGTCGAGGCGAACTCGCTGGGGTCTTTTAAAAGACTTCTGGATGAGTACATGGGATCCAATGGGATTGGGGGTTATAGATAGGTCTATGGCTGGGTAGGTTTTGATGTGTTCGGCACAACTTGTAGGCTGAAGGGCCTGTTTGTGCTGTAGTGTTTTATATTCTATGTTCTAACTGACCCCAGAGATGCACTCCCACAAGCAGAGTGTTATAACTGTGGGCAACCCAACTATTTTGCCCGGATTGTAGGGCACCAAGTTTCAGGGGAACAGCAAACCCTGCACACCCATACACTCTTGCTACTCACCGACAGAACCACAAGGCTGCATGGGATGTAGGCCTAACCCCCAAGATCGAGAATGACAGAGCTGAGCCCAGAGGCCCAAGCCTACATATACAGTGTTATACCTGCAGGCAACCCAACCATTTTGCCCGGAACTGTAGGGTATCACCCAACTACCCTACACGACCACCTCAGCAGTTCCCCAATGATGGATCCCAACCCATTGCCCCTCGAAGGACCAGCTCAACAAGCAGCTACAACCTCTGCTCACTATCCCTAGAACCAGCACATGAATCTGCGGTTCCCGTCCAATTTAGAGAGCTTCAGGAATAAAATCACAGCTCAGGAAACCCCGAAGAGGATGGGGAATCTGCAAACATTACTCCCTATGGCGTATCTAGTACTGAGACTCCCAGAACCGTTTGATCTGGCGCTCACTACCAGAGATAGTACCTGGCAGCCAAAGCCCACCCACGTAGGTTCTCTTCCCTGAGGAAGGAATCAGGACATCACAGTCCAGATTGTAAATAGCTTTATCCATCCACTCCACGCATCACCCAATTGACATTTTATTTTCAAGCTCTGCAAATTCCACACCCCACTCAATCCCATTAAACACCGATTGTCAATCAACCCTTCATATGACACTATTGGGCCTTTATAATTCATTTACTTATTTCTTTGTTTTCTTTTTAAAAAGTGGGGGTGTCATACAACATTCTTGTAATGAAATTGACAAGAGAATCAGATATTAATAATTAACAGGTGCTACCTTGATCTTGCCCAGAATGAACTACGTACTTCTCTGCTATCTGGGATTCCTCGATTCAGAGCAAACCACAGAAAGCATCTCAACCAAAGAGCAGCCTACGATACCCTGGATATATGTGGTTCACCCCATCAGGTGCAGGCAAATGTGAGGATGGCATCCTATGGGTACACCCCAATAAGAGCATCACCTATGGGTGTAATAACCAAAAGAGTGGTGTATAGAAAAGATAATGGGAGGTCTGATTACTGCTCCCTAAGGACAACCCTCACTAGTGACTGGTGGGCATACACTAACCATGGGTGCATGGAGCTAATCTGTCTATCCTATGGTCTAGAAATAGGGCTGGAATTAGGAAAGATATTCATTCCGGATAACATCTACTATGAAATTAAGAATGGGTTAAGACCAACTGTTAGCACACCCTTCCCCACTTGTCCTGAAGTCACCCCAGGGCCCCAAAATGGGTTGATACTAAAACACAAGGGAAATTATTATTTGACAACACACACTATGAATTGGTACTAGTGGTGATAGATTTAGCCGGAACACAATTACCAGACTGATGCCCCTCCCCACTTAGAAAATTGTACCTCCACTTGACCCAGAGGCTGCTAAGCCGAAAAACTGGGACACACACGGGGGAGAGAGATGCCCAGGTCAAAGGGGCGCAAAAGGAGGGAAATCCTGAATGATCTGGCATCTGCATATGGAGCAGGGGTATCCACCATTAATGCACTGGATCTGGCTGATTTGGATAATAAGCTGTGTCCTAACCTGACAAGTTAAACAGACCTTGGACAGCTTAAATGAAAACGCTCTGCCAGATGCCAAGGGAGATTTAGCTGAGGACAGGGCTGTTGGCCTTATGGTTACTGTGTTAGAAGGACATGCCCAAACTATTAATCAGATCGCCCAAGAGAGGTTGGAAGATGATGCCAAGCCAAGGAACCAAACCGTGTAGTATCTATGGGCAATGGATGATTGGGCAATTAAGAGAGAATCTGAACCAGATTAGCAGGGAGAAAGTGTTCCTGTGGAGCAGCACGGAGAGGCAGCGATTTGGGCGAGTGTAGAGTTCGAGTTTAAGGTAATTTTTAATATTTTCTTTTTTGTTAAAGTAGCGAGCGGTGGTAGTTTTTACCTTTTTTAAAAACTAACTGGAAACCGGAAGTTGTCATAAGGAGGCTTACCAGTAGTTGTTTTTTGCTCTCTAACCCCATAAATTGGAACAGAGAGGAAACCCAATACTCTACATGTGTAGAGTATCCCACCCTCCCCCCTCCTCTAACCTAATAATAAGTGAGTGAGAAGTTTTTTTTCTTGGAAAGTGAATCATTAGGGATGGCAGTGCAGGCAGTACGTTGCACCTCCTGCGGGATGTTCGAGGTGAGGGACACCAGTAATGTCCCTGCTGATTATACCTGCAGGAAGTGTGCCCATTTGCAGCTCCTTGAGGACCGTGTTAGGGACCTGGAGCTGGAACTAGAGGAACTCTGGATAATTTGTGAAGTTAAGGCTGATATTGACAGGAGTTACAAGGAGATAGTCACTCCTAAAAGTGATTCATGGGTAACTGCCAGAAAGAGGGGTAAGAAGCAATCAGGGAAACAATCACCCGAGGCTGTTCCCCTCCAAAATAAGTTTTCTGTCCTGGAGGCTACTGGTGAGGAAGAATCAACTGGGGATAGCCAAGAGGAGCAGGTCTCAGGAGGTGAGCCTGTTGTGAATGCTCAGGTGGGTAGGGGAAAGAAAAGATCAGGCTTGGTGATTGGAGACTCCATAGTAAAGGGGACAGAAAGGAGAGTCAATGGTAATGAACAGGACTCAGGGCTGGTGTGTTGCCTCCCAGGGGCCAGGACGTCTCGGATCTTGTGTTCAAGATCCTTAAGGGAGAGGGAAGTCAGCCCCAAGTCATAGTTCATGTAGGGACACACGACATAGGAAGGACTAGGGAAGGGGATATAAAACAGAAATTTATGGAGTTGGGGTGGAAACTTAGGGCCAAAACAAACAGAGTGGTTATCTCTGGACTCTTACCTGTGCCACAGGATAGTTTAGAGAAGAAGAGAGAGGGAATGTTTGAACTCGTGGCTACGGGGATGGTGCACGAGGGAGGGGTTCAGGTTCTTGAACAATTGGGACTCATTCTGGGGTAGGTGGGACCTCTACAAGAGAGATGGTCTGTACCTGAACCAGAGGGAAACCAATATCTTGGGGGGGAAATTTGCAAAGGCTATGCAGGGGGGTTTAAACTGATTCAGAGGAGGGTGGGATCCTGAGTAGCTCAGATGTTGAGGGATGAGACTAGAGGGGTCATAGACAAGGACTTTAAAGCACAGCATCATACAGATGTAGTAGAGCATGGTTTGAAATGCATATACTTAATGCAAGGAGTATTCGCAATAAGGTGGATGAACTTGCAGCTTGGATCAGTACCTGGAACTTTGATGTTGTGGCCATTTCAGAGACATGGATAGAGCAGGGACAGGAATGGTTGTTGCAGGTTCTGGGGTTCAAATGTTTCAGTCAAAGAGAAGGAGGTAGAAGGGGGGGAGGAGTGGCATTATTAGTCAAAGACTGTATCACAGTGCCAGAAAGGAAGTTTGATGAGTCCTTGTCTGTTGAGGTAGTATGGGCTGAGATTAGAAATAGGAGAGGAGAGGTCACCCTGTTGGGAGTCTTTTATAGACCTCCTAAAAGTTCTAGAGAGGTAGAGGAAAGGATTGCAAAGACAATCCTGGATAGGAGTGAAAGTAATAGGGTAATTGTTATGGGGGACTTTAACTTTACTAATATTGATTGGAATAGCTATAGCTCTAGCTCATTAGAGGGGTCAGTTTTTATACAAAGTGTGCAGAAAGGCTTTTTGACTCAGTATGTAAATAGGCCAACTAGAGGTGAGGCTACATTGGATTTGGTGCTGGGCAATGAGCCAGACCAGGTGTTAGACTTGGAAGTAGGTGAACATTTTGGTGATAGTGATCACAATTCGGTTACGTTCACCTTAGTGATGGAAAGGGATAGGCATGAACCTGGGGGAATGGTAATTATGAGGCTATTAGGAGAGAATTAGGGTGCATAGGTTGGACTAGGAAACTACAGGGGCTGGGAACATCTGAAATGTGGAGCTTATTCAAAGAACAGATACTGCAAGTCCTTGATAAGTATATTCCTGTCAGGCAAGGAGGAAATGGTCGAGTAAAGGAACCATGGTGTCCAAAGAAAGTTGATTCGCTGGTGAAAAGGAAAAAGGAGGCTTATGTCAGGATGAGGCTCGAAGGCTCAGTTAGTGCAATGGAGAGTTAAAGATTAGCCAGGAGGGAGCTAAAGAGTGAGTTGAGAAGAGATAAAAGAGGACACGAGAAGACTTTGGCTGATAAGCTTTAGGATTCTCCTTGATCCTTCTTTAGATATGTTAAGAATAGAAGATTGGTTAGGGCAAGATTAGGTCCAGTCAGAGACAGCAGTGGGAAGTTGTGCGTGGAGCCTGAAGAGATTGGAGAGGCACTGAACAAATATTTCTCTTCAGTATTCACGCAGGGAGATGTAAATGTAGTTGTGGAGAACACTGGGATACAGGGTTGCAAACTGGATAGTATTGAAGTAGATAAGGAGGATGTGCTAGATATTCTTGAGGGTTTGAAGTTAGATAAGTCCCCTGGGCCGGACAGGATTTACCCTAGGATTCTCTGGGAGGCGAGAGAGGAGATTGCAGAGCCTCTAGCTCTGACCTTCAGGTCGTCGTTGGTTACGGGTATAGTGCCGGAAGACTGGAGGATAGCGAATGTGGTCCCATTGTTCAAGAAGGGGAATAGAGACTTTCCTGGGAATTATAGACCGGTGAGTCTTACTTCTGTTGTGGGCAAAGT
This sequence comes from Sphyrna mokarran, assembly GCA_024679065.1. Taxonomy (NCBI): domain Eukaryota; kingdom Metazoa; phylum Chordata; class Chondrichthyes; order Carcharhiniformes; family Carcharhinidae; genus Sphyrna; species Sphyrna mokarran. The sequence continues at coordinate 8,117,253 of JAGIQG010000002.1, forward strand.
ATTGGAAAGAAATATTAGGGATAGGATTTAGTCATTTAGAGAGAAATGAATTGATTAGGGATAGTCAGCATGGTTTTGTGAAGGGTAGGTCGTGCCTTACTAACCTTATTGAGTTTTTTGAAACGGTGACCCAAAGAGGTGGATAAGGGTAAGGCAGTTGACGTTGTATATATGGAATTTAGTAAGGCGTTCGATAAGGTTCCCCATGGAAGGCTTCTGCAGAAAATGCAGATGTATGGGATTGAGGGTGATTTAGCTAATTGGATCAGGAATTGGCTAGCTGATAGAAGACAGAGAGTGGTGGTTGATGGAAATTATTCATCATGGAGTTCGGTTACAAGTGGTGTACCTCAGGGATCTGTTTTGGGGCCTCTGCTGTTTGTAATTTTTATAAATGATCTGGATGAGGGTATAGAAGGATGGATTACTAAATTTGTGAATGATACCAAAGTCAGAGGAGTGGTAGATAGTGAAGAGGGGTGTTATAGTTTGCAGAGAAACTTGGACAAGTGGCAGAGCTGGGCCGAGAGGTGGCAAATGGAGTTTAATGCGGAAAAGTGTGAGGTAATTCACTTTGGCAGGAATAACAAATGTGTAGAGTATAGGGCTAATGGTAGGACTCTTAATAGTGTTGAAGAACAGGGGGATCTTGGTGTTTATGTGCATAGATCCCTGAAAGTTGGCAATCAAGTCGATAAGGTTGTTAAGAAGGCGTACGGAGTCTTGGCTTTTATTGGTAGGGGGATTGAATTTCAGAGCCGCAACGTCATGTTGCAACTGTACAAAACTCTGGTGTGGCCGCACTTGGAGTATTGTGTACAGTTCTGGTCCCCGCATTATAAGCAAGATGTGGAGACATTGGAGAGGGTGCAGAGGAGGTTTACCAGGATGTTGTCTGGTATGGAGGCAAGGTCTTATGGGGAGAGGCTGAGGGATTTGAGGTTGTTTTCATTAGAAAGAAGGCGGCTAAGAGGAGACCTTATTGAGGCATATAAGATGATCAGAGGATTAGACAGGGTGGACAGTGATAGCCTTTTTCCTTGGATGGAGAAATCTAACACAAGGGGACATAGCTTTAAATTAAGGGGTGGTAGTTATAGGACGGATGTCAGAGGCAGTTTCTTTACCCAGAGGGTGGTAAGGGTATGGAATGTCCTGCCTGCTGCAGTTGTAGATGCGCCAAGTTTGGGGGGCGTTTAAGTGGTCAGTGGATAGGTTTATGGATGAAAAGGGAATGGTTTAGGTTAGAGGGTCATTGCTTTTTCTTAATTGGTCAGCGCAACATCAAGGGCCAAAGGGCCTGTTCTGCGCTGTAATGTTCTAAAGTTCTGTCTTGGATCAGTGATGAACAGATTGAACACCTGTACCGGGGGAAAAGACACCCCAATATCACTAACTGCCAATTACAGCAACTAACCAAGGTTAGTTGTCGAGGAACCCCAGGAACTGCACTGGGAATGGTGTTGGGGATCCCAGTAAATTTTAAAAAGTCGAGTTGAGACTTTTTGAAGCCGAAAATATAGGGATCATTAAAGGAGGGATGTGGATGGGATATCAGGGGACTTTACCCTATGTGGTTGAGTAAGGAGGGAAGCTCATGGGCATCAGTCTGGAGAAAAGTGAACAGACAAAATGTTTGTGTGCCCATGTTCAGTATATGAAAATGAACATGCCCTGTGTGGATTCAAAATAACCACTGACCTAAATTGTACATTGGAAATTCAAAATTTAGAAAGAGATGTCACCCGGGTAGCTTACGGGGGTGGGGAACGACAATATTGTATTACAACCTCGCTAGAAAATTACCAGTATGGAACAGCCATTTGTGACATCTACAACACTACCTTTTGCATTAAACCACAGATTCCCGCCAGGATAGGATTAATTGAGATAGGAGACATACACAGAGAGAAAACACTAATAAATGCTAGCAAGACAAAGCTTGGGAGACTATTTTAAAAAATTTGATCCTGGGATAACACTTCTTCCCAAAGAACTTCAACAGATTCAGACACAATTGATCACAGCACACAAAACCTTTGTCAAAGTGGTGCAACAAACAGAGGAAATAGAAAAGAACATTAGAGAAATTAGAGTCACTATCTGATGGGAAGACCCCTGGAATTGGGGTTCAAATGTCCAAATCCACCCATAGATCCACATTCTGTCACACCTGGCTGTAATAGGAATCTTACTTATGACAGCGTACCTAACCATCCTCATTTAAATTTGCTTGATGGAAGAAGGAATTTCCGCAAAACTTGGACTCAGCAAAGGCCAGCTGACATTGGGAGAGGCTCTACAATCAAGAGCCTTAATACTCTCCAATCTATATTTAAATGTGTACAGTCACTTATTTTGTACTGTTTATTGCATTGTCATATATACCCAATTAATTTTTTTTTTAAATTATTTTACTTCATTTAAATTTGTTGGTACTATTATGGGTTGGGGATGATGCTATTAACCCCAGATTCAGGGTACTTGCTTACTGAGATGGTTTGGTGAGATTCACGTGATCCGATTTGCTGACACATTGGATCAAGAGGAGGGAATGTAACAAATAGGGCCTAGTTTTATGGCTGATAAAATTGGATATCCTAAATTAAAGAATTGGACATATTAAAAATCAAATGCAGTCAAACCTCAGGGAGGCCAGTTGTACAATTCACAAATCTGTCTGTGGCTGACTCATCAGCCTCCTATCAAAGGTCGTTGCATCCTATTGGTACTTAGCAGGAGATCATTGCACCCCATTGAAATACATCAGCCTATTGTTAGAAACCCAGATTGGGTCAGACTTTCGGTCACCGAGAGTTCCTGCAGTTGGTTTAATCTGATAACAGGTCACACGTAAGCAGCAACATGGAAATGGAAATCTGGGGGCGGACCCAGGTGTCTTGTCAGGCAGACATCAAGAAACCCACTGGGTATTGAAACCCCCTCCTGGGACTTTATTGGCTGGAAGCCAGAGAAGTTTCTGGAAAGACAAGCAGGCAGGGGATAAAGGAACACACTTTCAGACACCAGGAGGGAAGACTTGATGAAGGAAGCAATCCTTGACCATTCGGAAGATTGACCAGAGAAGGAAGGAAGGAAGAGGCTGCCATCGAGACTCACCTTTGTGACGACAGACCAGAGAGACTCAGAATAGAGCCTGCAGTTTGAACCAAACCATATTTGCGGGTAGTATACCTGATTTTGGGGTATTCTCTTGTTTTGAGTGTAATTTAAGGGTTAGTAGTGTTATTGTTAATAAACTTGTTCGTCGTTTGTCCACCTTGCAAATAAGGGCACCAGGGTAAAATATTGGAATAAGCAAACTGGTCAAAAAAGATCAGAAATTTTTAAAATACAACAGTGGCACCCCAGATGGGACTTCGATAAGAAGCAATACTTTGCTCTGAAGTTGAACCTTCAATCCAGTATTCTCCAACACTCCGTCTGAGCCTGAATTAAGAGGGCAGGCACCCCACATTAAGCCAGTCTTAAGTGAGTGAAGGACTAATACAGATTCGACCAGTAAATTGGGCCATAAACCCAGGGTCTGTGACACAAGGTGGACAAACTGTGTAGTTAAAACTAGAACCATCCAGGAAATCTAGATAAAGTCTGTGGGAGGGAATTTAGTGAAAACCAGACCCCTACCCCAATCCCTTACCTATACTCAAGTGACAAATCCTAAAAGGAAATAATTATGGCCAGTCATGCCAAATGGGAGGAAGTTCTCCGTTCATATTTGAACCATAAGTGGCCCAAATGGGTACAGTGGGGTGACACCCCGAAAATCGGATCTGGGGTCCATGGGAGAGAATTGTTGGGAGTTGTGCCCATAAGGAAGTGGGTAAAAGGGTTCCCAAGCTTAGGAAAGTGATTGTAATTGCCAGTTGTCTAGAACAGCTCCTTGGTAGAGAAGCAGAGATTATCCGGGTTAAACGGGACAGAGGCGCCCAGGTAACCCAACTAAAACAGGACTTAATGAGTGCCACCACACACATTGTTTTGTGGGTAATTTAAGGGTTAGTTGTGTTATTGTTAATAAACTTGTTGAATCTTTACTTGTGTTTGTCATTTAAAAAGGATAGTAGGGATAACCCTGGAAATTATAGGCCAGTGAGTTTGACATCAGTGGTAGGAAAGCTGTTGGAGGGGATTCTTAGAGGTAGGATGTATAGGCACTTACAGCGTTGCAATCGGATTAGGGATACGCAGCATGGATTTGTTAAGGAGGTCATGCCTTACCGATCTGTAGAATTTTTTGAGGTGACGAAAACAGTGGACGAAGGGTGAGCCATTGATGTCGTCTATATGGATTTCAGTAAGGCGTTTCACAAAGTCCTTCATGGGAGGCGAGTTGAAAAAGTCAAGGCTAATGGGATACAAGGACAGGTAGCTCGATGGATAAGTAACTGGCTTGGTAATAGGAGACAGAGTAATAGTGGAAGGGTGTTTCTCTAGCTGGAGGTTGGTCACTAGTGGTGTGCCGCAGGGCTCGGTACTGGGACCTCTTATTTGTTACATATATAAATGACTTGGAAGAGGGAGTAAGTGGAGTGATCAGCAAGTTTGCAGATGATACAAAGATGGCTGGACTTGCAGATAGTGAGGAGCATTGTCAGGCAATGCAGCAGGACATAGATAGGCTGGTAGCTTGGGCAGACAGATGGCAGATGGAATTCAATCCTGATAAATGTGAGGTGATGCATTTCGGGAGAAAGAATGTAGGGGGGAGGTATATGATAAAGGGTAGACCTATTAAGAGTATAGAAACGCAGAGGGACCTGGGGGTGCAGGTGCACAAGTCTCTGAAGGTGGCAGAGCAAGTGGAGAAGGTTGTGAAGAAAGCATATAGTATGCTAGCCTTTATAGGAAGGGGTATAGAGTACAAGAGCTGGCCTTTAATGTTGCAGTTGTATAAAACGTTGGTTAGACCTCATTTGGAATACTGCGTCCAGTTCTGGTCGCCTTACTACCAGAAGGACGTGGAGACTCTGGAGAGAGTGCAGAGGAGGTTTACCAGGATGCTGCCTGGTATGGAAGGTCTGAGTTACGAGGAGAGATTAGGCAAATTGAGACAGTTTTCCTTAGAAAGACGTAGACTTAGAGGAAATCTAATAGAGGTGTACAAGATTGAGGGGTATAGATAGAGTAAACAGGGTTAAGCTTTTACCTAGGATGGACTCAAATAGCATGAGGGGTCACAGGCTTAGGGTGAGGGGGGTAAGGTATAATTTGGATGCCAGAGGGAGTTTTTTTCCCCACAGAGGGTGGTGGGGGTATGGAATGCGCTGCCAAGTAAAGTGGTGGAGGCAGGCACTCGAGTTATTTAAGAAATACTTAGATGGGCACATGAACAGAATGGGAATGGAGGGGTATAGAAAACTGATTTAAAATAGGGATCATGAGCCTTGGGAGTCCCTGGGAAGTGTGTAAATAGATGATGATATTGATAAGCTTGTTTTTATCCTACAGGTGCTTTGGTCCACCTTGTTGCCTAACGAGGGGCATACACGTGATGCGTTGTGAGAGGGCTGCTCTTGGATTTTTTTTTGAGAGTATCCTAGTGCTTCACGTCGTTAGTGTACGCTTGACCTGGACCATTTGATGGGCAACACGACAGCTCAGTGACTATCGCTGTGCTGTGCAGATACATGGATTTGGGCCTGTGTCTGTGGGAGTTTGCGCATTCTCCCCGTGCTTGCGTGGGTTTTCTCCGGGTGCTCCGGTTTCCTCCCACATCCCAAAGATGTGCTCTTAGGCTAATTGGCAAAACAAATTCTCCCTAAATTGTCTCAAATTTGGTTTTTAATCCATAGATCTATAAACAGACAGGGATCACGGGTAGAGGCGGGAACATCGGGGTGGCAGTGCGGGCTCATTGGGCCAAAGGGCCTGTTTCCCGTGCTGTTTTGTTCTTGGTTCTATTTATGAAAAATCCTGCTGGTCAAGTAGGATTTTCAGACTGGATCTGTAATCTCTGCACTTCCATGAATCTCATTAAAAGCTGTGGGCAGGGCCTATTCCCACTGGAGAGGCTGGATGCATAGTGCTGATCTCTGGCCTCTTTCTCTCCCTACTCCCATCCCCCAAAAACAACAGCTTGAAATGCTCAGGCACTGGGACTGGTCTCCAGAACAACAACCATTTCAGACAGCAAGGGTGAGTGTGCATCCATTTTGAAACATCTGCTCTGCTTTCAATGTGAAATCATTCCCAGACTTGAGGGCAGTCCTCAACACACCCCCTCGCCACCTCCAGTACTGCCTCCAACCTGTGGCACCTCTCCAATTGGCACCCCACAGCATGGAGTCATTGTCCCAAAACCACCCACAAGCTTCCCAACTGAGACACATTGCACCCCATGCCCTTCCATACGTCATGCTTTCAATCCCTGTGATGTTCCCACCAGGAGAAGGTGGCTGAGGGGGGGAAACACTCGGGGTGATGGTGTACCCGAGTTGTGCTTGCTGACAGTGTCTGAACACAGTGTCCTGGATCTGGTGGGGTGGGGTGGGGAGGGAGGGAGGAACTCAAGGTGAGTGAACCCTTAAGAGGCAGTGACCATTAGCTGGGAGGTCACACGACACCAACTGATAGTCCAACAAGTAGTTGAAATTGTAAGCTTTTGGAGCATTCGTCCTTCAGATGAAATGCAGAGACACAGGCAGATTATACAGACAGAGTGACAATAACCCACTCAGCTAAGTGTGAATGGATAAGTGAAGACAGAGCAACAAGTCTCAACAGGTAATCAGCCATTCAAGATAATCTACAACTCAGACCGTGCTGAGACTGCTGTCACACCTCTCGCCCACTTTACAGCAGACATCACAACCTTGAAACAGCCCAGCTACGAGACACTACCAAGTAAAATGAGGCAATGGAACTAGGCTGCCCCACATGTACACAAAGAACAGGAAACTTGGCATCACCACCAGCAGCAACCAAGCCTCTCCTGGTACCACCTCAGGAAAGTCCAATTTGTCTGACCAGACCCTTCAACCAGATGAGATTGAGGGCTCAAATTCTGCCCCACCACCCAAATGGAACCCAATCAATCTCGAGGCAGACAGAGGAATTCATCAGGCGAATGAGGCACCAGGAATTCTTCCACAAACCAAGATGGCAACAGCGAACCCAGTGAAACAACCAATGAACTGGGACCAGCAGTGCGAGAAGAAAGCTGAATCAGATCCCTCCAAAAAGGTTGCTGCCCTTGACTGGACATGTATGTTCAAACCACCAGAAAATGCATCAATAACCAATTCAACCTCATTCAAGATAGCCCAGAATGTCACCCTGTGCCCAACGCAATACCATCCACACCCTCAAGACGAATAACAACTTCAAATCATCAAAAGAGGAACCATCACAGTACAGACTGTTGCAAGGTCTCCTGACAATTGAACCAGGAGCACGATTAACAGTTACTTGCCAACTAAGATCTTCAATCCGGATCGAGTGCATCCTACAGTCATCTCTTGTACTCCCCACAGCGATTTCTACGGCCTCCTGAAGATACACAAACCCAACACACCCAGAAATCCCATCATATCAGGCAGCGGGACCTTGAGAGAATCTCAGGTTACATAGAGGCATCCTGAAACCCATCATACAAGCAATTCCCATTGTGTGTTGGGACATTACAGAGTTCTTAAAGAAACTCAGCATCCACAGACTAGTCGAAACACGATCACTCCTCGTCAATGTACATCTCAGCATTCCATATCCTCCAGGACATCGCTGCAGCAGCCTCAATACTCATTAACAGCCAATCCCCAGACACCACCCTAATTCCTTCACCTTTGATAACCAGTTTTTCATCCAGACACAGGGAACAGCCAGGGAAACCAAATTCACACCCAGTCCACCAACATCTCAGGAGGGTTTAAACTAGTTTGACAAGGAGGCTGGAAAGTGTCGCAAAGACATGTGGGTAGAGTTTTTTTTAAGCTTACTATAAATTGGAGCGGTGAGGAATCCCGATATTTACATAGGTAGAGTACCCCACCCCTCTCCCCTCCTCTAACATAAAGAGAGAGAGCAGGTAAGATTGTTTTCCTTTTTGTTTTTGTGTGGCTGTGAGGGCTTTGGCTCACAGGGCCTAAGCAAAAAGGGTGAGACAGCATAAGTTATTATTACTTTTTTCCTCTGGGTTTCTAAAAAGGGGCAAGTATGGGTGTGAGGCCAGCATGTTGTTCCCAGTGCCAGATGTGGGAGGTCTTGGAGGCTACTGGACTCCCAGACATCCATACCTGTGCTTGGTGTGTAGAGCTACAGTTCCTAAGGGATAAGGTTAAGGAACGGGAGATGCAACTTGAGGATCTTTGTCTCATTAGAGAGAACGAGGAGATAATCAACAGGTGGTCACACCAGGGCAACGAGAAGGCAGCGCGTGGGTGACTATCAGGAAGGGGAAAACTCGGGTGATGGAGAGCACACCAGAGGGTGTCCCCCTTCATAATAAGTACTCCTGCTTGAGTACTACTGGGGGGGGAGGGGGGAGACAACTCGTCCAAGGGAGGCGGCAGTGGCCCTCTCTTTAAACCTGAGCGAGTACGCAAAAAAATCTAAGGAAGAGAGAGGCAAGGCAATACTAATAGGGGACTCCACTGAGGGGTTCAGACAGGCGTTTTTGTGGACACAGGAGAGAGTCGCGGATGGTGGTTTGTCTTCCTGGAGCTGGGATCCGGGATGTTTCTGGATGTCTCCCAGACATCCTGAAAGGGGAGGGTGAGGAACCTGAAGTTGTGGTGCATATAGGTACTGCAGACATAGGCAGGAACAGGGAGGCAGTCATCGAAAGGGATTATAGAGAACTGGGTAGGAAGCTGAGGAAGAGAAAAGCGAAGGCAGTAATTTCAGGATTGCTGCCTGTGCCTCAGGAGAATGAGAGCAGGAATCAAATGAGGTGGAGGATGAATGCATGGCTGAGGGACTGGAGCAGGGGTTCAGGTTCATAGATCATTGGGACCTCTTTAGGGGCAGGTGTGACCTGTACAGTAAGGACGGGTGGCACTTGAACCCTAGGGGGACTAATATCTCGGCAGGTAGACTAGCTAGGGCTACTGGGGAGTCTTTAAACTAGAAAGGCTAGGGGATGGGAATATCGATGAGACGGTGAATAAGGAGGTTCATTCCCAAGTAGGGAAGGACTGTAGGCAGTATGACAGGGGGGATAGACAGGTGGTGGAAAAGGGAAATATCCTGACTGAGGGGCTGAGGTGTGTCTATTTTAATACCAGGAGTGTAGTAAATAAGGTAGATGAGCTTAGGGTGTGGATTGCTGCTTGGGAGTGTGATGTGGTGGCCATTACAGAGACTTGGTTGTCTCAGGGACAGGACTGGGTACTTCAAGTGCCGGGATTCAGATGCTTCAGGAGGGACAGGGTTGGGGGCAAAAGAGGAGGTGGTGTGGCACTGTTGATCAGGGACAGTGTCATGGCTGCAGAGAAGGTGGATGCCGTGGAGAGAAGTTAGGAACAGCAAAGGGTCAATAACTTTGCTGGGTGTATTCTATAGGCCGTCCAATAGTGACAGGGAAGTTGAGGTGCAGATAGGGAAACAGATCCTAGAGAGATGTAGAAATAATAGTTGTCGTGATGGGAGATTTCAATTGCCCTAACATCGACTGGAATATCCCAAGGGTAAGGGGTTTGGATGGGGAGGAGTTTCCTGACACAGTACGTGGAAAAGTCTGTGACTTTTAAAGTCACCAACTTTAGTATCATCTGCAAATTTACTGATCCATCCCTCAATACCCTCATCCAGATCATTTATAAAAATTACAAACAGCAGGGGCCCCAAAACAGACCCCTGAGGCACACCACTCGTCACCGAACTCCACGATGAATATCTCCCATCAACCACCACCCTCTGTCTTCTATCTGCCAGCCAATTTCTAATCCAATTAGCTAAATCACCCTCTATTCCACACATCTGCATTTTCTGTAGAAGTCTTCCATGGGCCACCTTATCAAACGCCTTACTAAAGTCCATATATACTACATCAACCGCCTTACCCCCATCCACCTCTCTGGTCACTTTCTCAAAAAACTCAATGAGGTTAGTAAGGCATGACCTACCCTTCACGAAACCATGCTGACTATCCCCAATCAATTCATTTCTCTCTAAATAACTATAAATCCTATCCCTAATAATTCTCTCCAATACCTTGCCCACCACAGAAGTAAGACTCACTGGCCTATAATTCCCAGGAAGGTCTCTCTTCCCCTTCTTAAACAATGGGACCACATTCGCCATCCTCCAGTCCTCCGGAACCACACCCGTAACCAACGAGGACCTGAAGATCAGAGCCAGAGGCTCTGCAATCTCCTCTCTTGCCTCCCAGAGAATCCTAGGGTAAATCCCGTCCGGCCCAGGGGACTTATCCAACTTCAAACCCTCGAGAATTTCTAGCACATCCTCCCTATCTACTACAATACTTCCCAATTTGCAACCCTGTACCTCAGTGTTCTCCATAGCTACATTTCCAGCACTCTGCGTGAATACCGAAGAGAAATATTTATTCAGTGCCTCACCAATCTCTTCAGGCTCCACGCACAACTTCCCACTGCTGGGATCCTTAAGGGGGAGCGGAACCAGCCCCAAGTTGTGGTGCATGTAGGTACCCATGACGTAGGTAGGAAAAGGGATGGGGATATAAAGCAGAAATTCAGAGAGTTAGGGCAGAAACTTAGGGCTAAAACAAACGGAGTGGTTATCTCTGGTTTGTTACCTGTGCTGCAGGATAGCATAGAAAAGAATAGGGAGAGAGAACATTTGAACTCATGGCTAAAGGGATGGTACAGGAGGGAAGGGTTCAGGTATTTGGACAATTGAGGCTCATTCTGGGGAAGGTGGGACCTCTACAAGAGGGATGGTCTGCACCTGAACCAGAGAGGTACCAATATCTTGGGGGGTAAATTTACCAGTGCTATTCGGTGGGCGGGGGGACCTGAATTGTTGTGCCAGTATACAGGAGGATGTGAATAGGGAGGTCACGGATAAGGTTTCTAGGTCGCAGCAGTATAGTGGCAAATGGGAGGGTGGTTTGAAGTGTGTATACTTTAATGCGAGGAGCATACGCAATAAGGTGGATGAACTTGCAGCCTGGATTGGTGCTTGGGACTTCGATGTTGTGGCCATTTCAGAGACGTGGATAGAGCAGGGGCAGGAATGGTTGTTGCAGGTTCCGGGGTTCAGATGTTTCAGTCAGAGCAGAGGTGGTGGTAGAAGAGGGGGAGGAGTGGCATTGTTAGTTAAGGACAGCATTACGGTGGCAGAAAAGACGTTTGATGTGGACTTGTCTGCTGAGGTAGTGTGGGCTGAGATTAGAAACAAGAAAGGAGAGGTCACACTGTTGGGAGTTTTTTATAGGCCTCCAAAAAGTTCCAGAGAAGTAGAGGAAGGGATTGCAAAGTTGATCCTGGATAGGTGTGAAAGTGATGTAGAGATGCCAGCATTGGACTGAGGTAAACTCAGTAAAGTTTTACAACACCAATTTTAAATCCAACCAATTTATTTGATAGTAAATCCGCGAGCTCCCCAAGAGGCCAATAGCAGGCTCAATGAGACAGCTAACGAACCAGAACAGCCGACAGAGGGATCTGCAGTGCAGCAACTGAAGAGGAATGAATCCAATTGGACTCCTCCGGAAGGCCGCTGCCCCCGACTGGACATGTATGCCCAAGCCATCAGGAGGTGCGTGAACACCAGATTTATCAACCGCACTTACAAGACAGTCCCGAACATCACCCAAGCAAAAAGCAAGGCCATCCGTGCTCTCAAGACCAACCGCAACATTGTCATCAAACCAGCAGATAAAGGAGGCGCCACCGTCATACTGAACAGAACGGACTACTGTGAAGAAGTGTACCAACAACTAAACAATGTGAAACACTACAGACAGTTACCAGCGGATCCGACCAAAGAACACACTCGTCAACTCAACACTCTGATCAAAACCTTTGATCCGGACCTTCAGAACACCCTCCGGGCTCTCATTCCACATACTCCCCGCATTGGAGATCTCTACTGCCTCCCAAAGATACACAAGGCAAACATACCCGGCCGTCCCATCGTATCGGGCAATGGGACCCTGTGTGAGAACCTCTCCGGCTATATCGAGGGCATCCTGAAACCCATTATACAAAGAACCCCCAGCTTTTGTCTTGACACTACGGACTTCCTACAGAAACTCAGCACACATGGAGCAGTTGAACCAGGGACACTCCTTGTCACAATGGATGTCTCGGCGCTCTACACCAACATCCCCCACGACAATGGTATTGCTGCAACTGCCTCAGTACTCAATACCAACAACTGCCAGTTTCTGGATGCAATTTTACAACTCATCCGCTTCATCTTGGACCACAAAGTCTTCACCTTCTCATCCAGACACATGGACCAGCCATGGGGACCAAATTCGCACCTCAATATGCCAATATCTTCATGCACAGGTTCGAACAAGACTTCTTCACCACACGAGATCTCCAACCAAGGTTATATACTAGATACATTGATGACATCTTTTTCCTTTGGACTCATGGTGAACAATCATTGAAACAACTGTATGATGATATCAACAAGTTCCATCCCACCATCAGACTCACCATGGACTATTCTCCAGAATCAGTTGCATTCTTGGACACATGCATCTCCATCAAGGACGGTCACCTCAGCACCTCATGGTACCGCAAACCAACAGACCTCACGATGCTCCACTTCTCCAGCTTCCACCCTAGACACATTAAAGAAGCCATTCCCTATGGACAAGCCCTCCGTATACACGGAATTTGCTCAGATGAGGAGGATCATGACAGATACCTCCAGACGCTGAAGGATGCCCTCATGAGAACAGGATATGGCGCTCGACTCATCGATCGACAGTTCCGACATGCCACAACGATAAACTGCACTGACCTCCTCAGAAGACGAACACAGGAAACGGTGGACAGAGTACCCTTTGTTGTCCAGTACTTCCCCGGAGCGGAGAAGCTACGACGTCTTCTCCGGAGTCTTCAACATATCATTGATGACGATGAACATCTCGCTAGGGCCATCCCCACCCCCCACTTCTTGCTTTCAGACAACCACACAACCTCAAACAGATCATTGTTCGCAGCAAACTACCCAACCTTCAGGAGAACAGTGACCACAATACCACACAACCCTGCCACAGCAACCTCTGCAAGACATGCCGGATCATAGACATGGACGACATCATCAAACGTGAGGATACCATTCACCAGGTACACGGTACATACACTTGCAACTCGGCCAACGTTGTCTACCTAATACGTTGCAAGAAAGGATGTCCCGAAGCATGGTACATTGGGGAGACCATGCAGACACTACGACAGCGGATGAATGAGCATCGCTCAACAATCACCAGGCAAAACAGTTCCCTTCCTGTGGGCGAACACTTCAGCAGTCATGGGCATTCGGCCTCCGACCTGCGGGTAAATGTTCTTCAAGGGGGCTTTCGTGATACACGACAGCGCAGAGTCGCTGAGCAGAGACTGATAGCCAAGCTCCGCACACGAGGACGGTCTTAACAGGGATCTTGGCTTCATGACACACTACCTGTAACCCCCGTAACTTGCCTGGGTTAGCAAAAAACCTCACTTACTGTGCTGTCTGGAGAAAATACACAATTCTCTAATCAATGCTCAGGATTCCCTTCACACACATTGTTAGCCACTTTAACACTTGAATAGCAGGTTAGATGTAAGGATTCACATTCTAATCAGCAATCTGACTGTCTGTGCTGATGTGCACTATTGCAGACCAGAACACTGCATTTGCCTGAGGAAGACAGTCGAAAGCTCGCTTTTTTACTATCAAATAAATCGGTTGGATTATAAATTGGTGTTGCTAAATTCTTACTGTATAAATTGGTAGAGACGAAACCCGATACTCTACACAGGTAGAGTATCCCACCCTCCCCCCTCCTCTAACCGAATAATAAGTGTGTGGGAAGTTTTTTTTTCCCTCCTAGAAATTAAAGTATCAGGGATGGCAGTGCAGGCAGTACGTTGCAACTCCTGTAGTATGTACAAGGTGAGGGACACCAGTAGTGTTCCTGCTGATTATACCTGCAGGAAGTGTGCCCATTTGCAGCTCCTTGAGGATCGTGTTAAGGAGCTGGAACTGGAACTAGAGGAACTCAGGATAATTCGGGAGGTTGAGGAGGATATTGTCAGGAGTTACAAAGAGATAGTCACTCCTAAGAGATTCTTGGGTAACTATTAGGAGGAGGGGTAAGAAGCAATCGGGTAGACAATCCCCCAGGGCTGTTCCCCTCCAAAATAAGTTTTGTCCTGGAGGCTACAGTTGAGGAAGAATCAACTGGAGATAGCCAAAGGGAGCAGGTCTCTGGGGGTGAGCCTGCTGAAAATGCTCAGGTGGGTAGAGGGAATAAGAGATTGGGCCTGGTAATTGGAGACTCCATAGTTAGGGGAACAGATAGGAGGGTAAATAGTAATGAACGGGACTCAGGGCTGGTGTGTTGCCTCCCAGGGGCTGGGGTCCAGGACGTCTCGGAGCAGGTTTTTAAGATTCTTAAGGGAGAGGGGAGTCAGCCTCATGTCATAGTTCATGTAGGGACACATGATATAGGTAGGACAAGGGAAGGGGATATTAATCAGAAATTTATGGAGTTGGGGTGGAAGCTTAGGGCCAAAACAGACAGAGTGGTTATCTCTGGACTCTTGCCTGTGCCACAGGATAGTTTAGAGAATAACAGAGAGGGAATATTTGAACTCGTGGCTGCGGGGATGGTGCAGGAGGGAGGGGTTCAGGTTCCTGAACAATTGGGGCTCATTCTGGGGTAGGTGGGACCTCTACAAGAGAGATGGTCTACACCTGAACCAGAGGGGAACCAATATCTTGGGGGGAAAATTTGCAAAGGCTATGCAGGGGGGTTTAAACTGATTCAGAGGTGGGGTGGGATCCTGAGTAGCTTGGATGTTAAGAGGGACGAGAATAGGGGGGTCATAGATGAGAACTGTAAAACACAGCAGCGTATGGGTGGAGTAGGGCATGGTTTGAAATGCGTATACTTTAATGCAAGAAGTATTCGCAATAAGGTGGAGGAACTTGCAGCTTGGATCAGTACCTGGAACTTGGATGTTGTGGCCATTTCAGAGATATGGATAGAGCAGGGACAGGAATGGCTGTTGCAGGTTCTGGGGGTTCAAATGCTTCAGAGTAGAGAAGGAGGTAGAAGGGGGGGAGGAGTGGCATTATTAGTCAAAGACTGTATCACGGTTACAGAAAGGAAGTTTGATGAGGACTTGTCTGTTGAGGTAGTATGGGCTGAGATTAGAAACAGGAGAGGAGGGGTCACCCTGTTGGGAGTCTTTTATAGACCTCCTAAAAGTTCTAGAGAGGTAGAGGAAAGGATTGCAAAGTTGATCCTGGACAGGAGTGAAAGTAATAGGATAATTGTTATGGGGGACTTTAACTTGACTAATATTGATTGGAATAGCTATAGCACGTTAGAGGGGTCAGTTTTTATACAAAGTGTGCAGGAAGATTTTTTGAATCAGTATTAGTGATGCCAACTAGAGGTGAGGCTACATTGGATTTGGTGCTGGGCAATGAGCCAGACCAGGTGTTAGACTTGGAAGTTGGTGAACATTTTGGTGATAGTGACCACAAGTCGGTTACGTTCACCTTAGTGATGGAAAGGGATAGACATGAAGCTGGGGGCAGTAGTTATAGCTGGGGGAATGGTAATTATGAGGCCATAAGGAGGGAATTCGGTGCATCGGTTGGACTAAAACTACAGGGACTGGGAATATCTGAAATGTGGAGCTTATTCAAGGAGCAGCTGCTGTGAGTCCTTGATAAGTATGTCCCTGTCAGGCAAGGAGGAAATGGTCGAGTAAGGGAATCTTGGTGTACGAAAAAAGTTAATTCGCTGGTTAAAAGGAAAAAGGAGGCTTATGTCAGGATGAGGATTGAAGGCTCGGTTAGTGCAATGGATAGCTATAGATTAGCCAGGAGGGAGCTAAAGAGTGAGTTGAGGAGAGCCAAAAGGGGACACGAGAAGACTTTGGCTGATAGCTTTAGGGGATTCTCCTTGATCCTTTCTTTAGATATGTTAATAAAAGATTGGTTAGGACAAGATTAGGGCCAGAGACAGTGGGAAGTTGTGCGTGGAGCCTGAAGAGATTGAAGAGGCACTGAACAAATATTTCTCTTCAGTATTCACGCAGGGAGATGTAAATGTAGTTGTAGAGAACACTGGGATACAGGGTTGCAAACTGGAAAGTATTGAAGTAGATAAGGAGGATGTGCTAGATATTCTTGAGGGTTTGAAGTTAGATAAGTCCCCTGGGCTGGACGGGATTTACCCTAGGATTCTCTGGGAGGCGAGAGAGGAGATTGCAGAGCCTCTGTCTCTGATCTTCAGGTCGTCGTTGGTTACGGGTATAGTGCCGGAAGACTGGAGGATAGCGAATGTGGTCCCATTGTTCAAGAAGGGGAATAGAGACTTTCCTGGGAATTATAGACCGGTGAGTCTTACTTCTGTTGTGGGCACAGTATTGGAAAGAATTATTAGGGATAGGATTTATAGTTATTTAGAGAGAAATGAATTGATTGGGGATAGTCAGCATGGTTTTGTGAAGGGTAGGTCGTGCCTTACTAACCTCATTGAGTTTTTTGAAAAAGTGACCAAAGAGGTGGATGGGGGTGAGGCGGTTGATGTGGTATATATGGACTTTAGTAAGGCGTTTGATAAGGTGGCCCATGGAAGACTTCTGCAGAAAATGCAGATGTATGGGATAGAGGGTGATTTAGCTAATGGGATTAGGAATTGGCTAGCAGATAGAAGACAGAGGGTGGTGGTTGATGGGAGATATTCATCTTGGAGTTCGGTGACAAGTGGTGTACCTCAGGGGTCTGTTTTGGGGCCCCTGCTGTTTGTAATTTTTATAAATGATCTGGATGAGGGTATTGAAGATGGATTAGTAAATTTGCGGATGACACCAAAGTCGGAGGAGTGGTAGATAGTGAAGAGGGGTGTTATAGTTTGCAGAGAGACTTGGACAAGTTGCAGAGCTGGGCCGAGAGGTGGCAAATGAGTTTAATGCGGAAAAGTGTGAGGTAATTCACTTTGGCAGGAATAACAAATGTGTAGAGTATAGGGCTAATGGTAGGACTCTTAATAGTGTTGATGAACAGAGGGATCTAGGTGTATATGTGCATAGATCCCTGAAAGTCGGCAATCAAGTCGATAAGGTTGTTAAGAAGGCATATGGAGTCTTAGCTTTTATTGGTAGGGGGATTGAATTTTGGAGCCGCAACGTCATGTTGCAACTGTACAAACTCTAGTGCGGCCGCACTTGGAGTATTGTGTGCAGTTCTGGTCCCCACATTATAAGAAAGATGTGGAGGCATTGGAGAGGGTACAGAGGAGGTTTACCAAGATATTGCCTGGTATGGAGGGCAGGTCTTCAGAAGACAGGCTGAGGGATTTGAGGTTGTTTTCATTAGAAAGAAGACGGCTAAGAGGAGACCTTATTGAAACATAAGATGATTAGAGGTTTAGATAGGGTGGACAATGATAGCCTTTTTCCTGGGATGGAGAAAGCTAGCACAAGGGGACATAGCTTTAAATTAAGGGGTGGTAGTTATAGGACAGATGTCAGAGGTAGGTTCTTTACCCAGAGGGTGGTAAAGGTATGGAATGCCCTGCCTGCTGCAGTTGTAGATGCGCCAAGTTTGGTGGTGTTTAAGAGGTTAGTAGATAAGTTTATGGACAAAAAGGGAATGGTTTAGGTTAGAGGGTCATTGCTTTTTCCTAATAGGTCGGCGCAACATCGAAGGCCAAAGGGCCTGTTCTGCACTGTAATGTTCTATGAACATCCTCCAGAAAGTCCTTTGGGACGAATGTTGGAAGATTGGGATTATAGTACTAGTACTAGGGATAAGGACAGGAAAACTATGATTAAATATTGTTGTTTTGTGTGGGTAAAGGAACCAATCTGAAGTCCATCCGTCATCTGGCCAAAGTACGGATCGGATGAGGATTGGGTCTGCCAGACTCAACCTGTACGAGAGACAAACAGCTGGGGTCCCAGAAAGAGATTGACTATGCAAGTTGTTGGGTAGGAGGAGCCTCCTACTGCCCCTCCGCCATCATGGGACATTCTGAACCACTTACCTCCACCTTATTCCCCCTTGGTGAACAACCAGAATTCCCTAGTGGATAACGTCAATTTAGGAGCTGCGGGAGAGAAGCAACAACAAAGCTCGGAACAAGATTCCGAGGACAGTAAGGAAGGGCAAGAGGAGGATGGGGAACCCTGAGACAAGCCTTCGAGGAAAAACCCCTCAAGAGAACTCCAGGCGTTACTGCAGAATGTGAAGAACCTGCCCTTCCTAGGCCCAAAGACAACAACCCCTCAGTATCCCCTCCAGGAAGTCCCCATGGGACCAGGGCAAATTGGTTTTGTCAGTGCTCCCCTAATGTCAGGTGAGGTGCGGGCATTCCAGAAGGAGACAAGGAATTCCAGACAATTCCTTGTCTGGAAACAAGGCATTCCAGAAGGTCCTTGTTGAGGATCCCATGGGATTGGCCAACCAAATAGATCAGTTCCTGGGACCAAACATTTATACGTGGGCTGAGTTAATTTCTATAATGAATATCCTCTTTACTGGGGAAGAGAGAGGGATGATTCGAAGGGCAGCTATGCGAATTTGGGAAAGGGAAAATCCCCCGGGGCAGGGTGTTGCGGCGGCTGAAGAAAAATATCCCAACACCGACCCCCAGTGGGATAATAATGAAGAAGAAGAACACCGAATGAGAGACTTGAGAGATTTAAAGGGAATCAGGGAGGCAGTGCCGAAACCCCAGAACTTATCTAAGGCCTTTGAAGTAAGGCAAGAAAAGGAAGGGGCCTCTCGGCCTTTTTACAAAGACTAAGAGATGCAAAGAGGAAATACTCAGGTATGAATCCTGACGATCCAGTTGCCCAGGGGTTGCTGAAGGTCCACTTTGTGACCAAAGCCTGGCCTGATATCCGAAAGATAATTCAAAAAGAGGGGTGGAGTGAGAAGCCACTTGACAAACTGTTAAGAGAAGCGCAGAAGGTATTTGTGAAAAAAGGACGATGAGGCAGAAAAGCAGAAGGCAAAGATAATGGCAGCAACTGTGGATGAGATATTTTGAGGAAGAGGGTGGAACCAACGAGTAGGGAACAGAACCAAGGGTATCAGTATGTTGAAAAGAAGGGACAAGGAGGTCGACGTGGCAGGCCACCAAGAGGTGGGGTAACACCAAGAACCCAACGGTTGGAGTGTTAACCACTGTGGAGTAGTTGGACACTTCAAAAGAGCGTCCTGAATTACAAAGGGAGGAGAGGGTAGTCCCTCTCATGAATATGGAAGACGACGAGGGAGGTTAGGGGTTCCTACTCCCAGAAACCCACCAGGAACACTTGATAAATCTGCAGGTGGGTCCCCAACGAGAGGATGCAGTGTTTCTGGTGGACACGGGAGCCACTAGATCCTCACTGAATTTTGTACCAAAAGGCATAAAGTTCATGGACAAGAAACTGATAGTATCAGGAGTGAAAGGGGAAGGATTTACAGTTCCCATATTTGAACCTCTTATGCTTAAAAATCAGACTGAGAAAGTTGAGGGACAACTCCTATATATACCAGAGATCAGTAGCAATTTATTAGGGAGGGATTTGATAATTAAATTGGGTTTGGTGATCAGGATAGAAAATAACCAACTAACGGTGACCATGGCAGTATTAACTGATGAACAGGAGCAGCAAATAGACCTGATACTCTGGGCAGGGGGAAGGTAACTGAGGGGGATTGGACATTCCTCCTCTGAAAATAAACCTGAAGGAGAGATGGTGTGCATCAGACAATACCCCATATCCTTACAAGGACAAAAAGGGTTCAGACAGTGATTGAGGGACTGGTTAGGGACAGACTGTTAGAACACTATGTCTCCTTACAATACCCCCGTATTACCTGTAAAGAAGCCTGATGGAACATATCGCTTGGTGCAGGACCTAAGGGCCCTGAACCAGACTGTACGGACACATCACCCAGTTGTCCCCAATCCCTATACTTTACTGAGCAAGATTCCTCCTGATCACGGATGGTTCAGTGTAGTAGACCTAAAGGATGCCTTCTGGACA
Organism: Sphyrna mokarran; assembly: GCA_024679065.1. NCBI lineage: Eukaryota > Metazoa > Chordata > Chondrichthyes > Carcharhiniformes > Carcharhinidae > Sphyrna > Sphyrna mokarran. The sequence continues at coordinate 8,137,427 of JAGIQG010000002.1, forward strand.
TGCCCACTGGCGAAAGAAAGTCGGGACCTATTCGCCTTTGAGTGGGAAAATCCGAGCACAGAAAGGAAACAGCAATTCAGATGGACAGTACTCCCACAGGGGTTCACAGAATCCCCAAACCTTTTCAGCCAAACCTTAGAGCAGGTGCTAGAAAAATTTAGAACACCTGATGGAACCGCGGCTACTGCAATACATAGACAACTTACTAGTGACAGGGGAACAGAAGGAGAGGGTAATAGAAGCCATGAATAGCTTGTTAAACTTGCTGGGACAACAGGGACTCAGGGTGTCAAGGAAAAAGTTACAGTATGTAGAAAGGGAAGTCAAATACCGTGGACACCTAATTAGTGAAGGAAGAAGGAGGATAGATTGTTCTCTGGGACAGAGTGACTGGAAGTGCTGGTGGCTGAGTGTGAATTTTTCAATTTGCTTTTTTTTCCCTCAGTGCTTTTTGCTGCTGTAGTTAGTCCTGGGGCCAGCTGGGAAGGAAACCGGGAATAATAAAAAGAAAGACACAGCGGGCAGTGTCGGGAGTGGGCAGTGGAGTGAATAGGGAAGCAGAGTGAGATATAAGGGCTTTGGCTCGTGGGGCTTGGGGGAGAGCAGGCTTAGGCACAGTGTGCTACTGGTTTTCCATTGGAATTCACACCTCCAAAAAGGTGTCCATGACAATGGCAGGGATTAAGGGAAGATGCCTCACCTGTGTACGGTGTCACATGTGGGAGTTCCTGGAGGTGAGACCTCTCCCGAAAGTCCACGTATGCGTCAAGTGTTTGGAGCTGCAGCGTCTGAGGGCTCGGGTCAAGCAACTAGAGCGGCAATTGGAAAATGCATTTTTAGTCAGGGAGAACGAGGCAATCATGGAAGGGAGGCAGAATAAGGTGGCAGACCCGGAGCCTAAGGGGGGGAAACCTGACCCTTCCAGGTGGATTACTGTCAGGAAAGGGAAAAAGGAGAGGGGAGACAGTCCAAAGACTTCCCCAGTGGCAGCCCCCCAAAATATCGAGGATGGAGGGTTAAAAAAGGCAAGGCACGAGGACTAGAATACCTCAAAGGGGAGGAAAGGGGTTAGAAGGGAGATAGTGGTGGGGGATGGAGGGTTAAAGGAATAGATAGACACTTCTGTGGTCCAAGGCGGGACTCCAGGATGGTAGTTTGCCTCCCTGGAGCAGGGGTGCAAGATATATATCTCAGGGTAGAGGGCATTTTGAAGGGTGAGGGGGCCCAGGCGGATGTGATTATTCACTTAGGAGGGAAGGATGTAGGAAGGAAGAGCAGGGAGGATATAAGAAGGCAGTTCAGGGAGTTGGGGGGGTAGGCTGAAGAGCAGGGCCTCCAGGGTGGTGATCTCAGGTCTGCTTCCAGGGCCGGGTAACAGCGGAGCCAGGAGAAATGAGATCCTACAGCTGAATGCATGGCTGAAGGACTGGTGTAGGGCAGAGGGTTTCATATTTGTGGATAACTGGGAATTCTTTGTGAAAGAAGGGACCTGTATAGAAGGGATGGGGAACACTTGAATGGGAAGGGTGTGAATATCTTAGCTGGGAGGTTAGCTGGAGTGTTTCGGCAGGATTTAAACTAATATGGAGGGAGGGAGGGGCTGAGACCGATAGCTCAGTAGAGAGCGAGATGGGAGATAGAGTAAGCTTGGATGAGAAGAGATGCACCGGGGAGGAGGTGGTTCCAAGTGGGCTTGGAGGTCTGGAGTGTGTCTGTTTCAATGCGAGGAGCGTAACAGGAAAAACGGATGAACTTAGGGCCTTAATGTTTGCGAGGAACTCGGATGTGGTTGCGGTGACAGAGATGTGGTTAAAGGAAGGGGAGCAGTGGCAGCTGAACATTCCTGGGTATAAGTGTTTCAGGTGTGACAGAGAAGGGTCCAGAAGAGGTGGGGGAGTGGCGTTGTTAGTTAAGGAGAGCATCACAGCAGTGCAGAGAGGGGACAATACAGAGGAGTTAGGGTGGAGTCGCTGTGGGTGGAGTTGAGGAAATAGAAAGGGGGCGATTACTATGCTAGGGGTGTATTATAGGCCACCCAACAGCCCATGGGTAGTTGAAGAAGGCTATGTAAAGACATTTTGGATAGGTGCAGAAAGAACAGTCGTTATGGTGGGAGATTTTAATCTCCCTAGGGTGGATTGGAAAGTACCTAGAGCTGGGGGTTTGGATGGGCAGGAATTTGTAAAATGTGTACTGGAAGGATCGTTGGAACAGTATGTGGCTAGTCCGACTAGAGAAGGGGCTATATTGGATTTAGTTCTGAGTAATGAGCCAGGGAAGGTAGTTCATGTTGTAGTGGGGGAACATGTGGCTAACAGTGACCACAATTCTGTCTACTTTAGGATACAGATGGAAAAGGATGCTTGTTGCCCTAGGGGCAGGGTGCTGAACTGGGGGAAGGCTAACTACGGCCGGATTAGGCAGGAACTTAGGGATACTGATTGGGAACGGTTGTTTGAGGGCAAGTCCACGCTAGGCATGTGGGACTCTTTCAAGAATACTGAAAATGTTGCAAGATAAGTACGTGCCGGCCAAGAGGAAAGATGGGAAAAGGTAGGATTAGAGAGCCGTGGATTACTAGGGACATTGAGGACTTGGTTAGGAAGAAAAGAGAAACGTATGATGGGTCGAAGCAGCTGGGAACTGAGACAGCATTGAAGGAATATAGAGAGAGTAGGAGGGAGCTCAAACAGGGAGTTAGAAGGGCAAAAATGGGGCATGAAATGATTTTGGCGGTTAGGATTAAGGAAAACCCAAAGGCTTTTTACTCCTATGTTAGGAATAAAAGGGTGGTTAGCAGAAAAATCGGACCTCTTAGGGACAGAGGAGGGGAACTGTGCTCAGAGCCCGAGAGAATGGCGGAGATCCTGAATGAATACTTTGCGTCGGTATTCACGAAGGAGAGGGGCTTGTTGACAGCTCCTGTCTGAGGGAGCTGTGGACCAGTTGAGGGAAATATCCATACCGAAGAAGTGTTAGAGCTTCTAGGTAGCATTAAAACTGATAAATCTCCTGGGCCTGATGGCATTTATCCCAGACTGCTTAGGGAGGTGTGAGGTGAAATTGCTGGGCCTCTGACGCAAATCTTTGTCTCTTCCTTGGACACAGGTGAGGTCCCAGAGGGCTGGAGAATAGCAAATGTTGTACCGTTGTTTAAAAAGGGTGGTAGGGATAACCCTGGAAATTATAGGCCAGTGAGTTTGACATCAGTGGTAGGGAAGCTGTTGGAGGGGATTCTTGGAGATAGGATGTATAGGCACTTAGAGTGTTGCAATCTGATTAGGGATACGCAGCATGGCTTTGTTAAGGGGAGGTTGTGCCTTAAATCTGGTAGAATCTTTTGAGGTGACGAAATCAGTGGATGAAGGGTGAGCTATTGATGTTGTCGATTTGGATTTTAGTAAGGCGTTTGACAAAGTCCCTCATGGGAGGCGAGTTGAAAAGGTCAAGGCAAATGGGATACAAGGACAGGTAGCGAGATGGATAAGTAACTGGCTTGGTAATAGGAGACAGAGTAATAGCGGAAGGGTGTTTCTCTAGCTGGAGGTCGGTCACTAGTGGTGTGCCGCAGGGCTCGGTACTGGGACCTCTTCTATTTGTAACATATATAAATGACTTGGAAGAGGAAGTAAGTGGAGTGATCAGCAAGTTTGCGCATGATACAAAGATGGCTGGACTTGCGGATAGTGAGGAGCATTGTCAGGCGATGCAGCAGGACATAGATAGGCTGGTAGCTTGGGCAGACAGATGGCAGATGGAATTCAATCCTGATAAATGTGAGGTGATGCATTTCGGGAGAAAGAGTGTGGGGGGGAGGTATATGACAAAGAGTAGACCTATTAAGAGTATAGAAACGCAGAGGGACCTGGGGGTGCAGGTGAACAAGTCTCTGAAGGTGGCAGAGCAAGTGGAGAGGTTGTGAAGAAAGCATATAGTATGTTAGCCTTTATAGGAAGGGGTATAGAGCACAAGAGCTGGCCTTTAATGTTGCAGTTGTATAAAACGCTGGTTAGACCTCATTTGGAATACTGCGTCCAGTTCTGGTTGCCTTACTACTGGAAGGACGTGGAGACTCTGGAAAGAGTGCAGAGGAGGTTTACCAGGACGCTGCCTGATATGGAAGGTCTGAGTTACGAGGAGAGATTAGGCAAATTGGGACTGTTTTCCTTAGAAAGACGTAGACTTAGAGGAGATCTGATAGAGGTGTACAAGATTTTGAAGGGGATAGATAGAGTAAACATGGTTAAGCTTTTTCCTAGGATGGACTCAAATAGCACAAGGGGTTACGGGCTTAGGGTGAGTGGGGTAAGGTATAATTTGGATGCTAGAGGGAGTTTTTTTTCCCCCCCACACAGAGGATGGTGCGGTTATGGAATGAACTGCCAAGTAAAGTGGTGGAGGCAGGTAGTCTGGAGTTATTTAAGAAATACTTAGATGGGCACATGAACAGAATGGGAATGGAGGGGTACAGAAAACTGATTTACAATAGGGATCATGAGCCTTGGGAGTCCCTGGGAAGTGTGTAAATAGATGATATTGATGTACTTGTTTTTATCCGACAGGTGCTTTGGTCTACCTTGTTGTCTAACGAGGGGCATACACGCGATGGGTCGTGAGAGGGCTGCTCTTGGATCTTTTGAGAGTATCCTACTGCTTCACGTCATTAGTGTATGCTTGGCCTGGACCATCTGATGGGCAACACGACAGCTCAGTGACTATTGCTGTGCTGTGCGGATACATGGATTTGGGCCTGTGTCTGTGGGAGTTTGCGCATTCTCCCCGTGCTTGCGTGGGTTTTCTCCGGGCACTCCAGTTTCCTCCCACATCCCAAAGATGTGATCTTAGGCTAATTGGCAAAACAAATTCTCCCTTAGTTGTCTCAAATTTGGTTTTTAATCCATAGATCTATAAACATGGACAGGGATCGCGGGTAGAGGTGGGGACATCAGGGTGGCGGCATGGGCTCGTTGGGCCAAAGGGCCTGTTTCCCATGCTGTTTTGTTCTTTGTAGATCCTGAGAGAATACAAGGAATCCTAGATCTGAGTGTACCCCGGACTAAAAAAGGAGTTTAGAAGATTCTTGTTTGGTAGGATATTGTAGACTGTGGATTGACGGATATGCACAGAAAACTAAACAACTTTATCTAAAACTGCTGGAAGAACCACCAAATGTTCTAGAATGGACTGAAGGGGAGAAGGAACTTTTGAAGGTCCCAAAACAGTTTAATTCAAGCCCCGGAATTAGCCCTTCTGTCTCTAGACAAACTTTTCCACTTATTTGCTGTGGCAGAAAAGGGTACAGCCTTGGGAGTATTGACCCAATAGTGGGGAGATAAATGACAACCGGTGGAATTTCTGTCTAAACTATTGGACCCCGTATCGAGGATGGCTGGAGTGAGTCCAGGCAATAGCAGCTACTGCCTTGCTGGTAGAAGAGAGTTGTAAATTAACGTTTGGGGGAGCATTAGTTGTAAGCACCCCTCACCAGGTCAGAATGATACTGAACCAGAAGGCAGGGCGATGGTTGACAGATTCCAGGATCCTGAAGTACGAAGCAATTTTAGTGGAGAGGGACGACCTAGTCCTTACTACTGACATCTGCCTTAATCCGGCCACTTTTCTGTGGAAGAGCGAGACAGAGGGCCAACCCCTGGATCACAATTGTCTGGGCATCAGAGTATCAAACAAAAGGTCCAAAATGACTTAAAGGACGTCCCACTCCATGCAGGACACTGCCTCTTTATAGACAGTTCCTCTTGGGTAATCCAGGGCAAAAGACATAATGGATATGCTGTTATAGACAGACAGGAGAATAGTATAATGAAGCAGGCAGGCTACCCAACACGTGGTCGGCTCAGACCTGCAAACTGTATGCTCTCAATTAGGCCCTCAAAAAGCTAGAACAGGATGAGGGAACTGTATATACGGACTCCAGGTACGCCTTTGGGAAAATATGGCAGGAAAGGGGTCTCAAACAGCAGGGGGAAGGAGTTAGCACATGAGGAACTGGTAAAGCAAGTTCTAACCAACTTTTTGCTACCAAGAGATCGCGGTCATACATATCAGTGGACACCAGAAAGGGGAGACCTTAGAAGCTGGAGGTAATAGGTTAGCCGATGAAATAGCAAAGGAAGCAGCCCTAAAACCCCAACTGATCAAGATGCAGGCCCTTATTCCCCTAATGCCCCCTGGGGTTAATCCAATCATTACAGAGAAAGAAAAAGAGGAGCTGGCTGAGATGGGAGCTAGGGAAACTGAGGAAGGAAAATGGGTATTATCAGACAGGAGGGAAATGGTAAATAAACCAATAATGAGGGAGATTATGATCTGTCTGCACCAGGGCAGCCATTGGGGAACCCAGGCCATGTGTGATATAGTGCTAAGAAAGTATGGTTATAAGGGAATATACACCATCGCAAAACAGGTCTGTGAAGGATGCATTACGTGTAGAAAGATCAACAAAAAGGTATGGAGAAAGCAGACCCTGGGAGGAAGAGCTTAGACTGAGACCATTCCAGAGTGTTCAGGTGAATTTCACCAAATTACCCCTAGTAGGAAGACTAAAGTATATCTTAGTTTGAGTGGATCACCTGACTGGGTGGGTGGAAGCCTATCCCACGGCCACAGCTACTTCAGGGGGACAACTTTCAAGTGTCGAAAGTTACACTTGAACAGATAGTTCCGATATGGCCTAGTGGAAAGCATGGATTCCAATCAAGGGAGCCACTTCACATCCAAAGTGCTCCAAGGAGTAATGCAGGGATTGGGAATATCATGGGATTTCCAAGCGCCCTGGAGTCTTAGCTTTTATTGGTAGGGGGATTGAATTTCGGAGCCGCAACGTCACGTTGCAACTGTACAAAACTCTAGTGCGGCCGCACTTGGAGTAGTGTGTGCAGTTCTGGTCCCCGCATTATAAGAAAGATGTGGAGGCATTGGAGAGGGTACAGAGGAGGTTTACCAGGATGTTGCCTGGTATGGAGGGCAGGTCTTATGAAGAGAGGCTGAGGGATTTGAGGTTGTTTTCATTAGAAAGAAGGCGACTAAGAGAGACCTTATTGAAACATACAAGATGATTAAAGGTTTAGATAGGGTGGACAGTGATAGCCTTTTTCCTAGGATGGAGAAAGCTAGCACGAGGGGACATAGCTTTAAATTAAGGGGTGGTGGTTTCAGGACAGATGTCAGAGGTAGGTTCTTTACCCAGAGGGTGGTGAGGGTATGGAATGCCCTGCCTGCTGCAGTTGTAGATGCGCCAAGTTTGGTGGCGTTTAAGAGGTTAGTAGATAAGTTTATGGACGAAAAGGGAATGGTTTAGTTTGGAGGGTCATGGCTTTTCCCTAATTGGTCGGCACAACATCGAAGGCCGAAGGGCCTGTTCTGCGCTGTAATGTTCTATATATGGGAGCAAATGGAGATATACCAATCCCAGAAATCAATGATGTGTTTGTAAAGTATATACTGGGTCTGTCTTCCTCTATAACCTCCCTCAGGAAACAGGGCCTATTGGCACAGACTCCACCTCTCGAATTCGCTGTGCATAAAATCCGACTGGGAGATTGGGTCCTGGTGAAATTGTGGAAAGAGACCAAGGTACAACCAGATTGTGAGGGACCATATCAGACACTCCTAATGACTGAGGCAGCAATCTGGACTGCCGAGAGGGAGTAGACACACTACACAAGGATCAAGGGTCCAATGAGACCCCCAGGTGACACCGGAACGTGGACAATCGAATCTACCGAGAAGCACTTGAAGCTAAAGTTTCAGACTTTGAGTAACGAACTTTTGTAGCGACGTGAGCACGGGAATACTGTTTGTAGTATTTTAGGTTGGGTCTTTCTCTCTCTTTGATTGTATGAGAAGCAGCTAAGGCAAGGTTAGAATGAATCAAGCAGGCTGGCTTACACTCCTGATCCTTTTGACAAGCAGCATCTGCATGGCCTCCGGCTCTCACATGGGAGGAGTGGAAACTGGACCCTGATGAAGGGACCATGTTCACAGTCACAATTCGAGAGCTCTGAGCCACAAGTGGTAGAGGTTGACCTGATACCACGTGGGAGCTTGGTTAACCAAAGTACTCGTAATTCTTGCGATTTTATTCGGATGGAATATATCCTCGTGGTCCACTCCCTCTGATAATATCCCTCCACCAGAATGCCATAAAGCCAGGTTCCGACTGCTCAGACAGGAAATGCAACCCCGTATACTTAATAAAAGGGACCAAGTAGATCCACAGGAACGGCAAAGGGACTATCCACCAACAGCTAAACAACCAGGCGTTCGGGATACAAGAGAGAGAGGAGGGTAAAGGGAGTGCATTAAAGTGTTGCTTTTGCATTTACTAAAAAACAGGAAGCCACCTAACAAAACGGAGGAGGCCCTTCATAATGACCTGGAAATAGAGAGAGTAAGAGAGGTAAAGAACTTAAGGCAAACCATTGAAATATAGACCAGATATAAGGATACAAATGCCTGGGTAGAATGGATCAAGTATACCGTAAAGAGTTTGAACAAAAGCAATTGCTATGCTTGTGCATCTGGGAGGCCAGTAGCCCAAATAGTACTCTTCCCACTGGGATGGGAACGTGACTGAAGGGGCATGGAGTGCATGCTAGCCCTGTACCAGGATAAGGCGGCTTGGGGCAACCAAACCTGCACATCCTTATCTTTAATGCTCCCTCCCCTAGACAAAAAGGGATTTAGAGACTCCCCCTTCATTCCTCACCACTACTGTAAATCACACTTCATGTGTGAGCAGATATAGGGCAGGACTAACCAGAAGCGTGGGTGAGCTGGAGTCATGCATAGAGACCGAGAATGTGACGGGGACAACCAGGGAAGGGAACTGCTCCTCATTAAACATTCCCAGGGTAGATTTATGGTAGTACAGCAGAGAAAGTTTGGAGGGTCATTGCTTTTCATAATGGTCGGCGCAACATCGAAGGCCGAAGGGCCTGTTCTGCGCTGTAATGTTCTATGTTCTATGAAGGGTACTGAGACCAACTCTACCCCCCCCCTCACCACCCCAGTGGAGAGGTACATGCGCAATTGTTCAATTGGCTATACCATTCACCCTGGCATTTGAGAGACCAAAACGAAAGGCGGTAGAAGTAAAAGGGCAAAGATAGAGACCTCTTTTGACGACAAGAGTATACTTGGATCCCATAGGGGTCCCCAAAGGGGCGGACTGGACGAATTCAAAGCCCGAAACCAAATTGCTGCTAGTTTTGAATCTGTTCTGGTGGGTTTCGATCAACAAAAATGTGGACTGGATAAACTATATCTATTATAAATCAGAGGTTTATAAACCATACCAGGGACGCAATATGAGGCATAGCAGAACTATTAGACACCACCAGCAGAATGGCCTGGGAAAACAGGATAGCCCGAGACGTGATCTGAGCCGAGAAAGAGGGGGTTTGTGTAACGTTAGGAGGAAGGTGCTGTACCTTCATCCCGAATAACAGGGCACCTGATGGATCAATCTCCCAGGCACTGCAAAGGTTGAAAACTTTAGCAGAAGAGATGGCTGAAAACTCAGGGGTGGACACATCCCTAACAGGATGGCTTGAGTTGTGGTTTGGGAATTGGAAAGGCATGGTAGTTTCAGTGCTTACCTCTAATTATGGTCACTGGACTGTTAATAGCAATTGGGTGTTGTATCATTCCTTGTGAGAGAGGACTGATTCAACGACTAATTGAGACAGCCTTGACCAAACGAATGCCAACGAAAGGAAGTCAGATGGAGGGCATGTATCTCAGTGTTCCTGTAGAGCAGCACGGAGAGGCAGTGATTTGGGCGAGTGAAGAGTTTGTGTATAAGGTAACTTTTAATATTTTCTTATATTAGTGAGCAGTGGTAGTTTTTACCTTTTTTAAAAACTAACTGGATACCGGAAGTCGTCATAAGGAGGCTTACCAGTAGTTGTTTTTTTCTCTCTAACTCCATAAATTGGAACAGAGAGGAAACCCAATACTCTACATGTGTAGAGTATCCCACCCTCCCCCCTCCTCTAACCTAATAATAAATGAGTGAGAAGTTTTTTTTCTTGGAAAGCAAAGCATTAGGGATGGCAGTGCAGGCAGTACGTTGCACCTCCTGCGGGATGTTGGAGGTGAGGGACACCAGTAGTGTCCCTGCTGATTATACCTGCAGGAAGTATGCCCATTTGCAGCTCCTTGAGGACCGTGTTAGGGACCTGGAGCTGGTATTAGAGGAACTCTGGATAATTTGTGAAGTTGAGGCTGATATTGACAGGAGTTACAAGGAGATAGTCACTCCTAAAAGTGATTCATGGGTAACTGCCAGAAAGAGGGGTAAGAAGCAATCAGGGAAACAATCCCCCGAGGCTGTTCCCCTCCAAAATAAGTTTTCTGTCCTGGAGGCTACTGGTGAGGAAGAATCAACTGGGGATAGCCAAGGGGAGCAGGTCTCAGGAGGTGAGCCTGTTGTGAATGCTCAGGTGGGTAGGGGAAAGAAAAGATCAGGCTTGGTGATTGGAGACTCCATAGTAAAGGGGACAGAAAAGGAGAGTCAATGGTAATGAACAGGACTCAGGGCTGGTGTGTTGCCTCCCAGGGGCCGGGGTCCGGGACGTCTCCGATTGTGTATTCAAGATCCTTAAGGGAGAGGGAAGTCAGCCCCAAGTCATAGTTCATGTAGGGACACACGACATAGGAAGGACTAGGGAAGGAGATATAAAACAGAAATGTATGGAGTTGTGGTGGAAACTTAGGGCCAAAACAAACAGTGGTTATGTCTGGACTCTTACCTGTGCCGCGGGATAGCATAGAGAGGAACAGAGAAAGGGAACTTTTGAACTCATGGCTAAGGGGATGGTGCAAGAGGGAAGAGTTCAGGTTCTTAGACAATTGGGACTCATTCTGGGGTAGGAGGGACCTCTACATGAGATGGTCTGTACCTGAACCAGAGGGAAACCAATATCTGTGGGGAAAATTTGCAAACTGATTCAGAGGGGGGGGTGGGATCCTGAGTAACTCAGATGTTGAGAAGGATGAGAATAGGGGGGTCATAGACAAGGATTCTAAAGCACAGCAGCGTACGGGTGGAGTAGAGCATGGTTTGAAATGCATATACTTTAATGCAAGAAGTATTCGCAATAAGGTGGATGAACTTGCAGCTTGGATTAGTACCTGGAACTTTGATGTTGTGGCTATTTCAGAGACATGGATAGAGCAGGGACAGGAATGGTTGTTGCAGGTTCCAGAGTTCAAACGTTTCAGTCAGAGTAGAGAAGGAGGTAGAGGGGGGGGAGGAGTGGCATTATTAGTCAAAGACTGTATCACAGTGACAGAAAAGAAGTTTGATGAGGACTTGTCTGTTGAGGTAGTGTGGGCTGAGATTAGAAACAGGAGAGGAGAGGTCACCCTGTTGGGAGTCTTTTATAGACCTCCTAAAAGTTCTAGAGAGGTAGAGGAAAGGATTGCAAAGATGATCCTGGACAGGAGTGAAAGTAATAGGGTAATTGTTATGGGAGACTTTAACTTTACTAATATTGATTGGAATAGATATAGCTCTAGCTCATTAGAGGGGTCAGTTTTTATACAAAGTGTGCAGGAAGGTTTTTTGACTCAGTATGTAGATAGGCCAACTAGAGGTGAGGCTACATTGGATTTGGTGCTGGGCAATGAGCCAGACCAGGTGTTAGACTTGGAAGTAGGTGAGCATTTTGGTGATAGTGACCACAATTCTGTTACATTCACCTTAGTGATGGAAAGGGATAGACATGAACCTGGGGGCAGTAGTTATAGCTGGGGGAATGGTAATTATGAGGCTATTAGGAGAGATTTAGGGTGCATTAGGTTGGACTAGGAAACTACAGGGGTTGGGAACATCTGAAATGTGGAGCTTATTCAAAGAACAACTACTGCGAGTCCTTGATAAGTATGTCCCTGTCAGGCAAGGAGGAAATGGTCAAGTAAGGGAACCGTGGTGTCCAAAGAAAGTTGATTCGCTGGTGAAAGGAGAAAGGAGGCTTATGTCAAGATGAGGCATGAAGGCTCAGTTAGTGCACTGGAGAGTTATAGATTAGCCAGGAGGGAGCAAAAGAGAGAGTTAAGAAGAGCTAAAAGAGGACATGAGAAGACTTTGGCTGATAGCTTTAGGATTCTCCTTGATCCTTTTAGATATGTTAACAATAGAAGATTGGTTAGGGCAAGATTAGGGCCAGAGACAGCAGTGTAGTTATGCGTGGAGCCTGAAGAGATCGGAGAGGCATTGAACAAATATTTCTCTTCGGTATTCACACAGGGAAACGTAAATGTCGTTGTGGACAACATTGGGATACAGGGTTGTAAACTGGATAGTATTGAAGTAGATAAGGAGGTGTTATCTATTTTCATACCCTCAAGAATATCTAAGTCCCCTGGTCCAGACAAGATTTACCCTAGGATTCTTTGGGAGGCAAAAGAGGTGATTGCAGAGCCTTTGGCTCTGATCTTCAGGTCGTCGTTGGTTACTGGTCTGGAGGATAGCAAATGTTGTCCCATTGTTCAAGAAGGGGAATAGAGACTATCGTGGGAATTGCAGCACGGAGAGGCAGCGATTTGGGAGAGCGAGAAGTTCGATTGTTAAGTAGTTTTTTAACTTTTCTCTTTGTTTAAAACAGCGAGCGGGAGTAGTTTTTGCCGTTTTTTATTTAAACTAACTCGTAACCGGAAGTCGTCACTAGGGGCTGCCAGTAGTTGTAGTTTTTCTCTCTGACTCTATAAATTGGTCCAGAGAGGTAACCCGATACTCTACACAGGTAGAGTATCCCACCCTCCCCCCTCCTCTAACCTAATAATAAGTGTGTGAGAAGTTTTTTTTCTCTCCTGGAAATTAAAGTATCAGGGATGGCAGTGCAGGCAGTACGTTGCACCTCCTGCAGTATGTATGAGGTGAGGGACACCAGTAGTGTTCCTGCTGATTACACCTGCAGGAAGTGTGCACATTTGCAGCTCCTTGAGGATCGTGTTAAGGAGCTGGAGCTGGAATTAGAGGAACTCAGGATAATTCGAGAGGTTGAGGAGGATATAGGCAGGAGTAACAAAGAGATTTTAACTCCAAAAGTGATAATTGTAACTATTAGGAGGAGGGTAATAAGCAATCGGGAGACAATCCCCTGGGGCTGTTCCCCTACAAAATAAATTTCTGTCTTAGAACATAGAACAAACATAGAACAATACAGCACAGAACAGGCCCTTCGGCCTTCGATGTTGTGCCGACCAAAATAAAAAGCAATGCCCCTCCACCAACTAAACCATCCCTTCCACCATATACTTATCAACTAACCTCTTAAACGCCACCAAACTTGGCGCACTCTACAACAGCTGCAGGCAGGGCATTCCACTCCCTAACCAACATTTGAGTAAAGAACCTACCTCTAATATCCGTCCTAAAACTATACCCCTTAATTAAAGCTTTGTCCCCTCGTGCTAGCTTTCTCCATCCTAGGAAAAATGCTATCACTGTCCACCCTATCCAAACCTCTAATCACTTATATGCTTCAATAAGATCCCCCCTTAGCCGCCTCATTTCTAACGAAAACAACCTCAAATACTAGTCTTGGAGGCTACAGTGAGGAAGAATCAACTGGAGCTGACCAAAGGGAGCAGGTCTCTGGGGGTGAGCCTGCTGAGAATGCTCAGGTGGGTGGGGGGAATAAGAGATTGGGCCTAGTTATAGGAGACT
>JAGIQG010000002.1:8151222-8499129 GCA_024679065.1 Sphyrna mokarran
ATTGTTCTATGTTCTATAGACCAGTGAGTCTTATTTCTTTTGTGGGCAAAGTTTTGGAAAGAATTATTAGGGATAGGATTTATATAGTTATTTAGAGAGAAATGAATTGATTGGGGATAGTCAGCATGGTTTTGTGAAGGGTAGGTCGTGCCTCACAAACCTTAAAGTTTTTTGAAAAGGTGGATAAGGGTAAGGCAGTTGATGTGGTATATATGGACTTTAGTAAGGCATTTGATAAGGTTCCCCATGGAAGGCTTCTGCAGAAAATGCAGATGTATGGGATTGAGGGTGATTTAGCTAATTGGACTAGGAATTGGCTAGCTGATAGAAGACAGAGGGTGGTGGTTGATGGAAATTATTCATCGTGGAGTTCGGTGACGAGTGGTGTACCTCAGGGATCTGTTTTGGGGCCTCTGCTGTTTGTAATTTTTATAAATGATCTGGATGAGGGTATAGAAGGATGGATTGCTAAATTTGCTGACGACAAAGTCAGAGGAGTGGTAGACAAAGAGGGGTGTTATAGTTTGCAGAGAGACTTGGACAATTTGCAGAGCTGGGCCGAGAGGTGGCAAATGGAGTTTAATGTGGAAAAGTGTGAGGTAATTCACTTTGGCAGAAACAAATGTGTAGAGCATAGGGCTAATGGTAGGACTCTTAATAGTGTTGACGAACAGAGGGATCTCAGTGTATATGTGCATAGATCCCTGAAAGTTGGCAATCAAGTTGATAAGGTTAAGAAGGCACACAGAGTCTTGGCTTTTATTGGTAGGGGGATTGAATTTCAGAACCGCAAAGTCATGTTGCAACTGTACAAAACTCTGGTGCAGCCGCACTTGGAATATTGTGTACGGTTCTGGTCCCCACATTATAAGAAAGATGGAGGCATTGGAGAGGGTACAGAGGAGGTTTACCAGGATGTTGCCTGGTATGGAGGGAAGGTCTTATGAGGAAAGGCTGAGGGATTTGAAGTTATTTTCATTAGAGAGAAGGCAGCTAAGAGGTGACCTTATTGAGGCATACAAGATGATCAGAGGATTAGACAGGGTGGACAGTGATAGCCTTTTTCCTCAGATGGAGAAAGCTAGCACGAAGGGACATAGCTTTAAATTAAGGGGTGGTAGTTATAGGACAGATGTCAGAGGTAGGTTCTTTACCCAGAGGGTGGTGAGGGCATGAATGCCCTGCCTGCAGTTGTAGATGCGCCAAGTTTGGGGGCGTTTAAATGGTCAGCGGATAGGTTTATGGATGAAAAAGGAATGGTTTAGGTTAGAGGGTCATTGCTTTTTCTTAATTGGTCAGCGCAACATCGAGGGCCAAAGGGCCCATTCTGCACTGTAATGTTCTAGGTTCTAATCCTTTAACAATCTGTACCTCTTCTGCCATTCACACATCCTGATCACAATGGATATTTGTAGCACACAGCTTTTTGTATCCTCATTTACATTCCCTTTGTCCCAGTATAACCCCCCCCCCACCCACCACCTTCAGTATAAACCTCATGCCCTTTGCTCACCAAGAGTCAGACTTGAAACTTAGCTCTCACCACCTGCTGAGACTTTCCAGCATTTTCTCTTTTTGTTTCAGATTCCGGCATCCGCAGTAATTTGTTTTTAAATCGGAAGTTATCTCAGCACCTGATTCAACACAGGGATCAGCGTATCACACTCGGGAAACAAAGTCTGGGATTGAAACCCAAACTATCCTCTCAAACCAGCTCCAATCTCAGATATCCCAATACTCCAACTACTGGACTCGGGAATCGGCAATGACCCCTTGAATGTGAGGTGTGTCGAGGGCTCCCCACAGCACCATTTGCCATTGCAGTGGCTGGTAGTTAGGCGGGCTCAAGGTTCCTGGATTCAGGCCTACTCCAGATGCAGTGGGGGTAGATCATACTTCAACCCAATAGTTTCCTCAACTCAGCCTTGGGAATGGGGTGAGAAAGCATTAAAGGCCAACAGCCCAACCAGGAGGAGCATCTAATAGTAAGACAAGGTGATGAATTTGTTTAAAAAAAGTTACTTTAAAAGAAAGCAGAAGTGGGCCACAGGGTGACCAGGGAAAGTTTTTTGAACACGTGAGGTTTACGAAACAGGCCGCAATATACAGCAGGCGGAGTGAGAGCTCAAGGGCTTAGGCAGAAAAGGGCGAGGCAAAGTAGGTCTTAGTTTATAAAAACTTAAAGTAATTACAGATGGAGGGTCATGTGATGTGCTGTCAATTAATTAAAAAAGGAGTCGCAGGCTCAGGAGAGGTTAGTAATGTTTCCAGACCATGTAACAGGACTGAAGATATCAAAGGTGGCAGGAATCTAACCTCAGGCAGTGTAAAAAAAGGTCACTAGCATGAGAAGGGGAAGTGGTCAAAGCAGTGCAGGGAGATGGTCTGAGGAAGGATAACCAGTCTGCGACAGGAAGGGACAGAACGTGCAAAGGAATGCACAAAATTGGGTCCAGGTAAGAAAGGCTAACAAAGACAAAGACATTCTACCTGAATGCAGATAGCATTCAAAACAGTGAGTGAGTTGATGGCACAAAATCAGTACAAATGGGTATGATCTACCAGCTACAGAAATGTGGTTGCAGGATCACTGGATCTGAGAACTGAATGTTAAAGGGTTTCAGACATTTCCGAAGGATAGACAGGGAGGAAAAGGAGATGGGGTAGCTCTGTTAATGAAGGATATCAGGGCAGTAGTGAGAGACGATAAATGTTCTAAGGAGCAAAACAATGGAATCGTTGTGGGTGGAGATAAGGAATATTAAGGGGAGAAAGACACTGGTGGGTGTGGTCTATAGGCTCCCAAATAATAACTAAGGTGGGGCAGGCTATAAACAGATGTGTGTAAAAACGGAACAGCAATAAATCATGGGGGATTTTAACCTACGTGTTGATTGGTCAACTCAAGTCGGATGCGGTGGACTTGAAGAATTCTTAGAATGTTGAGATGTTTCCTCAACCAGTATGTTGCAGAACCTATGAGGGGAAAAAAGCTCTCTGATCCAGTCCTGTGTCATGAGACTGGTAAAATTAAGGATCCTCTTGAGGGATCCTCTTGGGATGAGTGATCACAATATAGTTGTGATAGTCAAATATAGATGAACAGTGAGAAAGTCAGGCCCCAAACCAGTGTCCTCTGCTTGAACAGAGAGGACAATAGGATGAAGACAGGGCTGGCCAACGTAGACCGGGAACAGACTAGTCAATGAGACAGCTGAAGAACAGTGGAGGATTTTAAAGGAGATTTTTCTCAGTACTCCATATATTCCAGTGAAAAAAAATAACCAGCCTTGGGTAACTTAAGGACAAAAGGAGAGTATCAAATTAAAAATCGGTGTACAGAGTGGCCAAAATAAGTGGGAAACTAGAAGATTGGGAAAGATTTCAAAAACAATAAAGAAAGCAATAAAGGCTCATTGTACAGCAGAGGGGAGCAATTTGTGACAGGAGTGCACAAGGGTAAGCTACATTGATTTAACTAACTTTTTAAACTGGAAACCAGAAGGAGGTTGCAGGGAGACCTTGGTAGGTTTCCCCCCCCCCCTCCCCTTAAATTGGAGCAGTGAGGAATCCCAATACTCTACACATTGAGAATATCCCACCCTCCCCCCCTCCTCAAACCTACAAAACAGAGACTCTGAGAGCAGGCAAGTTTTTTTTTGAGCTGCAAGGGCTTTGGCTCACAAGGCTTAAGCAAAAAGCTAATTTTTAATTAATTTTACCTCTCCTGTATTTCTAAAAAAGGGGCATTTATGAGTGAGAGGCCAGTATGTTGTTGCCAATGCAATATGGAGGGGGGTCCTGGAGGCTCCTGGCCTTCCAGATCTGTGCTGCGATTCCTCAGGGACCGGGTTAAAGAACTGGAACTGCAGCTCAAGGACCTTAGTCTCAGAGAGAATGAGGTAGCAATTGACAGGAGCTACCAGCAAGTAGTCACTCCAGGGCAATTGGAGGCAGGCAAGTGGGTAACTGTTAAGAAGGGGAAAGCTTCTGTGATGGAGAGCACCCCGGTGGATGTCCCCCTTCATAATAAGTACTCCTGTCAGAGTACTGCCTGGGAGGGCGGGGGTAACATCTCACCTGGGGGGAAGCAGCAGTGGCCAGATCTCTGGAGCTGAGCTGACCCAGTACTTCATAAAATAAGGAAAAGAGGAGAAAGGCAGTGTTAATAGGGGATTCCATAGTGAGGGGGTCAGGCAGGCGGTTTTGCAGATGCAAAATGGGATGGAGATGCAGATGGGAGTCGCAGATGGTGGTTTGTCTCCCTGGAGTGGGGATGTCTCTGGACACATCCCAAACATCCTGAAAGGAGAGAGTGGTCCATATAGGTACTGCTGACATAGGCAGGAAGAGAAAAAGGATTATAGGGAATTAGGTAGACAGCTGAGAGAGGAACACAAAAGGGAGTAATCTCAGGATTGCTAACTGTACCACAGAACAATGAGCAGGAATGGAATGAGGTGGAGGATGAATGCATGGCTGAGGGACTGGAGCAGGGGGCAGGGATTCAGGTTCATAGATCATTGGGACCTCTTTAGGGGCAGGTGTGACCTGTACAGTAAGGACAGGAGACACTTAAATCCCAGGGGACCAATATCTTGGCAGGAAGGCTGGCTAGGGCTACTGGGGAGAGTTTAAACTAGAAAAGGTTGGGGGAGGGAAATCGAGATGAGGTGACTGAGAGCGAGGAGATTAGCTCGCAAGTAGAGAAGGACTGCAGACAGTATGAGAGGGAGGTTAGACTGGTGATGGAGAAGGGAAGCACCCAGACTGAGTATCTATTTTAACACCAGAAGTCTAGTGAATAAAGTGGATGAGCTTCGGGCGTGAATTGCTGTTTGGGAGTGTGATGTGATGGCCATTACAGAGACTTGGATGTCTGAGGGACAGGACTGGGTACTTCAGGTGCCAGGATTCAGATGTTGGGCCAGTCATAGATAGCAGTGGGAAGTTGTGCGTGGAGCCTGAAGAGATTGGCGAGGCACTGAATAAATATTTCTCTTCGGTATTCACGCAGAGTGCTGGAAATGTAGCTGTGGAGAGCACTGAGGTACAGGGTTGCAAATTGGGGAGTATTGTAGTCGATAGGGAGGATGTGTTAGAAATTCTCGAGGGTTTGAAGTTGGATAAGTCCCCTGGGCCGGACGGGATTTACCTAGGATTCTCTGGGAGGCAAGAGAGGAGATTGCAGAGCCTCTGGCTCTGATCTTCAGGTCCTCGTTGGTTACGGGTGTGGTTCCGGAGGCCTGGAGGATGGCGAATGTGGTCCCATTGTTTAAGAAGGGGAAGAGAGACCTTCCTGGGAATTATAGGCCAGTGAGTCTTACTTCTGTGGTGGGCAAGGTATTGGAGAGAATTATTAGGGATAGGATTTATAGTTATTTAGAGAGAAATGAATTGTTTGGGGATAGTCAGCATGGTTTCGTGAAGGGTAGGTCATGCCTTACTAACCTCATTGAGTTTTTTGAGAAAGTGACCAGAGAGGTGGATGGGGGTAAGGCGGTTGATGTAGTATATATGGACTTTAGTAAGGCGTTTGATAAGGTGGCACATGGAAGACTTCTGCAGAAAATGCAGATGTATGGGATAGAGGGTGATTTAGCTAATTGGGTTAGGAATTGGCTAGCAGATAGAAGACAGAGGGTGGTGGTTGAGGGGAGATATTCATCTTGGAGTTCGGTGACAAGTGGTGTACCTCAGGGGTCTGTTTTGGGGCCCCTGCTGTTTTGTAATTTTTATAAATGATCTGGATGAGGGTATTGAAGGATGGATTAGTAAATTTGCAGATGACACTAAAGTCGGTGGAGTGGTAGATAGTGAAGAGGGGTGTTATAGTTTACAGAGTGACTTGGACAAGTTGCAGAGCTGGGCCGAGAGGTGGCAAATGGAGTTAATGTGGAAAAGTGTGAGGTAATGCACTTTGGCAGGAACAATAAATGTGTAGAGTATAGGCTAATGGTAGGGCTCTTAATAGTGTTGAGGAACAGAAGGATCTTGGTGTATGTGTCAATAGATCCCTGAAAGTAGGCAGTCAAGTGGATAAAGTTGTTAAGAAGGCTTATGGAGTCTTAGCTTTTAGTGGTAGGGGGATTGAATTTAGGAGCCGCAGCATCATGTTGCAGCTGTACAAAACTCTAGGGCGGCCGCACTTGGAGTATTGTGTGCAGTTCTGGTCGCCACATTATAAGAAAGATGTGGAGGCATTGGAGAGGGTACAGAGGAGGTTTACTAGGAGGTTGCCTGGTATGGAGGGCAGGTCCTATGAAGAGCGGTTGAAGGATTTGAGGTTGTTTTCGTTAGAAAGGAGGCGGCTAAGAGGGGATCTTATTGAAGCATATAAGATGATTAGAGGTTTAGATAGGGTGGACAGTGATAGCCTTTTTCCTAGATGGAGAAAGCTAGCACGAGGGGACACAGCTTTAAATTAAGGGGTATGAGTTATAGGACGGATATCAGAGGTAGGTTCTTTACTCAAAGAGTGATTAGGGAGTGGAATGCCCTGCCTGCAGCTGTTGTAGATGCGCCAAGTTTGGTGCGTTTAAGAGGTTAATTGATAAGTATATGGAAGAGAAGGGAATGGTTTAGTTTGGAGGGGCATTGCTTTTTATTTTGGTCGGCACAACATCGAAGGCCGAAGGGCCTGTTCTGTGCTGTATTGTTCTATGTTCTATGTTTCAGGAAGGACAGGGAGGGAGGCAAAAAAAGTGGGCAAGGATCTGGCAGATGGAGGATAACATTGGCAAACATGATGTTACCTGCTTTGGAAGAATAATTGTAAAATGGATTATTATCTAAATGGTGAAAAATTATAACATGCTACTTATGCAGAGGAACCTGGGTGTCCTAGTGCATGAATCACAAAAACTGAGTTTGCAGGAGATCAAGAAGGCAAATGGAACATTGGCCTTTATTGAGGGGGATAGAATATAAAAGCAGGGAGGTCTTGCTGCACTTGTACAGGGCACTGGTGAGGCCACAACTGGAGTACTGTGTGCCATTTTGGTCCCCTTATTTGCAAAATGATCTATTAGCTTTGGAGGGAGGACAGAGAAGGTTCACCTAGTTGATTCCAGAGATGAGGGGGTTAGCTTATGAGGAGAGATTGAATAGACTGAGCCTGTACTCACTGGAGTTTAGAAGGCTGAGGGGAGATCTTAGAGACACAAGTTAATAAGGGGGTTAGACAAGGTAGAGGCAGAGAGATTATTTCCACTTGGGAAGGAAACCAGAACGAGAGGGCACAGCCTCAAAATAAGGGCAAGTCAATTTCAGAGTTGGAGAAGGAACTTCCAAGTGGAGAGCTTGTGTGGGTGAGTAGAGATTTTTCTGTACAATTTATTTATTTTTCACTAGTTTTTTTTAAAAAAAATTTACTGGAGGCCGGAAAGTGTCGCAAGGACACGTGGGTAGTGTAGTTTTTTAAGCTTACTATAAATTGGAGCAGTGGGAAATCCCGATACTCTACACAGGTAGAGTATCCCACCCTCCCCCTCCTCTAACCTAAAGAGAGAGCAGGTAAGATTGTTTTTCTGTTTTTTGTGTAGCTGTAAGGGCTTTGGCTTACAGGACTTAAGCATAAAGGGTGAGACAGCACAAGTTATAAGTTATTACTTTTTTCCTCTGGGTTTCTAGAAGAGGGCAAATAATGGGTATGAGGCCAGTATGTTGTTCCCAGTGCCAGATGTGGGAGGTCTTGGAGGCTACTGGACTCCCAGACATCCATACCTGTGCTTGGTGTGTAGAGCTGCAGTTCCTAAGGGATAAGGTTAAGGAACGGGAGATGCAACTTGAGGATCTTTGTCTCATTAGAGAGAACGAGGAGATAATCAACAGGTGGTCACACCAGGGCAACGAGAAGGCAGCGCGTGGGTGACTATCAGGAAGGGGAAAACTCGGGTGATGGAGAGCACACCAGAGGGTGTCCCCCTTCATAATAAGTACTCCTGCTTGAGTACTACTGGGGGGGGAGGGGGGAGACAACTCGTCCAAGGGAGGCGGCAGTGGCCCTCTCTTTAAACCTGAGCGAGTACGCAAAAAAATCTAAGGAAGAGAGAGGCAAGGCAATACTAATAGGGGACTCCACTGAGGGGTTCAGACAGGCGTTTTTGTGGACACAGGAGAGAGTCGCGGATGGTGGTTTGTCTTCCTGGAGCTGGGATCCGGGATGTTTCTGGATGTCTCCCAGACATCCTGAAAGGGGAGGGTGAGAAACCTGAAGTTGTGGTGCACATAGGTACCGCAGACATAGGCAGGAAGAGGGAGGCAGTCATCGAAAGGGATTATAGAGAACTGGGTAGGAAGCTGAGGAAGAGAAAAGCGAAGGCAGTAATTTCAGGATTGCTGCCTGCGCCTCGGGAGAATGAGAGCAGGAATCAAATGAGGTGGAGGATGAATGCATGGCTGAGGGACGGGAGCAGGGGGCAGGGATTCAGGTTCATAGATCATTGGGACCTCTTTAGGGGCAGGTGTGACCTGTACAGTAAGGACGGGTGGCACTTGAACCCTAGGGGGACTAATATCTTGGCAGGTAGACTAGCTAAGGCTACTGGGGATCTTTAAACTAGAAAAGCTGGGGGGTGGGAATATCGATGGGACGGTGAATAAGGAGGTTAGTTCCCAGGTAGGGAAGGACTGTAGGCACTCTGAGAGGGGGTTAGGCAGGTGGTGGAAAAGGGAAATATCCTGACTGAGGGGCTGAGGTGTGTCTATTTTAATGCCAGGAGTGTAGTAAATAAGGTAGATGAGCTTGGGGCGTGGATTGCTGCTTGGGAGTGTGATGTGGTGGCCATTACAGAGACTTGGTTGTCTCAGGGACAGGACTGGGTACTTCAGGTGCCGGGATTCAGATGCTTCAGGAGGGACAAGGTTGGGGGCAAAAGAGGAGGTGGTGTGGCACTGTTGATCAGGGACAGTGTCATGGCTGTAGAGAAGGTGGAAGATGGGGAGGGAATGTCTACGGAGTCTCTGTGGGTGGAAGTTAGGAACAGCAAAGGCTCGATAACTTTGCTGGGTGTATTCTATAGGCTGCCCAATAGCGACAGGGAACTTGAGGTGCAGATAGGGAAACAGATCCTAGACAGATGTAGAAATAACAGGGTTGTCATGATGGGAGATTTCAATTTCCCAAACATCAACTGGAATATCCCAAGGCTAAGGGGTTTGGATGGCAAGGAGTTTGTTAGGTGTGTTCAGGAAGGTTTCCTGACAGTACGTGGAAAAGCCTACGAGAGGAGAGGCTGTACTTGACCTGGTGCTAGCTAATGAGCCAGGGCAGGTGTCGGATCTCACAGTAGGTGAGCATCTTGGGAAAGGAGATCATAATTCTATCTCTTTCACGATAGCAATGGAAAGAGATAGGATCAGGCAGGCTAGGAAGGTGTATGTCTGGAGTAAGGGGAAATATGAAAACATTAGGCAGGTAATTGGACGCATTAACTGGAAGGAGGTGTTCTTGGGGAAGAGTACAGAAGGAAAGTGGCGGTTTTTCAAGGAATGTTTGTCTGGGGCACTGCAAGACAACGTTCCGAGGAGTCAAGGAGGTTCTGGGAGGACACGGGAACTGTGGTGCACGAAGGTTGTGGTGAACCTAGTTAGGAAGGAAAAAAAGGTATATAAAAGGTTCAGAGAGCGAGGGGATGTTAGGGATCTAGAGGAGTATAAGGTGTGTAGAAGGGAACTTAAAAAGGAAATTAGGAGAGCCAGAAGGGGTCATGAGAAGGCCTTGGCAGGTAAGATTAAGGAGAATCCCAAGGCCTTCCACAAATATGTAAAGTAAAAGGATGAGAAGAGATAGGGCCTATAAAAGGTGAAGGGGGAAAAGTCTGTGTGAATCCGGAAGAAATGGCAGAGGTGCTTAACGAGTACTTTGCCTCGGTATTCAGTGGAAAGTGAACTGGGAGATTGCACTGCAGGTTTGATGCAAATGGAAAAGATTGAGTATGTGGATGTTAGGAAAGAGGATGTGTTAGACCTGTTAAATTCTATCAAGATAGACAAGTCGCCAGGAGCGGATGGGATGTACCCCAGGTTATTGTGGGAGGTGAGGGAAGTGGTTGCAGAGCCCCTGGCAATGATATTTGCGTCGTCCATGGAAACAGGAGAGGTCCCGGAGGATTGTGGATATGGGTCCTATCTTTAAGGGAACAGGGATAGTCCAGGAAGTGACCGACCGATGAGTCTGACTTCAGTGGTTGGTAAGCTGATGGAGAGGCTGAGGGACAAGATTTATGAACATTTGGAGAAGTTTGGACTGATTAGAAATAGTCAGCATAGTTTTGTCAAGAGCATGTCATGCCTTACGAGCCTAGTTGAGTTCTTCGAAAATGTGACTGAACACATTGACGAAGGAAGAGCGGTGGACGTAGTGTACATGGACTTTAGCAAGGCGTTTAATAAGGTCCCCCATTGCAAGGCTTCTGGAGAAGGAGAGAGGGCATGGGATCCAAGGAGCTTTGGCCTCATGGATCCAGAACTGGCTTGCCAGCAGAAGGCAGAGAGTGGTTGTGGATGGGTCTTGTTCTGCATGGAGGTCGGTAACCAGTGGAGTGCCCCAGGGATCCCTGCTGTTTGTCATTTTCATAAATGACCTGGATGAGGAAGTGGAGGGATGGGTTAGTAAGTTTGCCGACGATACAAAGGTCAGTGGTGTTGTGGATGGTCTGGAGGGATGTCAAAAGTTGCAGTGGGACATAGACAGGATGCAAGACTGGGCAGAGAAGTGGCAGATGGACTTCAACACAGATAAATGTCCATTTTTGCAGGAATAACGGGATGAAGGAGTGCAATATAAGGGGTAGGAGTCTTAGCTGTGTTGTAGAGCAGAAGGATCTCGGGGTCTGGGTCCATAGGATTCTTAAATCAGCCTCGCAAGTAGAGGAAGTGGTCAAGAAGGCATATGGTGTACTGGCCTTCATTAATTGAAGAGAGTTTAGGAGTCAGGAGGTAATGATGCAGCTCTAAGACTCTTGTCAGACCCCAGTTGGAGTATTGTGAGCAGTTCTGGTCACCTCATTATAGGAAGGATGTAGAGGCTATTGAGAGGGTTCAGAGGACATTTACAAGGGTGCTGCCTGGATTGGGAGGCAGGCCTTAAGATAGGTTGAGGGACTCTTCTCACTGGAGAGACGTAGGTTGAGGAGTCTAGTACGACTCATCGCTGGCCCATCTCATCACCTCAACGAACTTGTGCTAAAAAACCGAAATTCACTGAGACACCTTTATTTAAAACAGTAAAAAACCACCAACCCAATTATTACCCAATTACCCACAAATTACCCAATTACCAACTCAACTATTTGTCAACTTAAACGATAACTTTAGTCATTAATAACCTTTCGATGCTGGCAACTGTTTAAAATTTATTCCAAAAACCCCTTTACAATGGAGGGAGTTTTAAGTCAACTTCTCTTTGCCTTGCTTTCACAATGGATATTTGTTCATTTTTGAAAAATTTAGTAAAACCGACAGTGATTTGATGTTTTGGTGATGTGAACAACTCAGCATATGTAAAGCAAGAATCCACACAAGATTTGGAAACATAGTGAAATTCATAAATACTCACACCCATGACTCTTCACCAATAAGAGTAGAAGTGGCAAAGACGACTACAAAAATTAAAACCCAAGCTGAAGAGACAATGGAAAACCCAAGTGTAGTAATTAATGAAGTTTTGGCTAATATTTCCCAAGCGGTACAAGGGTCGCTACCGTGTTCGTCTGCTCTAAAGAAAACTATTCAACGGAAACAATGAAATTAGCGTCCCTCCGCCAGACCCAATTGACCTTCATCAGTTAGCAATCCCTGATAAATATGCAACCTACGAAACAGAGCCAAACCAGAAAGAATTTTTTTTATTGAAAGACAGTGGTACCGGAGGAGACAGAATCTTGCTATTTGGAAGAAGTTGGGTGGAACATTTGGTTTCATCAGAAGTTTGGTACGTAAATGGAACCTTTAAGATAGCTCCAAAGTTATTTTCTCAGGTGTATATTGTACTGGCTCAAAAATTGAGGTGTCATCCCAGTACTTTATGCTCTTTTACCTAACAAAAAGAAAGTTACGTATTCAAGGTTATTTGAAATAAGAAATTGAGCCCACCATAAACCCGAAATCGATTGTATGTGATCTTGAACTCGCAGCATTTAGTGCAAAGAAATATTTCCAAGCGTAGAATTAAAAGGTTGCTTCTTTCACCTTAGTCAAAATATGCAGAAGCACATTACGGCTTCAGGTCTAAATTCTCGTTATAATAACGACAGCAATTTTTCGTTACAAGTAAAGATGATACTGGCTCTTGCATTTGTACCTGTTGAACATATTGATTGCTATATGGATGCCTTAGCTGACGAATTATCTATAGAGCATATGCCAATTCTGAATGGGCTCGAAGACAATTATATAGGTCGGTTAAATAGACACAGAAATAGCAGAAGTGCCCCACTCTTCCCAATGGAAATGTGGAATTTGTATTTTCGTACTTTAAATCAGGAAGATAAAACCAACAACGCAGAAGCAGGAAACAGAAGACTCCAGATGGAATTAGGGATGGAACATCCAACAATCTGGAAATTCATTAATGCACTCAGGAAAGTTCAAAAAGGTCGAGACAGTTATTTGGAAATGCTTATAGCTGGCAGTGCACCACCGGCGAAATTAAAAAATACCTAGATACTGATAAGCGCATTCTTAGAATAGTCCAAAGTTTTAATCAAAGGACTGCTATTGAATATTTACGCGGTATTTCTCATAACAGGTCTTTTCATTTTTTTTTTCCACCTTCATGGTTTTTCATCTTTAGCTATAAAGCAATTTTATTTATATTTACTAATATTCCTGCCAGTACTATTATGAATAAAGGTGTTTTTCATTTCCACTGAATTTTTCTTAGTCGAGGTGATGAGTTGGGCCGGCAATGAGTGGGCGGTGATGAGATGGCGGCGGCGATGAGTTGTTCCATTTCCAGGTTGAGAGGCGACCTGATAGAGGTTTATAAAATGTTGAGGGGAATAGGTAGTCTCAGAGTCCACCCTATTTCCCCGAGCTGAAATGGTCACTACGAGAGGACACAGATTTAAGATGCAGGGAAGCAAATACAGAGGGGATGTCAAGGGTAAGTTTTTCACTCAGAGGGAGGGACGTTGTTGAGGCAAACTCACTGGGGTCTTTTAAAAGACTTCTGGATGAATATATGGAAAAGAGTAGGATAGTGGGTTATAGATAGGTCTGTGGATTGGTAGATGTGATCGGCACAACTCGTGGGCCGAAGGGCCTGTTTGTGCTGTATTGTTCTACGTTCTTCTGTCAGAGGATAGTGAATCTTTGGAATTCTCTGCCCATTGAAGCAGCAGAGGCTTCCTTGTTAAATGTGTTGAAGTTACAGATAGATTTCTGACCAATTAGGGAATTAAGGGTTATGAGGAGCAGGCTGATAAGTGGAACTGAACCACTACCAGATCAGCCATGATCTTATTAAATGGTGGAGCAGATGAGGTGCTAGATGGCCAACTCCTGCTCCTATTTCTCATGTTCTTAATGACCTCCTTACAGCAGCAAGGGAGTGTCCCCCACCTGGCACCACTCAGCCCTGATCCATCACACCCTCCCAGTCATTCCCCCAGCCCCCCACCATTCCCTCAATTTACACTAGACACTGGCCATACATGCCACCTAATGGAACCCCTTCCCCCCCAAGAGGGGTCAAGGGCCTGAAATGTCTTTTGTCCTCACCAGGAGGGAAAATTCATCCACAACAGGTGAGAGCAGAACAAGACTGAGGGGGATGCCGGAATTCCAAGTGCTGAGCCCCTTCAAAGCAGAGGTGATCAGGCTCCCTGTGTGAGCTCAGAACAAGCAGGGACAGACAGCAAGGTCAACACGCAGCCAAGTAGTGAGACTCCATTATCCAGGGAACCTGTCTCAAACCAAGTTCCTCTACCACACTCTCGTCTTTGAAAGAGACTGGCTGCGGTGTTAGTGTTTGGCAGAGGTTCCCATCAGATGGGGCTGGGCCCATCCAGGATCATTCCTGCCCCCATGACCAGCCCCTCAGAACATTGAATTCAGCCAGACAATTCTCAGCATTGCTTTCACCAGTATCAGTGAAGGGGTACACACCTCAGTGGGACCTGCTCCCAGGGTGAGGATCACTGCACACCAGCTGGAGAGAAAGGAACATCCAAGAGAGCAGGCAGATGAGCAGCTCTGGCAAAAGGTTCTCCTGTCACCAGAGAGCCAGGCTTTACATGAGGGTGTGGGAGAAACTACACTTTTTGGATGGTCTCACTGTAGAGAGAGAACTTCGGTTGTTACCTTTGGCCACCACAGCCGTGCCTTCCTATTGGCCCAGCTGTTAAGCTTTGTAGCTTGCTACCAAGGGACTAACGACTAAGAAAAAATGTGAAGGCTTTTGATCTGCAGAGATCAGATACTTGTTGCGAGATGGTATCACCCTTAAAATAATGAGTAATCCACTTATAATGGAACAGCCCAGATGGTTAGTGTTCCAGAGAAAAAAACCACCCCACAACTGAGTTCGTGACCACTCATTGTATCCTTGTGTATTTTACACAATGGATCTAGTTCTACAGAGATCAATCTCCACACAAACAGGAGATATTGGGATCTCAACAATACTAATCGGCCCTACTGGGGAGGTGGTGTTCTCAGGTACCAGACCAGAGTCAGCCTATCATAGTGGAAGACAGAAAATATTGAAGACCCCAACTGGATGGTCCATCCAGCAGAGGATTTAGTAATACCAACACACATCACAAATATCAAACTCAAAAAGTGAATGGGAATTATAGCTAACAAACTGAAGATGGTGGTACCAAGGATTTGATAGTCTTCAAAATTG
This sequence comes from Sphyrna mokarran, assembly GCA_024679065.1. Taxonomy (NCBI): domain Eukaryota; kingdom Metazoa; phylum Chordata; class Chondrichthyes; order Carcharhiniformes; family Carcharhinidae; genus Sphyrna; species Sphyrna mokarran. The sequence continues at coordinate 8,166,077 of JAGIQG010000002.1, forward strand.
AATGAGTGAATATTCCGGGGTATAAGTGTTTTGGGCATGATAGAGGTGGTTTGAGGAGGAGGGGGAGTGGCGTTATTAGTTAAGGACAACATCATAGCAGTGCAGAGGGAAGGTGGTATGGATGATTTAGGAATTGAGTCGCTATAGATGGATATGGGTGGAGTTGAGGAATAGGAAGGGAGAGGTAAATATGTTGGGTGTGTACTACAGACCACCCAACAGTCCGCATGCCGTGGAAGAAGGGATCTGTAAGGAAATTTTAGATAAGTGTAGGAAGAATAGGGTGGTTGTAGTGGGAGATTTCAATTTCCCTGGAGTAGATTGGAAAGTGCCCAGAGCGGAAGGTGCGGACGGGGAGGAATTTGTACAGTGTGTTTTAGGAGGGTCCTTGGAGCAGTATGTGGATAGCCCGACTAGAGAGGGGGCTAGACTGGATCTGGTTCTGGGGAATGAGCCAGGGCAGGTGGTTGACGTTGTAGTAGGAGAGCATGTGTAAAATAGTGACCACAACTCTGTCTGCTTTAGGGTATTAATGGAAAAAGATGAAGCCTGCCCTAAGGGGTGTTAAACTGGGGGAGGGCTAGATACAGCCAGATTAGGCAGGATCTTAGGGATACCAACTGGGATAATCTGTTCGAGGATAGGTCGACACTGCACATGTGGGAGTCTTTCAAGGGAAAACTAAAATTTTTGCAGGATAGACACGTGCCAGTAAGGAGGAAGGATGAGAAAGGTAGGATTAGAGAACCGTGGGTTACTAGGGATATTGAGGACTCGGTCAGGAAGAAGCGGGAGGCGTATGTTAGATCCAGGCAACTGGGGACAGAGACAGCGCTGGAAGAATATAGAGAGTGTAGACGGGATCTTAAAAGGGGTGTCAGAAAGGCAAAAAGGGGCCACGAAATTGCTTTGGCAGGTAGGATTAAGGAAAATCCTAAGGCATTTTACTCCTATGTAAGGAGCAAAAGGATGGTTAGAGGGAAGATTGGACCTCTCAGGGACAGAGGAGGGGAACTATGCTTAGAGCCTGAGGGAATGGTGGAGATCCTGAATGAATACTTTGCATCAGTATTCACGCGGGAGAGGGGCCTGATGTCTGATGCCGGCTTTGAGAAATTTGAGCACCCGTTAAAGGAAATAATCATTGAGGGACAAAGTGTTGGGGCTTTTAGGTAACAAAGACTTATAAAGCTCCGGGGCCTGATGGTATTTATCCCAGGCTGCTAAGGGAGGTGAGAGATGACATTGCTGGGCCTCTGACGCAAATCTTTGTCTCTTCTTTGGACACAGGTGAGGTCCCAGAGGACTGGAGGATTGCAAATGTAGTACCGTTGTTTAAAAAGGATCAGAGGGATAACCCAGGGAACTATAGGCCGGTGAGCTTGACTTCAGTTATAGGTAAGCTAATGGAGAGGATCCTCAGGGACAGGATGTATGAGCATCTGGAGCGCTGCGATCTGATCAGGGATACGCAGCATGGCTTCGTTAAGGGGAGGTCGTGCCTTACGAACCTAGTGAAATTTTTTGAAGAGGTGACAAAAACGGTTGATGAAGGACAAGCCATTGATGTCGTCTACATGGATTTCAGTAAGGCGTTTGACAAGGTTCCTCATGGTAGGCTGATAGAAAAGGTGAAGGCGCATGGGATACAGGGCCAGGTATGTAGATGGGTTGAGAACTGGCTTGGGAGGAGGAGACAGCAGGTAGTAGTGGAAGGCTCTTTTTCCAACTGGAGGTCTGTCACTAGTGGTGTGCCACAGGGCTCAGTACTAGGACCTCTTCTATTTGTGATTTATATAAATGACTTGGAAGAGGGGGTAGGTGGTGAGATCAGCAAATTTGCTGATGACACTAAGATGCTTGGATTGGCAGGGACTGAGGAGCAGTGCCAGGCAATACAACAGGACATAGATAGGCTGGTAGATTGGGCAGATAGATGGCAAATGGAATTTAATCCGGATAAATGCGAGGTGATGCATTTTGGCCGGAATAATGTAGAGGGGAGTTATAGGATAAAAGGTAAAACTATCCGGAGTATAGAGACGCAGAGAGACCTGGGGGTGCAGGTTCACAAGTCTCTGAAGGTGTCAGTACAGGTGGAGAATGTGATAAAGAAAGCGTATGGTACGTTAGCCTTCATAGGAAGGGATATTAGAATACAAGAGTAGGAGTCTGATGTTGCAAGTGTATAGAACGTTGGTTAGGCCTCACTTGGAGTACTGCGTCCAGTTCTGGTCGCCGTACTACCGGAAGGATGTGGAGGCCCTGGAGAGAGTGCAGAGGAGATTTACCAGGATGCTGCCTGGTATGGAAGGGCTGTCTTACAAGGAAAGATTGAACACACTGGGGTTGTTTTCCCTTGAAAGACGTCGGCTGAGAGGGGATCTATTAGAGGTATATAAGATTATAAGGGGTATAGATAGAGTAAATGGTGGTAAGTTTTTTCCACCATTAGAAATGGATAGAACGAGGGGTCACAGCCTTAGGGTGAGGGGGGCTATGTATAAGACAAATATTAGAGGGCAGTTTTTCCACACAAAGGGTAGTGGGGTTGTGGAATGCACTGCCGAGTAAGGTGGTGGGAGCAGGCACACTAGGGTTGTTTAAGAGTCTCTTAGACAGCCACATGAGCGGTCTGCAGATAGAGGGATATAGCAGGAATGTCTAAATATCTTATTTGTTTCCACAGGCAATTCGGTCCACCTTGTTGACCAACAAGGTGCATGCATTTGGCAGGTCGTGCGAGGGCTGCTCTTGGATGTTGCTTCAGGAGTGGCCTAGTGCTTCAAGTCGATGGTCCAGTTTAAGCATACACTATCTGATGGGCAACATGACAGCTCAGAGACTATCGCTGTTGCTGTGCAGACACAGATTTGGGCCTGTGTCTGCAGGAGTTTGCGTGGGTTTTCTCCAGATGCTCCAGTTTCCTCCCACATCCCAAAGATGTGCTCTTAGGCTGATTGGCGAAACAAATTCTCTAAATTGATTCCAATGCATATTTCCATAAACATAGACAAGAGTCATAGGTGGAAGTGGGAACGTTAAAATGACAGCGTGGGCTTGATGGCTAATGGGCCTGTTTCCCATGGTGTGTTGTTCTTCATTCTTTGATAGTCTTGCTCTGGGAATAAGGCTGATGGAAAGCATCAATTCACTTTGATGAACGGAGGGGAAAAACAGTAAAGGGTCCACAGGAAGTCAGAGGAATAGAAGGGCAAGGAAAGACCACAGGCAGGTTTCAACAGCAGAGTGACAAAACAATGGACAAGGCACAAAACTGCTCAGGGCAACCTGGCTGCTGTATAATTAAAACCAGCATTAAATTGCTTGATAGATCACAGGGGCACATCAACTTCATGCTCTTTATTCAAGGCAGAGCTGGGGACAAGTTTGAGAAAAACTCTCAAAAGTACAAGACGATTATCAGTAAAGATGCCCCTTACGAGGTCAAGATGACACTTGGGCCAGATGGCAAGATCAAAAACATCCACAATAACAAAATGGTTAGATCTGTTTGTGGGTGAACACTTCAAATAGCAACCACAATTTGTAGTGTTTCATTACTGCAACAGAGAGAGGCCAGGGCCACACAGCAAAGCAAGGTTTCTAATTGGAGCAGGGGTAATTATAATGGAATTAGGGAGCACAAGATGAGAACAGAAACCGTCAGGGAAAGGCACAAATGAAAAGTGGAATTTATTCAAGGAATAAATACTACATGGACTTTATGGGTATATCCCTGTCAAACAGGGAGGAAATGGCCAAGTGAGGGAACCATGGTGGAACAAAAGGAGGTTGGAGTGTTTCGTTATGATAAAGGAAGCCTACGTAAGGATAAAAAAAAACACAAGATTCAGTTGGGTCACTTGAGGGTTACAAAGTAGCTAGGAATGAGTTAAAGGGCCCAGAAGAGCTAGAAGGGGCAAATGAGAAGTCCTTGGTCGGTCAGAAAGGAAAACACCAAGGCTTTTTACTCTAAGTAAAACAATGACCAGGGTGACATTAGGGCCAAAGATAGTAGTGGGAACTTGTGCATGGAGTCAGAAGAGAAGAGAAGAGAAAAGGAGGCAATGAATGAATACTTTTCTTCAGTATTCACTCAAGGGCCATGTTTTTGAGGATGAGAATATGATACAGACTGATAGGAGGTGGTAGATATTCTAAGCAGAGAGGTATTATCAGTTTTCTAAAACTTGAGGGCTGATAAGTCCTTTGGGCCAGATGGGATAAATCCTAGGATACTTTGGGAGGCGATTGCAGAGCCTTTGGCTTTGATCTTTGGGTCCTCACCATCTACAGGAATAGTGCCAGAGAACTGGAGAATAGCAAATGTTGTTTCCTCTTCAAGGAAATAGGCACAATCCTGGTAATTATAGGCTGCTCAGTCTTACTTTGGTGGTCAGCAAGTTAATGGAAAAGATCAAGGGATAGGATTTACGACTATTTGGAAAAATGCAGCTTAATCTGAGATAGTCAGCATGGATTCACGAAGGCCAAGTCTTGCCTCGTGAATGATTGAATTCATTGAGGTGATAACTAATTGTGTTGACAAAGGTAGGATAGTTGGTGTCGTATACACAGATTTTACAAAGACATTTCATAAGGCTCCCCAAAGTAGGCTCACAAACCAAGTGAGGAATGTGGGATAGAGGGAACTTTGGATAAGTAACTGGCTGTCTCAGATCAGAGAGGGTGGTGGAGGGAAAATTTTCAGACTGGAGGCCAGTTACCAGCAGTGTACCACAGGGATCAGTGCTGGGTCCTCTGCTATTTGTCATTTTAATCAATGATTTGGAAGAGTAGGCTGAAGGGTGGATTAGTAAATTTGCTAATGACACCAAGATTGGTGGAGTAGTTATGAGGAAATGTGAAGAAGCTGGGTTTTTCCTCTTTAGAGCAGAGGAGGATGAGAGGCACAACTTAATTGAAGTTTATAAGATGAGGGGGATAGAGAGAATCTGAACCTCCACTATTTCCTCAGGTGGATGTAGCTGTTACTAGGGGGCATAACTATAAGGTTCAGAGATGTAGGGTTGTCAGGGGTAGATTTTTCACTGAGGGATTGGATATGGAGTGCCTGCTGTAATACTGGAGTCAGACACTTTGATCATAGAACCCTACAGTGCATGAGGTGGCCCTTCGGCCCATTGAGAGTCTGCACCAAACAATCCCAGCAGGCCCTACCCCCATACCCCTACATATTATACCCACTAATCCCTCTGACTGACACATCCATGGAAAATTAAGGGGCAATTTCTTGGCATATCCAATCAACCTAACTTGGACTGTGGGAGGAAACCAGAGTACCTGGAGGAAACCCACACAGACATGGAGAATGTGCAAACTCCATACAGACAGTGACCCAAGCTGAGAATCGAACCCAGGACCCTGGAGCCATGAAGCAGCAATGCTAACCATTGTGCCACCATACCACTCTGCATTGCAAATTTAAAAAGGAATCCAAAAATGTAAATGAATGCAATCTGTTCAATCTTAAGCATCTTCCCAAAGTGCACTTTAAAATCAGGTAATAATCTGATTTCACTACTAAAAATCTTAAAGACCATTATATTACTCATAGGTAACAAGCTCTTAAAGTAAAACTACCATTGGTGTTTTTTTTGCTTTGCTATTGATGTTTACAACAACTTAAGTATATAGTTATTCTAAGAAAGGAATGCTTTTTCAATGCAAAACACTCACTCAAAATACTGAAGAAAAATGCTTATCTGCCTCACAGTTACCTGCTATTTAGTTTGAAATCTAGCATGGAGCCCCTTTGTCACCGTGAACTCGAAGGAAATAGATTACCACTATCCTTTTCAAACCTGGGTATTGACCCTTTTCAAAAGCTATGGCAATTCTTTCACTCAAATACAGAAGATATTTTCTTTTGAAGCCTTGTTTAGTGCAGTGAATTAGATCAAGATGCAAAATGTCATCTTGGCTTTTCCAAATTCAAGAAATTCACTGAATTATTCATCCCCCTCAAAACAAGGTACTGTTCTCAGATGTGTAAAAAAAGTCCTAAATGTGCTAATGCATTCTTTTGCATGGAGCGATGAATGAGTACCTTCTACTCGGAGAATTAGCAATTTACTGGACACAACAGTAGGCACGTTGAGATAGATTGCTTTTAAATTGGAACCAAAACAATTGGCAGTATCAAAATAACTAGCAGATTTTACTTTGTGAATCAGATAGCATGGGAGAACCTTTAAGCCCTGTGCTGCTTCTTTCTCTGAAGCCAGTTTCTTCATCTTCCTTGTTCTTTACCCATTCCCTCACATATTTAACTGGTCCAATTCCCTTTTGAAATTTCCATTAAAACAGCTTCTCCTACTTTTCAGGCAATACATGCACATTGTAACTCACTTGGTAAAAACAAACACTCATCCTCTCCATAGCTCCTTAACTAATTGTGTAAATCTGATCTCTGGTTACTTATTGTACTTTATTTTTGAAGTAAGAGGAATTGCATTTAAATACCACTTTAGTCTCCCAGAAACATCCCAAATTTAGCACCCAAGTTACTTAGAAAAATATTTAAACACAATTACTTCAGTGACCATTATGGTTCTGTAGCTGCAAGTTATTAAATCATGTTGTGATTAATTTCTTAAAGAATTTAAAAAATTCTGACCACTGATTTTAATAATTCCCTTATCAACTAGCAGAAAAATATTTCACATCTGAAGATAAAGCAATATCATTTATTGTTGTCAATATTTGTTTTAAGAAAACATTGAATCAATAAATGTGGAAGATAAATTCATATTAATCTTTATCTCCTGTCATGCAATACTTCAGTTAGAAAAAATGCATAACAATTGTTTGTAAAATTGCTATAAATTAATGTATCAAAAAACCAAATACCAAAACTAAATCAATCATTCTGGGAAACAGTGAATTAGGTTGAAAAATCCTTTCAACTGTGCATTAGAAAAAGTAAAAACCTGTGGCATAGGGTAGGTGAAATGAGAATGCTGAGGAGAGAATCAACTTAGAGTTGGTGTTTTCTCAATGATAATTTTCTTGATTTATGACTACAGATCTCAAAGGAGGATCATATCCCTTGATAACCACTTCTCCCCAATACTCAAGACTTAACTGGAACTCTGTTCAAACAAAGTATTCTGTTTCCTTCTTAAACAGAATTTGAGTAATTTTGAAGTATTAATCACAATCCAGTCAAACATTTAAATCTTTTCCCAGACTTTATCACTGGTTAACAATAATTGCCTATTTTGTAGGGACTCTCATGGTAGGAACAGGTTCTTCACTTTTTTCAAAACCAATTGTGAACTGTTCTCCCATTAAACAGATTCTGCAAAGTCAGCACCTGTGTGTCCATCCTGTAGGAGAAGCCTGAGATGCAGAATCTATTCACAAAAATTTCCTGTGGGGCAAATGGAATTCCAAAGGACACTGCCTAGTTTAAGGCCATCTATTGGACTATTCAAGTGGATTATCTCATTAACCAGCATGTTATTTTTGGCTAGGAAGATAATTTCAGTATAATCCCATTTTCATAATTCAGCAAGTTATCATTCCAGAAGAGTTCTCCTCTGGCAATTCCCTGATCAATGTGACAATCAGACCAAATAGGTTTCCACAAGAGGCAGCAGTTGTGGTGTTGGGCTCCTGTGTAGGCAAAATGCAGCCTTCTCACATGTAAACATTTATTGTATCCAAAGGTGCCTGCAGTATAATGTACTGGCCTTTACTATACACAGCATGTAGACATTACCATTTTGTTGGTGGAAAATAACCAGACACCTTCACTGTTTTTAGGTTCCAATACTGAAGTGATGAGAAGTGCTTCTCACATAAGCTGTGGGTCAGTGCTTGGATCGAAGGAATTCAAATGACAATGGTCGAACAACCATCTCTCCAGCAGAATGGGCTTTAATGGAAAAGTGTGGAAAGGAAAGGGAGCAGCATGCATCTTAAAGAGCTTTCCACATTGCTGACTCAGACATGTGGCTCCTGAGACTGCTGTTTCCAGTGTCATTCCATATAAAGGGTTAAAAATGAACAAAAGTTGTGTTGAGTACACAAAGCTCTTCAGCAATATTTGACCAGAAATCCCAAACGCATCTGCTCTAACAAGAGGAGCCCCAAACATGTTAAATAGCATTATTGCTGGGATTATGTACATGTCATTCCTGTCACTCAGGATGTCACCAGTCCAGTGTCCAGCTTAATGACCATGAACTGGAGTAATATTGTAATTATGTTTGTAACAGTATTATTGTAACAGTAATTATATTGTAACAGTAATATTACTGTTCTCCAGAGCAGAGTTTTTTTGAAGAGTGGCTGGTGAGACTCCTGATTTGCGATTTCTGTCTTTTACTTTAGTTCTTCGACTGTTTATTTCGGCGCTCCGTAGCGGGAGGTAGGCGCAGGGGGCTGCAGGGAAGGAAGCGCGGGAGTATATAAGGAAGGCCAAGGTAGACAGCGGGCAGCGTCGGGAGCAGGCAGTGGAGTGAGACGGGAATTAGAGTAAGAGCAATAAGGGCTTAAGCTCACTGGGCTTGAGCAAGCACAGGCTTGGACGCGGTGAGTAACTTGATTCCTATCTAACCAACACTCTTTTCCCAACACCTTTAAAGGGGGTGTACAAAATGCCAGGATACTTGGCCAAACGCATCCACTGTGTACGCCGCCACATGTGGACCTTCTTGGAGGCATCACGTCTCCCGAAGGCCCACGTATGCGCAAAATGTTTAGAATTGCATCGTTTAAGAGCTAGGGTGAGGAAGCCGGAGCTGCGCTTGGAGGACATGTGTCTAGTGAGGGAAAACAAATTTACAATAAATAGGGAAGGTAGTCCTGCAGGGACCCCAGGATTTAGTAGTAGGGACGGGCTGGTTACAGATACGAGGACAAAGAATAAAAATCAAGGCACAAAGGCCATCTCAAAGGAGGATTCCCAGAAAACCAAGGGAGGGGTAAAAGCTGTGGTGGAGAGGGCAAGGGGAACAGAATGCTGCAGAGAACAGCAGGAAGTGAGATATTGGTGGGGGATGGGATGGTTAAAGGGATCGATAGGCGTTTCTGTGGGCAAAAGAGAGACTCCAGGATGGTAGTCTGCCTCCCTGGAACAGGGGTCCAGGATGTTTCGGAGAGGGTAGAGGGAATTTTGAAGGGAGAAGGGTCTAAGGCAAATGTAATAGTTCACGTAGGACAGAAAGATGTAGGAAGAAAGCACAGGGGGGACATACGTAGGCAGTTTAGGGAGTTGGGGGCTCAACTGAAAGGTAGGCCTCCAGGGTGGCGTTCTCTGGGCTGCTGCCTGTGCCTAGGACCGATAGGGTAAAAACTAATGAGACACTCCAACTAAATGCATGGATGAGGGATTGGTGTAGGGCAGAAGGCTTCATATTCATTGATCATTGGGAAGTCTTCAGGAGGGAGGGTCATCGATTCAAGAGGGATAGGGAGCAGTTGTCTGGGAGGGGAACACATATTTTAGCTGGAGTGTTTCAGAAGTGTTTAAACTAATAGGGAGGGAGGGTAGAGAGAGAGAGGGATCTGGGAGTGGGAGAGAGAGGGATGATAGGGTAACACCAGAAGGTAGAAAGGAATATCCAAGAGCTGAGGGTCTTCAGTGCATGTGTTTTAACGCGAGGAGTGTGACTGGCAAAACAGATGAACTGAAGGCAATAATGTTCACGAGGAGTTTAGAAGTGGTGGCAATGACCGAGATGTGGTTGAAGGAGGGGCAAGACTGGCAATTGAATATTCCAGGATACAAGTGTTTTAGGTATGACAGTTGGTGTGAGGAGAGGCAGGGGAGTGGCTTTATTAGTTAAGGACAACATCATAGCAGTGCAGAGGGAGGGAGGTATGGATGATTTAGGAATTGAGTCTCTATGGGTGGAGTTGAGGAATAGGAAGGGAGTGGTTACTCTGTTGGGTGTTTACTACAGACCGCCCAACAGCCCATGGGCCGTGGAAGAAGGGATATGCAGGGACATTTTAGATAAGTGTAGGAAAAATAAGGTGGTAGTAGTAGTGGGAGATTTCAATTTCCCTGGAGTAGATTAGAGAGTGCCCAGAGCTGTAGGAGTGGACAGGGAGGAATTTGTACACATTGTGTTTTAGAAGGGTCCTTGGACCAGTATGTGGATGGCCCGACTAGAGAGGGGGCTATACTGGATTTGGTTCTGGGGAATGAGCCAGGGCAGGTGGTTGACGTTGAGGTAGGAGAGCATGTGTAAAATAGTGATCACAACTCTGTCTACTTTAGGATATTAATGGAAAAGGACGAGACCTGCCCAAAAGGGAAGGTATTTAACTGGGGGAGGGCGAGATACAGCCAGATTAGGCAAGATCTTAAAGATACCGACTGAGATAAGCTTTTCGAGGGCAGGTCGACGAGGTACATGTGGGAGTCTTTCAAGGGAAAACTAAACTCTCTGCAGGAAAGATACGTGCCGGCAAGGAGGAAGGATGGGAAAGGTAGGATTAGAGAACCGTGGCTTACCAGGGATATTGAGGACTTGATCAGGAAGAAGCGAGAGGCTTACATTAGATCTAGGCAACTGGGGACTGAGACAGCGCTGGAAGCTTATAGAGAGTGTAGACGGGATCTTAAAAGGGGTGTTAGAAAGGCAAAAAGGGGCCACGAAGTGGCTCTGGCAGGTAGGATTAAGGAAAATCCTAAGGCATTTTACTCCTATGTAAGGAGCAAAAGGATGGTTAGAGGCAAGATTGGACCTCTCAGGGACAGAGGAGGGGATCTATGCTTAGAGCCTGAGGGAATGGGGGAGATCCTGACTTTGCGTCGGTATTCACGCAGGAGACTGGCCAGATGTCTGTTGCTGATTTTGACAAAGTTGAGGATCCATTGAGGGAAATAAAGATTACGAGGAAAATGGAGTTGGGGCTGTTAGGCAGCTTAAAGACATAAAGCTCCGGGGCCTGATGGCATTTACCCCAGGCTGCTAAGGGAGTTGAGGGAAGACCTAGCTGGGCCTCTGACGCAAATCTTTGTCTCTTCCTTGGACACAGGTGAGGTCCCAGAGGACTGGAGGATAGCAAATGTAGTACCATTGTTTAAAAAAGGTCAGAGGGATCACCCAGGGAACTATAGGCCGGTAAGCTTGACTTCAGTTATAGGTAAGCTAATGGAGAGGATCCTCAGGGACAGGATGTGTGAGCATCTGGAGCGCTGCAATCTGATCAGGGATACGCAGCATGGCTTCGTCAAGGGGATGTCTTGTCTTACAAATCTAGTGGAATTTTTTGAAGAAGTGACAAAAACAGTTGATGAAGGACAGGCTGTTGATGTCGTCTACATGGATTTCAGTAAGGCGTTTGACAAGGTTCCTCATGGTAGACTGATAGAGAAGGTGAAGGCGCATGGGATACAGGGTCGGGTATGTAGATGGGTCGAGAACTGGCTCGGGAGGAGGAGACAGAGGGTAGTAGTGGAAGGCTCTTTTTCAGGCTGGAAGCCTGTCACTAGTGGAGTGCCACAAGGCTCAGTACTAGGTCCTCTTCTATTTGTGGTTTACATAAACGACTTGGAAGTTGGGGTAGGTGGTGAGATCAGCAAATTTGCTGATGACACTAAGATGCTTGGATCAGCAGGTACAGAGGAGCAGTGCCAGGCAATACAACAGGACATAGATAGGTTGGTAGACTGGGTAGATAGATGGCAAATGGAATTTAATCCGGATAAATGCGAGGTGATGCATTTTGGCCGGAAAAACGTAGAAGAGAGTTATAGGATAAAAGGTAAAACTATTCGGAGTATAGAGACGCAGAGAGACTTGGGGGTGCAGGTTCACAAGTCTCTGAAGGTGTCCTCACAGGTGGAGGTGATAAAGAAAGCGTATAGTATGTTAGCTTTCATAGGAAAGGGTATAGAATACAAGAGTAGGAGTTTGATGTTGCAATTTAATAGAACGTTGGTTAGGCCTCACTTGGAATACTGCGTCCAGTTCTGGTCACTGTACTATCGGAAGGATGTGGAGTCCTTGGAGAGAGTGCAGAGGAGGTTTACCAGGATGCTGCCTGGTATGGAAGGACTGTCTTATGAGGAACGATTAGATAGACTGGGGTTGTTTTCCCTTGAAAGACGTCGGCTTAGAGGGGATCTCATAGAGGTGTATAAGATTATAAGGGGTATAGATAGAGTAAATGGAGGTAAACTTTTTCCACCTTTAGAAATGGATAGGACGAGGGGTCATGGCCATAGGGTGAGGGGGGCTATGTATAAGACGAATATTAGAGGGCAGTTTTTCCACACAAAGGGTAGTGGGGGTGTGGAATGCACTGCCGAGTAAGGTGGTGGGAGCAGGCACGCTAGGGTTGTTTAAGGGTCTCTTGGACAGCCACATGAGCGGTCTGCAGATAGAGGGATATAGTAGGACTGTTTAACTATGGCTTTTTTTTCCACAGGTAATTCGGTCCATACTTGACAACAAGGAGCATGCATTCGGCAGGTGGTGCGAGGACAGCTCTTGGATGTTGATTCATGGGTTGCCTGGTGCTTCATGTCGTAAATGAGTGCTTTATGTGGACCATCTGAAGGGCACCATGACAGCTCAGTGACTATCGCTGTAGCTGTGCAGACACTTGGAATTGGGCCAGTGTCTGCGGGAGTTTGCGCGTTCTCCCCGTGGTTGCGTGGGTTTTCTCCGGGCGCTCCGGTTTCCTCCCACATCCCAAAAAATTCGCTCTTAGGCTGATTGGGAAACAAATTGTCCTTACATTGAGACTCTTCCATATTAGGAATAACCTAAAATTAGAATAGGATAATGGAATTGTCACTATAAAGTTATGACGGCAGCACGGGCTCGTTGGGCCGAAGGGCCTGTTTCCCGTGCTGTGTTGCTCTAACAAAAAAAAGGACCAAGAAAATCACAATGGGTGTTTTCCTATCACCTTTACCAAACTTTCATGGGAAGCAATGGCCTCAGTCAAGCCATAAGATTGTGTAGGTTATAATGTGATGATAGATATTGTTTACCAGACATACATGTTGTAAAAGAGCTCAGATTTCCTCCAGTCACACCTGGTGCGTATGGAAGATTCTCCAAATTGTCTGGATAGCCATTTATTGCTCTAGAAACAAAGTTCATTCGTATCAATCTACATCCCATCAAGAGGCACTTGGTCATGAAATTCTTTAATATTCTCCTACCACCAGGCATGGGTTTCTGGGTTTGTAACATCTGGGAAAGCAGTTGGACCAGGCCAAACTTTCCCAATGGTTGGTGGATTTCATTTTTAATAAAAACAACTCTCTTCACACTATTGTATGGTTTGTATTTTCCTGCTTTGTGTACTGCTGATACCTGGATCCACAATCATGATGTATTGCAATCTCTTTAGGTAAAAGACTTTGACCATCGTTACATAGTCTCTAAAATACTGCAAGTTAGAAGTGAAGTCTTTTTTCTGGTCCATGTAATTTAAGTCATTCCACTGCACATCCTATGGCAATGTTAACTGTGGTTATGTTCACCACAACCTGCCAGGTAATGCTGGGGCTTCAGTAACCCCACCTGCACAGATGGAATCCTAGACCCCTGCATGGAGGCATTATTGGGTAACCAATAATATCCATGTACTGTCTTAGCATGGTTTTTGGTTCTGGAGCCCAAGAATACATCAAAATTAAAGATTTCCCCCAATGGTCCTCCAGGTTAGAGAAGGGGATGGTTGAAGTAATGTGTCTTTGGCATTACTGTTTAACAAGAAAGCACCATGACCTCTTCCATCAACAAGTAGAAAGGGTGTGAGCCATATAAATTGGCCTTTGGATAAAGCACTTGATCTTGGTTCCACTGAGTTAGAGTCCAGTTGACATTCAGGATTAGATTTGTCATGGTGTTCTCCCAAACCAGAAATGTACTTTGAAGCCAGGGAGATGGAACTCTGCAGAAATTGATCAGCATAAAATAACAGCCCCACTGTTGTATTCAGGAGAACAAGACCATTTGATTTCCTCTCTACGATAATGCCAAAAGGTCTGAGTGAAAACTTCACTGTTTAGAGTTGGGTCCTTAAGGATGAAATAAAGTCTGCCTGCTGTCTCATTCAACTGAAGAGTTATGTTCTTTAGGAACAATGTCTTCAGTGTACTTGTGAAGCCAGTGCTGGTTGGCAAAAGGTCATCCATGTTGTAGGAAAAATGTTTTGTCATCCAATTAAAGTAATTGTTTGTAATTTTTATAAATGATCTGGATGAGGGTATTGAAGGATGGATTAGTAAATTTGCAGATGACACCAAAGTCAGAGGACTGGTAGATAGTGAAGAGGGGTGTTCTAGTTTGCAGAGAGACTTGGACAAGTTGCAGAGCTGGGCCAAGAGGTGGCAAATGGAGTTTAATGCGGAAGTGAGGTAATTCACTTTGGCAGGAATAACAAATGTGTAGAGTATAGGGCTAATGGTAGGATTCTTAGTAGTGTTGATGAACAGAGGGATCTTGGTGTATATGTGCATAGATCCCTGAAAGTTGGCAATCAAGTCGATAAAGTTAAGGCATACGGAGTCTTGGCTTTTATTGGTAGGGGGATTGAATTTCAGAGCCGCAGCGTCATGTTGCAACTGTACAAAACTCAAGAGTGGCCACACTTGGAATATTGTGTGCAGTTCCGGTCCCCGCATTATAAGAAAGATGTGGAGGCATTGGAGAGGGTGCAGAGGTTTACCAAGATGTTGCCTGGTATGGAGGACAGGTCTTATGAAGAGAGGCTGAGGGATTTGAGGTTGTTTTCGTTAGAAAGAAGGTGGCTAAGAGGAGACCTTATTGAAACATATAAGATGATTAGAAGTTTAGATAGGGTGGACAGTGATAGCCTTTTTCCTAGGATGGAGAAAGCTAGCACGAGGGGACATAGCTTTAAATTAAGGGGTGGTAGTTATAGGACGGATGTCAGAGGTAGGTTCTTTACCCAGAGGGTGGTAAGGGTATGGAATGCCCTGCCTGCTGCAGTTGTAGATGTGCCAAGTTTGGGGGCATTTAAGAGGTTAGTAGATAAGTTTATGGATGAAAAGGGAATGGTTTAGGTTAGAGGGTCATTGCTTTTTCCTAATTGGTTGGTGCAACATCGAAGGCCGAAGGGCCTGTTCTGCGCTGTAATGTTCTATGTTCTAAAGTGGGAAAGATGCATTGACCCTAGGATTCCAGCAGCAGCCAGGAATCAGACATTTCTTCATATCAATAAATTCACTAAAAACACATTCAATATCACATCAAGAGCCATTACAATAGCTCTTACTGAATGATAGCTTGCTCTGTTTCAGAAGTCTGTTTTGTTTCTATAATGGAGATTTCCACGATTTGGTCTAGTTTAGTTTTGTCCATGTTAATAGATCCAGGTATTACCAGGGAATCTGGTGCAGAACAAAGTAATCAAACCAGCTAGCATGATGGAAAGCAGAATGGCCATATTGAAAGCAGCAATAGCATTTATTTGTGACTAAGAATAAAAGTCCAGTTCCTCCATTTCCTGCAAGAGCTTACTCATCTGCTTCATAATGTAGTGAAACCATGGCAAGAAGACAGATCATCTTGAAGTTTGGTTTAGTTTCTGCATCCTCTAAAAACTGGACGCCAAGATAGATTCTCATTAGTGGGATCAAAGGTTATGGGTTAAAGACTGGGAAAAAGAATCAGGTATTGAATTGCTGAACAGGCTGGAGGGGCTGAATGGCCTCCTCTTGCTCACCTCCATGTAGTCTGCATTGATTCTGGGGTTTGGTTAGAAAAACAAAGTGCTGGAGGTCTGTTCCCATCTATGGGACTGTGCCCAGCTACATGCCAAACTCTTGCAGCTATTCTGGGACATATAGTGACCCACCCTGCCAAAAATACTAAGAAAACAGGAACAAGTTCCAAATCATTTCGTGTGCGCGCAACAGAGAGAAGCCGAGCCAAATGGGGAACCAGAAAGCACTTAAGGAACTTTCAAGTGGTTATTCGATAGGGAGCAAGATGGCTTCATCTTGGGTTTGGACATTCTCAACCCAACATTGAGGGCTGAAGGGCCTGTACTTTGTACTGTTCTAGTTAAAAGGCCTGTTTCTATGCTGTAAACTGGAGTCTGGATGGCTATAAATTAAGAGAAAGGGGCATGTGTAACAAGACCTTGTCATCATCAGGAATATTGTTTGCCATTTTGATTTCTTTGAGGAAGGATGTTCTTGCCCTGTGTAGAGGGGGTTCACCAGACCAATTTCTGGGATAGCAGGATTGACTCAGTCTGCCAGTCAGGATTGCATTTGCTATATTTCACAATGAGATACGAATCTCAGAAGCCTATCATATTTTAGCAGAACTCGTCAAATTAAATTCAAGCAGATCTGATGCAAGTGTCCAGAAATAGGGATTACAGTTTAAGGATACAAGTAGACCGTTTAGGATCACTGAGAAATTCCTTCACCTAGTGATCAGCCTGTGGAGCTCATTACCCCAAAAAAAGTAGGCCAATGTTAAAACATTGGCAAATCAGGAAGATATAGCATTGTGGTGAATGGGGAAATCAAATGGGGAGAAGGCAGCATCAAGCTGTTGAGAGTTGAATGATCAACCATTATTAATGAATGCTGGAGCAGGCTCAAAGGGCTAAATGGCCTCCTCCTACATCAGGTCAAGAGATTTCAGCCCTTTGTGGCAATTATTTCTTCAAATATACCTCCAGTTGTGATTTGAGAAACAGACTTGGTCTTCAACCTTGGACAATATGGAATATTTAGCTTGAGTGCAGGGTCAAATTTCCCAACAAAAACTGCTCAGTTCCGCAACAGTCAACATCACTCTTGAACAGCATCCTCTCCCTGTCCAAACTAAAGGATACCTTGTCAGGAGAAGGCAGGCCACTCAGGTTAAGTGATCGAAATACAGACCTCATTAAATTGATACCTCTGGTCTTAAGTGTTCTCTGCTTCAACATTGGCATGACATTAGGAGACAATAAAATGTTAAAATTGAGGCTAAGCTAGTCAAGAGTACATTTCTTGCCAGGGCTGTGGTTAGGATGCAGGGTGATAGTCATGAATCTCACTGATGCACTCAATTGTTGATTTGTTCACTTGCTTTGTTATTAAGCAGCTCAACCACATTGAAATTTAGCATTTCAATCATAGAATTAGGATCTGTAAAATAACCAAGGTCTATCTTCTAGACATCTATTGGTGAGAACATCCATTTGAAATCTCACTGGATGCCACCAGTTTACAGCAATGATAGTACTGCGCTCACCATTTGACTCAGCCCAACAGGAGAAGCCAATAGTATCACTGGGCTTATAACCAGGATAAGCCTTCAGATCTTATGGAGATGTACAAGATAATGAAGAGGATGGGTAGGGTAGATTTTGAGAGAGTCTTCCCACTTAGCAAAGATTAACAGATCTAGAGGGCACAGCCTCAAAATTTGGGCAGGGGGGGCAGTTCAGATCAGAGTTGAGAAGGAATTACTTCACACAAAGTGGTGAATCTTTGGAATTCTCTGCCTTAAGTGGTGGAGGCTTCCTCACTGAATATATTTAAGTCAAGAGCAGATAGGTCTTTAATTGATAAGGGAAAGAAGGGTTATGGGGAGAAAGCAGGAAAGTGGTACTGAACTACTGCAGATCAGCCATGATCTTATAGAATGGCAGGGTAGGCTTGAGGAGCTAGGTGGCCTATTCCTGCTCTTATTTCTTATGAATATTGAATAGCACAGCAGCTTGGATGGGATGAATAGCCCATTCCCATTACTATCATATTTACAATCACCTCCCAGTTCAACTAGACCAAACAAGGGTTTTATCTCACTAGAGTCTTAAATTGTTTTGTAGCAGAGTCACTACTTGAAATACTCCACACCAATAAACACTTGCAACTGGAGATTAACTGTGTTATCTACCAACATTCAATAAACAGATGCACAGAAACTCCATCCAATCAGGTAATAGAACAAAAACTATACAAAAATTAGGACAGGGGATGGGGAGAAATTTCAGAATTCACTCAGTTCCTACTTCAAAATCAATCTAGTTAAAAAAAAAAATCACAACTTGATCTAAGTGTGCTAACACCTCACTACTAAATAGTTGCCAGACATTTCATTGTATAGTCCCAATAATGATCATTTAGCAACTCAAATCACACAAAGTTGTTAGTATCAAATATCAGCTGGACTCAAAACATCAGCTCTTTTCTCTCCTCATAAATACTATCAGAGCCAGTGGGATTTTCCACCATTTTCTCTTATTCAACTGCTAGTATTAAAATTTTTAAAATATAAATTGTTAATTGAAAGGCAGTTTGAGAATAAAAATGTTAAGTAGTTGATGTTAATATAGCCTCTGATTATTCAGTTCCAATGTACTGATACAAGCAATTTTAATAATTGTACCAATTAGTATACATTACTACTTGATTTGTCCAGATTAGTTTCTCTGGTCAAATAATTTGGCTCCAAAACCCATCAAATAACTCAAGTTGCATTGCTGAAATCACTTTTCAAAAACATTCCAAATAACTTTTGTTATAAGATGGATGTTTCACTATAATAACTCAGCTTCCTAGATAAAAAAAACCCTTACTTTTTTTTTTTAAATCCCCTCATTTTCTGGTAGCTATACACAGCCACTTGAACTCTAACTAGCCTCCTCCTCCTCCTCCTCCTCCTCCTCCTCCTCCTACTACTACTACTACTACTACTACTCCCCTCCCCCCCCAATACTAAACTTACAGCTATTTACCTTCTATTTATAGTTGGATTTTTAAAGCCAACAATCTGTTTGAGAAAGGAAGTTCTCCCCATTGTGGTCAAGTGTTACAAAATGGCGCCACCTGCTGAGCTGCTTGGGACAGCCCAGTCCACTACCTCAGTCCACCTCATGGTCAAACAAGATTACAACCCTCCGGGCAGCAGATGGCGATCTTTCCCAATGTAACACTTTCTTCACCAAGAGTGAGTATTCTTCCCTCCTTATTAATTAAAGCCTTGTTACCCCCACCTTTTCCCTCAGTATAAATACAGGCATGAGTGTGCTTTTGTATTAGTGTGTATAATGTGGGCTTGTGTGTGGGGAAGAGAAGAGTATTGAAGTCTGGTTATGAAGTAGTAGCCTTAGAGTTTAGAAGCTCTAGGATTCTTGCTGATCAGACTTGGGATGAAGGAACTGGGAATATTGTTTCCTAGTTTTAATAGCTGATATTAGATAAAATCTAACTTGGCAGTTTTATTTGAATCTCCTTTAAGAATGGAGGTGGTTAAATTTTAACTTAAACCCAAGTTGGGGAAAAAGAATATTTTTCAGTTCAGTCAGATTGTACTTGACTCCACCCCAGTGAAGTGGAGATGAATTCCTGTATGGAATTAGCTGCTGAATAGTGTTTGAGATTTTCTCATCTAAACTACCAATTGATAAAACGTTTCACATTTACAAAACAAAAAGTCTGATCTCCAGAAATCAGTTATGGAGAAAAGTTTTTCTATTTTTTAAACCTTAAAAGGACAAATTTGTAAAAATCTACTTAGTATTGAGAGCAGGTGCTAGCTCAGTAATTAAGGTTCAATTTAGAATCAAAGTAACAATAATGACTTTGTGGAATTGCTAGAATCAGCTGAGCTGACTTCATATTAGTTACTCTAATTAATTAAATTTTTATCCTCCATAGTATGGCTTGATTGTTGTTTAAATGCATTAACTTAGGCAACTTAGAGATCTCTGCTCAACTAAGAACTTAATAGTTTCTGCCAGACAAATAGGAACAAGTTTATTCTGTGGAACCAGCTATTTTACCACCAAGACTTTTTATTGTAAAACCAATTCCCAGTTTCACATAATCCTTTAATGATGCACAACTAACCGAGATGTAACTGAACTCCCTTCAGTTGAGGGAAGTAACGTAACCCCATCTTAACACCAAACAGCTTTATTGAGATTCTGGAGGTGGTTGGTTGCATACTGAGAATGAAAACTGCATTTTAAGATGGGAAAAAGCTTCAATCATGAGATTTTGAAGTAGCCTGAAGTCTGACATTACAGAATGTACTATGAGCAGCTCACACAATGTGCCTAATGTCAATTTCTTCATTTTTCAAGTTGAAGTACCTCAGATCAATTTGCTGTGTAGTCTGTTAATGCAATCCCTCATCATTGAATATAATGGTGTTAAATGAAGTAGTGTAAATATATTTGAGTCATACAAGCTCCTTTTTAAGATAGCTGGTAGCAATCATACTCATGACAAGCTATTGAAGGGCTGAATGGTTCCTGTCCCCTTTTTCTCTTTTAATGGAGGTTCCACTTGCTATTTTCAGTGACAACAGGGTCTGTGATCACTCAAAGAAGGTTTTCTTGTCAAGCAAGAGTCAATGAACAAGGTAGCTGAGGTGTTGTCAAAGTCAATTTTTCAGAAACCATTTCTATCTAGGCTAAGATGAATCATGAGATGAACTCTGGGATGGGGTACAATGCCTTACCTTGGATCTTGTGTCTCCCTGTGAGACCATGAATTGGATTCAATTAGAATTTGTAAACACTAGTCACACTGGAGTGATATCTCCAGATAATGGATCCAGTTATAATGCAGAGGGGCAGGTGGGCAGCAGTTTACTTGCTAGTTAAAAATACTGACAACTTAGCTTGTCTTGTGACTTGAACTGGTTCTCAATCACATTCTAACTAAATTGAGTCCATCTTTTCCCCACACTTGTCAGCCTCTAGCTTGCCTTCCATTGTGAAGGCAGGGTCAAAGGCAGGAATTGCAGGGTGTACTATAGGAGTTTTGACTATGGGATGCACGGAGTTAAATTCCACCATCTTACTGTAGATAAAAATGGAATTCCTGTTTGAAGAGTGGGAGACTGAAATATTTGGCATAAACAGGTTTTGGGCTTCACTGTCTTGATTGGTACAACTGCAGTCTGTGCTATAATTGGTATTTTGGGTCTTGGGGGGGGGGGGGTAGGTGTACATATAACAGCACATCAACTGGAAATGAGTGAAACTAAACTTGTAGCATAGCCACTCCTTGAAAATGTAGAAAGCTATTCAACTCATGGAGTCCATGCTGGCTCAAGCTATCCTCCCAAGAGTTGAGGTCTTTTCAATGTTCATCCCACAAACTGGAGGTTAACCCAGTGTCTCTGTACTGCATAAGCCAAGTTTGCGTTTCTAAATCACCCAATAGGCACATATCAGATCACATGGTAATTGGTTTTGGAGTTGTCCAAAAGCACCTTTACTCATTCAACCATCTGTTCCATTTAATTTGTGAATTTTGGAACCTATGGTCTATATATGACTCCATTTCTAATGAATGATTTGATTTCTGGTGCATTGTAGTTACTCAAGCCCCTGTGGATTTGTAAGCAAAATTGCTATAATTTGAGCTTCAGAAGTTTACTGAAATGGAAACTCATGCCTAGTTTATACCTTATCAAGTTCAACAGGTCTCACCCACTGACTCTACCAAGCCTGTTCCGTTTGCTTGTAGTTTCACAAGTAGCAACAGTGAGAACCTCATCCCCAATCAGATGACGAGGTGTATGGCTAACTAATGCTAATTTTGTCTAACTAGTTCATCAAGATGATAATACCTAGTGGGATTGAGGTGGGTGAATACAACAGAATCTAGATCTGTGTGTCACTGTTGCTACAGAGGTCAGCCAAGCAGGTTTGGATTCAAATCGGGGTAGGTACAATATAAGGCCCTGTTATCTAAAACATGTTGATTGGGGTTTCCCTCAAATGCCTGACCCTTGGTGCCTTCACAGCCTGCATGCTGTAACTGTCCTTTCCAATGAAGCCCAGGTGTTCTGCCTCCAGGCTGTGTAATGTGGTAGTGTTTTGTAGGGCTCATTGTAGCTATATTGGGGTCCTGCCAGTGGTCCAGACATCTGAACTGTGTTTTGAAGAGTTCTATGCACAGCTCTACTATTGAATGGGTGGGAATGTGTGCCTCATCATCTCTGTTTCAGTTCAGGCCTCCAAACATCACTGAAGAAGCAGGTAACCCATGAGCAGCCCCCAGGCCTTCAGTATGTCTGAGCTCCTCAGAATAAGTCTCTCTCTCTGCTGTGGTGCCTGGCACAGATGCACATGATCTTGTTACAAATCTGCTGCAGATTCTGGAATGGAATACATTTCTACTGTCATGGATTCTCTCAGGGGGCTTTTGAGGGTGATGTCTTCATTGGGTATGCCCACAATGGTTGCAGACCCTGCAGCCCAGGCTTTCTGCTGGGCCTGGTCCAGGTTAAACTTAATACTGACCTGCTTGACACAAGTGTGTGTGGCTGCCTAATGTCAAATCTCCACAGCGGTCTGGAAGGAGTCAGTGGCATAAGTTTTTGAGCTGCCACGAATAGGTGCCCCTGTCCCAAGGTGCCAGGTTTGCAAGTACCACAGGTGTGGAACTGCTGCCTTTCAGAGCCAGAACCATGGACAGTATCCAACATTTGTTCAAACATGGGTGGAACTGTTAGTACCTGCACTCCCTGTCCCACTGGGCAAATGGCAGCCACTCTGTCTCTGGCTGTCTCCCTGTACTGGATGTTAAACCCTGGGCTGTCCCTGTCTGCAATTCATGTTTCTGTTCCAGCATCAACAATGAACAACCAGATCAATCAGTTGTATTGACAAGATGGCTTTTTGCCATCTGAAGTGGGGGAGAAGGACATTTGGAGAAGGAGTGCATAAATGTTACTAGGCCTGGGCAAGCACCACACATGAAGCCCCATATTCCTGTAGCACACAGATGGGGCAATAGTGAGCACTGACATTGGTGCTTATAGTTCTGAGACTGCAGCAGTGCCTTTTCAAAGTGCTTTTAGCACATTTGACCTGAGTGCATGCACCAAGACCCAGCAGCATCCTGAGGTCAGTGCTAAGAAACAACCCAGGTCTGACCATGAAATAAAACATGGCTGCCACAAAAGGATCCCCCTGTGAGTAGCAGGAACTCCTATGGTAGGCACTTGCCCATCTCACTGCCTGAATCAAATTTAAGGAGCATGCAAGTAGCAGACTGTCACCAGGTTGGGTGAAAATGAAGTGGGGCAAGCAGCTAGTTAGTGGATTGAAAGCAAGTGATTGTAAATTGATATCCTGCCTCTCTTTTGTGCAGGATGCCCATCACACCCATTTTCAGGCCTTGGTAAAGTGTGAAACAGTAATAGATTGCACTTCTCAACTCAACTTTAGCAATTTTTCCACACCAAAGGGTGCAACATGATTTAAAATTCCAGTCGAGGATGTCAGATGGGGAGATGAGAATGAGGTTCCTTGAGCCAATAGTCATGAGACCACAAGCCAATCACAAATACCTTCTGTAATATCAGATTTTATTGGTTATGGAATTTAAATGGTACCATGCAAAAAACAGACACTGGACCTAATTTTGGGAGGATCTAATTGTTTTTTCTTTGTAGTAAGATGGGAATGGACAGGAAAGTGGGTGTCATTGCCACTAGCTGGCTCACTTCTGATCCTGACATTTTCGCTCCAACAGATATGGTGAGGTCAGAATTTCAGCCTCTATTGCATTGAGATCCAACCCCCACAATGTATCTCCAAATATGAAGCAAGTTGTGGGGTGGGTGGGTGTGGGCAGTGTTGGAATTTGACCAGTCATAGGTGCATAAGGATTAGGGAGCTGAGGATATCCCCTTATGGGCACTGCTGCTGAGGATGATTTGTGGAGGTGTTGCCAATCCTTACTGATTGGATCCAAAAGCAGATCACAGTCACAAGGAATCAAGCTCCAGACCATGGAATTTGGAGATGAATTTTTGAGTGTTTGAAGGCTAAGCTGTAACGAGTAAATAGGAGCCTGACATTTGAGCACCTTGATAACAAGGACACCTGAGTGAAGGGCAAGGGAGGTGGCATCTGCAGTGGATTAATCGTGGCAGGAGGTGAACTGTAGTGGATCCAGGCAGTCCAGGAGGGTGGAACTGATTGAGTACCATGACTAACCCTTCAGAGCACTTTGTATGTCAGAGCCATCAGATCATTAAGGGACATGGCTTGGCTTTATCAGGTGCCACAATGATGGTTGGCTTAGAGCAGATCGGGACCTCTGAAGTTGAAGATATTGTGAATACTCCAGCCAGCTTGTCCATGCAAGATGTGCTTGTCTGGGCACCCCATCCAGGCCAGTCACTTTCCATGGGTTGAATTTGAAGATGGCCAATCTGTCTCTTCAGCCTGACTTCACCTTAGAACATAAACTACAGCACAAATAGATCCTTTGACCCAAGACCCACAAGTTGCACCAATAGTATCTCTACCTATTAGGCTTACCGATAACCCTATTGATTTCCATATATTGATCCAGAAGTCTCTTGACCCTATGGAATTTGCCTCGACCACCTGCAGCTGATTCCACTCACCCACCACCCTCTGAAAAACTTACCCCTGATAACTCCTCTGTACCTGCTCCCCAGCATTTTTAAACCTGTGTCCTCTTGTGGCAGCCATTTTAGCCCTGGGGAAAAGCCTCCTGACAAACCATCCTATCTATACCTCACACCCCTATCAGGTCATCTCTCATCCTTTGTCTCTGTCTCTCCAAGGAGAGAAAACAGTTCTCTCAACCTGTCCTCAAGGCACTCCAGGCACTATCCTTGTAAATCTCCTCTGCATCCTTTCAATGGCTTCCACATCCTTCCTGTAATGAGGTGACCAGAACTGCGCACAGTACTCGAAGTGGGGTCTGACCAGCGTCTTGTATACCTGCAGCATTATCTTCTGACTCCTAAACTCTTTTTTTTTAGAGCAACACAGCACGGGAAACAGGCCCTTCGGCCCAACGAGCCCGTGCCGCCATCATAACTTTATAGTAACAATTCCATTATCCTACTCTTATTTTAGGTTATTCCTAATATGGAAGAGTCTCAATGTAGGGACAATTTGTTTCCCAATCAGCCTTAGTGAATTTTTGGGATGTGGGAGGAAACCGGAGCGCCCGGAGAAAACCCACGGGGAGAACGCGCAAACTCCGGCAGACACCAGCCCAATTCCAAGTGTCTGCACAGCTACAGCGATAGTCAGAGCTGTCATGGTGCCCTTCGGATGGTCAAGATAAAGCACTCATTTACGACATGAAGCACCAGGCAACCCATGAATCAACATCCAAGAGCTGTCATCGCACCACCTGCCGAATGCATGCTCCTTGTTGGTCAAGTATGGACCGAATTACCTGTGGGGGGAAAAGAAGTCATAGTTAGACAGTCCTACTATATCCTTCTATCTGCATAACGCTCATGTGGCTGTCCAAGAGACCCTTAAACAGCCCTAGCGTGCCTGCTCCCACACCTTACTCGGCAGTGCATTCCACACCCCCACTACCCTTTGTGTGAAAAACTGCCCTCTAATATTCATCTTATACATAGCCCCCCCCCTCACCCTAAGGCCATGACCCCTCGTCCTATCCATTTCTGAAGGTGGAAAAAGTTTACCACCGTTTACTCTATCTATACCCCTTATAATCTTATACACCTCTATTAGATCCCCTCTAAGCCTACGTCTTTCAAGGGAAAACAACCCCAGTCTATTCAATCGTTCCTCATAAGACAGTCCTTCCATACCAGGCAGCATCCTGGTAAACCTCCTCTGCACTCTCTCCAAGGACTCCACATCCTTCCGATAGTACAGTGACCAGAACTGGACGCAGTATTCCAAGTGAGGCCTAACTAACGTTGTATACAACTGCAACATCAAACTCCTACTCTTGTATTCTATACCCTTTTCTATGAAAGCTAACGTACTATACGCTTTCTTTATCACCTTCTCCACCTGTGAAGACACCTTCAGAGACTTGTGAACCTGCACCCCCAAGTCTCTCTGCGTCTCTATATACTCAATAGTTTTACCTTTTATCCTATAACTCTCTTCTACATTTTTCCGGCTAAAATGCATCACCTCGCATTTATCCGGATTAAATTCCATTTGCCATCTATCTGCCCAGTCTACCAACCTGTCTGTCCTGTTGTATTGCCTGACACTGCTCCTCTGTACCTGCTGATCCAAGCATCTTAATGTCATCAGCAAATTTGCTGATCTCACCACCTACCCCAACTTCCAAGTCGTTTATGTAGACCACAAATAGAAGAGGACCTAGTACTGAGCCTTGTGGCACTCCACTAGTGACAGGCTTCCAGCCGGAAAAAGAGCCTTCCACTATTACCCTCTGTCTCCTCCTCCCGAGCCAGTTCTCGACCCATCTACATACCCGACCCTGTATCCCATGCGCCTTCACCTTCTCTATCAGTCTACCATGAGGATCCTTGTCAAACGCCTTACTGAAATCCATGTAGACGACATCAACAGCCTGTCCTTCATCAACTGTTTTTGTCACTTCTTCAAAAAATTCCACTAGATCTGTAAGGCACGACTTCCCCTTGACGAAGCCATGCTGTGTATCCCTGATCAGATCGCAGCGCTCCAGATGCTCATACATCCTGTCCCTGAGGATCCTCTCCATTAGCTTACCTATAACTGAAGTCAAGCTCACCGGCCTATAGTTCCCTGGGTGATCCCTCTGACCTTTTTTTAACAACGGTACTACGTTTGCTATCCTCCAGTCCTCTGGGACCTCACCTGTGTCCAAGGAAGAGACAAAGATTTGCGTCAGAGGCCCAGCCAAGTCTTCCCTCAACTCCCTTAGCAGCCTGGGGGAAATGCCATCAGGCCCTGGAGCTTTATATGTCTTTAAGCTGCCTAACAGCCCCAACACCTCTTTCCTCGTAATCTTTATTTCCCTCAACGGATCCTCAACTTTGTCAAAATCAGCAACAGACATCTGGCCAATCTCCTGCGTGAATACCGACGCAAAGTATTCATTCAGGATCTCCCCCATTCCCTCAGGCTCTAAGCATAGATCCCCTCCTCTGTCCCTGAGAGGTCCAATCTTGCCTCTAACCATCCTTTTGCTCCTTACATAGGAGTAAAATGCCTTAGGATTTTCCTTAATCGTACCTGCCAGAGCCACTTCGTGGCCCCTTTTTTGCCTTCCTAACACCCCTTTTAAGATCCCGTCTACACTCTCTAAGCTTCCAGCGCTGTCTCAGTCCTTAGTTGCCTAGATCTAATGTAAGCCTCTCGCTTCTTCCTGATCAAGTCCTCAATATCCCTGGTAAGCCACAGTTCTCTAATCCTACCTTTCCCATCCTTCCTCCTTGCTGGCACGTATCTTTCTTGCAGAAAATTTAGTTTTCCCTTGAAAGACTCCCACATGTACCTCGTCGACCTGCCCTCAAAGCTTATCCCAGTCAGTATCTTTAAGATCTTGCCTAATCTGGCCGTATCTAGCCCTCCCCCAGTTAAATACCTTCCCTTTTGGGCAGGTCTCGTCCTTTTCCATTAATATCCTAAAGCAGACAGAGTTGTGATCACTATTTGACACATGCTCTCCTACCTCGATGTCAACCACCTGCCCTGGCTCATTCCCCAGAACTAAATCCAGTATAGCCCCCTCTCTAGTCGGGCCATCCACATACTGCTGCAAGGACCCTTCTAAAACACACTGTACAAATTCCTCCCCGTCCACTCCTACAGCTCTGGGCACTCTCTAATCTACTCCAGGGAAATTGAAATCTCCCATTACTACTACCCTATTTTTCCTACACTTATCTAAAATGTCCCTGCATATCCCTTCTTCCATGGCCCGCAGGCTGTTGAGCGGTCTGTAGTAAACACCCAACAGAGTAACCACTCCCTTCCTATTCCTCAACTCCACCCATAGAGACTCAATTCCTAAATCATCCATACCTCCCTCCCTCTGCACTGCTATGATGTTGTCCTTAACTAATAAAGCCACTCCCCCGCCTCTCCTCACACCAACTCTGTCATGCCTAAAACACTTGTATCCTGGAATATTCAATTGCTGGTCTTGCCCCTCCTTCAACCACGTCTCGGTCACCGCCACCACTTCTAAACTCCTCGTGAACATTATTGCCTTCAGTTCATCTGTTTTGCCAGTCACACTCCTCGCATTAAAACACATGCACTGAAGACCCTCAGCTCTCGGATATTCCTTTCTACCTTCAGGTGTTACCCTATCATCCCTCTCTCTCCCACTCCCAGTTCCCTCTCTCTCCCCACCCTCCCTCCCTATTAGTTTAAACACTTCTGAAACACTCCAGCTAACCTCCCAGCTAAAATATGGGTTCCCCTCCCAGACAACTGCTCCCTATCCCTCTTGAATAGTGACCCTCCCTCCTGAAGACCTCCCAATGATCAATGAATATGAAGCCTTCTGACCTACACCAATCCCTCATCCATGCATTTAGTTGGAGTGTCTCATTAGTTTTTACCCTATCAGTCCCAGGCACAGGCAGCAGCCCAGAGAACGCCACCCTGGAGGCCCTACCTTTCAGTTGAGCCCTTAACTGCCTACGTATGTCCCCCCCTGTGCTTTCTTCCTACATCTTTCTGTCCTATGTGAACTACTGCATTTGCCTTAGACCCTTCTCCCTTCAAAATTCCCTCTACCCTCTCTGAAACATCCTGGACCCCTGTTCCAGGGAGGCAGACTACCGTCCTGGAGTCTCTTTTGCCCACAGAAACGCCTATCGATCCCTTTAACCATCCCATCCCCCACCAATATCTCACTTCCTGCTGTTCTCTGCAGCATTCTGTTCCCCTTGCCCTCTCCATCACAGCTTTTACCCCTCCCTTGGTTTTCTGGGAATCCTCCTTAGAGATGGCCTTTGAGCCTTGATTTTTATTCTTTTTCCTCGTATCTATAACCAGCCCGTCCCTACTACAAGATCCTGGGGTCCCTGCAGGACTACCTTCCCTATTCATTGTAACTTTGTTTTCCCTCACTAGACACGTGTCCTCCAAGCGCAGCTCCAGCTTCCTCAGCCTAGCTCTTAAACGATGCAATTCTAAACATTTTGCGCATATGACCCCAAATCATAGTTCATGTAGGGACACATGATATAGGTAGGAAAAGGGAAGGGGATATTGAACAGAAATTTATGGAGTTGGGGTGGAAGCTTAGGGCCAAAACTGGCAGAGTGGTTATCTCTGGACTCTTGCCTGTGCCAAGGGATAATTTGGAGAAGAATAGAGAGAGGGAATGTTTGAACTCATGGCTATGGGGATGGTGCAGGAGGGAGGGGTTCAGGTTCCTGAACAATTGGGACTCATTCTGGGATAGGTGGGACCTCTACAAGAGAGATGGTTTACACCTGAACCAGAGGGGAACTAATATCTTGGGGGGAAAATTTGCTAAGGCTATGCAGGGGGCTTTAAACTGATTCGGGGGGGAGGGGATCCTAAATAGTTGGGGTGCTAAGAGGGATGAGAGTAAGGGGGTCATAGAGGAAAGCCGTAAAACACAGCAGCATACGGGTGGGGTAGGGCATGGTTTGAAATGCGTATACTTTAATGCAAGGAGTATTCACAATAAGGGGGAGGAACTTGCAGCTTGGACCAGTACCTGGAACTTCGATGTTGTGGCCATTTCAGAGGCTTGGGTAGAGCAGGGACAAGAATGGATGTTGCAGGTTCCAGGGTTCAAATGCTTTAGTCGGAGTAGAGAAGGAGGTAGAAGGGGGGGAGGAGTGGCATTATTAGTTAAAGACTATATCACAGTGACAGAAAGGAAGTTTGATGAGGACTTGTCTGAGGTAGTATGGGCTGAGATTAGAAACAGGAGAGGAGAGGTCACCCTGTTGGGAGTCTTTTATAGACCTCCTAAAAGTTCTAGAGAGGTAGAGGAAAGGATTGCAAAGTCAATTCTGGTCAGGAGTGAAAGTAATAGGGTAATTGTTATGGGGGACTTTAACTTTACTAATATTGATTTTAGTTGATAAGTATATGGAAGAGAAGGGAATGATTTAGTTTGGAGGGGCATTGCTTTTTATATTGGTCGGCGCAACATCAAAGGCTGAAGGGCCTGTTCTGTGCTGTTATGTTCTATGTTCTATATGTGGGCCTTTGGGAGATGTGATGCCTCCAAGAAGGTCCACATATGGCAGCGTACACAGTGGATGCGTTTGGCCAAGTATCCTGGCATTTTGTATACCCCCTTTAAAGGTGTTGGGAAAAGAGTGTTGGTTAGATAGGAATCAAGTTACTCTCCACATCCAAGCCTGTGCTTGCCCAAGCCCAGTGAGCTTAAGCCCTTATTGCTCTCACTCTAATTCCCATCTCACTCCACTGCCCGCTGTCTACCTTGGCCTTCCTTATATACTCCCGCGCTTCCTTCCCTGCAGCCCCCGTGCCTATCTCCTGCTACGGAGCGCCGAAATAAACACTAAGAACTAAAGTAAAAGACAGAAATTGCAAATCAGGAGTCTCACCAGCCACTCTTCAAAAAACTCTGCTCCGGAGAACAGGAAGGAGATTGATGAAGGCTGGTACACCGTATGCCTTCTTGACCATATCCTCCACCTGCAAAGCTGATTTTGAGGCTTATGAACCTGGAGCCCCCAAGATCCTTCTGATCTTCCACACTGAGTCTCACCCTTAATATTATACTCCTTTATCCCATTTAACCTGCCAAAATGGGCCACTATCCATTTATCTGGGTTGAAGTCCATCTGCCACTTCTCTGTCCAGTCTTGCATCCTATCTGTCATGCTACAACTTCTGACATCCCTCCAGTCTATCCACAACACCACTGACCTTCATGTCTTTGGCAAACTTAGCAACCCATCTGTCCATTTTTCTCCAAGTCACTTTATAGAAAAATCACAAACAGCAAGGGTCCCAGAACAGATCCCTGGGGCACTCCACTGACTGACCCTCCATGCAAAAAAAAAAACCCATCTACAACCACTCTGCCTTCTGCAGATAAGCCAGTTCTGGATGCACAAGGCCAAAGCCCCTTGGATCCTATGCCCCTTCACCTAAGCCTTGCACGGGGGATTTTGTCAAACACTTTGCTGAAGTCAATATAAATTACATCTACTGTTTTCTTTTTCAGGGTGTTTAGTCACATTTTCAATAATCTCAACTAGACTCATAAGGCACAATCTGCCTTTGACAAAGCCATGCTGACTACTTTTGATCACGCCCTACTTAATGTTCAAATCCTATCTCAGGATCTTCAACTTCTCAACCACTGAGGTTAGACTCACCATTTGATTTCCTGGGCTATTCCTATTCCTTTTCCTTGAATATAGGAACCCCAAAGGCAATCCTCCAACCTCTCCCATCTCCATCGATGATGCAAAGATCATTGCCAGTGGCTCTGCATTCTTTTGTCTCTCAGTAACCTGGGGTACATCCCATCCAGTCCAGGTGACTTATCTGACTTGATGCTATTCAAAAGCTCCAACACGTCCTCCTAATGTCAATATACTCAAACTTTTCAGTCTGTCACAAGCCTGCAGTACAACCACCCAGATCTTTTTCCACTGAATACCAAAGTGAAGCATTCATTGAGCATCTCCGCTATTTCTACCGGTTCTAGACAAACCTTCCCACCATCACATCTTATAGGTCCTATTCCTTCACATCTCATCTTTTTCACTCTTCGTGTCAATTGCCTTGGGATTCCCCTTAATCTTACCTGCCAAGACCTTCTCATGACTCCGAAGAACATTACAGCGCAGAACAGGCCCTTCGGCCTTCGATGTTGCGCCGACCAATTAGGAACAAGCAGTGACCCTCTAACCTAAACTATTCCCTTTTCATCCATAAACTTAGCAACTAACCTCTTAAATGCCAGCAAACTTGGCGTATCTACAACTGCAGCAGGCAGGGCATTCCATACCCTTACCACCCTCTGGGTAAAGAACCTACCTCTGATATCTGTCCTAAAGCTATGTCCCCTCGTGCTAGCTTTCTCCATCCTAGGAAAAAGGCTATCACTGTCCACCCTATCTAAACCTCTAATCATCATGTGTTTCAATAAGGTAACATAATGTATAACATTCTGGCTCTCCTAATTTCCTTCCTACCATTACCCAGCTCTATGCTTTTCTTTGACTAGAATCATTACAATTTTTGTGCACCATAACCTACCAAAACCTCCCTATCTCATCAGAATGCTGTCGTGCAGAACTCTAGACAAATATTCCTAAAAAATCTGCCACCTGAATTCAGTACTTTTTCCTGGGAGACCCTCCTTCCAATTTACACCTAATTTTGTGCCTGATGGCTTCATAAATCCCCTTACTCCAGACAAACACTTTGCTCGCTTGCCTGCTGCTATCTCTCTCCAATGCGAGTGTAAAGGAGATCATTATGATCATAAGCCTTCATGGGTGTTAGGGTCAGTCTTCTGAAAACAGAAGGAGCCATGAAAAAGAGTCTGCAGCAGCCCTGTCAACACGTAGCTTCGCTTGAAAGGCAAGTGCAGTGAGCCTCTGGGGAAGGTGGGGGAGAAGAAACAGGAAGGAGGTGCTTGGGGGTTAGGAACCAGAAACATACTGGGAATAGAAAGATCAGAGGCTAATTTTGGAAGATGTAAGATGGGATTCATTGAACCTGAACCAGATGAGGTCATTGACCTTTCTCTGGCACTGCTTCTTTATTCAGTGGAGATCAATGTCCAGGTACTGACTGAAGTGGCAACTTCCTCCCAGGCGATATTGCCATCAGCCCACGTAGGTTTGAGTCCTCCTGGGAGTGTGTCCCACCTCACCCAGGCTGCATTCAGTAACCTCCCCAGGTCACCCTCAAATCAGGGGGCTGCTTGTGTATGTTTTTGTGCACGAATCCCTGCCTGCCCATCCTTGGGACTTTATGCAGCTATCTTTGAAGGTAGATTGCTTGTTAGTATTGAAGTAGGTGAGCACGAGCAGTGTGCTGTTTGGGTGGAAGGGTGCTTGAGGAGATGGGGGTGGGTGGCCTTGTGCAAGTGTCGGGGGGGGGGGGGTCCTGCCTGAAATTGGGGGTTTTAAGAACACAAGAAATAAGAGCAGGAGTTGGCCATTTAGCCTCTCAAGCCTGCTCTGCCATTCAAGATCATGTTCAATTCTACTTTCCCACCTACTCCCCACAACCCTTAATTCACTATCGATCAGAAATCTGTCTACCGTGGCTTAAACAGATATTTGCAGTAGCCTCCACCACTTCAATAGGCAGAGAATTCCAGAGATTCACCACTTTCAGAGGAAATCCCTCAACTCTATCCTAAACTGACCCCCCCCTCTCCTATTTTGAGGTTGTGCCATCTATTCTGCTGTCCTTTCTAAGCAGGAAGAATCTCTCTTCCTCCCTCTTTAGCCTTCATTATCTTGTAAGTCTCTAAGATCTCCCCTCAGCCTTCTGAACTCCGAGTACAGGCCCAATCTACTCAATCTCTCCTTGTAAAGAACAAAGCACAGGAAACAGGCCCTTTGGCCCTACAAGCCTGCACTGCCCATTTTAACACTGTCATTCCAATCCTTCCACCTACAACTTTTGTCTGCATCTCTTGGACTCCACAATAAGGGGGGTGCAAATTTAGACAACTATGCCAGATTAAGGGAGGTCTAATTTAGGGAAATTAACACCAATCAGCCTAAGAGCTTGTTTTTTGGGGTGTGGGAGGAAACTAGAGCACCTGGAGAAAACCCACACAAGCACAGAGAATGTTCAAACTCCCACGAACATGGACCTAGGCCCTTGTATCTGCACAGCACACAGTGGCAGTCACTGTGTTGTTGTGTTGCCTGTCTAGCACTGACATCAAACTCACCAGCCTATTTTAACATTCATGGAGTGCCTTGTTGGAGTCTTTACTTCACCCATCAACAGTTTTGACTACCTCTAGCGGAACACCAGTCAAGGGCCCATTCCTCTTATTTAAGGAACGTGAGTTTAGGTTACACCTGAGAAGGCTTTGGCTATCTAAGATGGCTAGCTATTTAATGTCATCCCAGATATTTATGGGCCTATTGATGAGCCAGGTTTTCAGTATCCAGTGCACAAAAGACGCCACTATAAAGAGGGTGGAAATTGAGAGTTACATTTAAGCCAAATTGAGGGAGATCCAGAGTGCCTGGAAAACCTACACAAACACGGAGAATGTGCAAACTCAGATATTGACCGAAGTCAGGAATCTGCCCTGCGTCTCTAACTGTACAGTAAGCAGTGCTAATCACTGAGCTGATGTGTTGCCCATTGATCAGTCCAGAGTTAGCACACACTAATGGACGTGAGGTAGTGGGCAATTCTCAAATTGACATCCAAGCATGACCCATTAAGTGCACACCCCTTTGTTAGCCAACAAGGTGGACTGAGTCACCTGTAGGTGGAATAGGTGACATTGAATGTAAACTTACATACAATACAGACAATTAAGAGTCCACCATATGAGTTCATACAGCCTCCTATTGGGCTATAAGTCCTGTAGTCTGACAAGTGGCCAGCTTGTCCTGCAGTCTGTTATCTCCTGCTCCTGCTGAAGATCCCCAGGAGCTCTAACATAAGTGACAAGATGAGCCTTGATTTGGGAGATTGATTGGAATCTCTTTATACCCAGGAAGGTCATGAGACTTCTTCAGCCACTTGCCCGTGGTGCCAACAACATCCAAAGAATTGGGATTCCAGGCATCCAGTCAACTTTACAGTTTCTGGTCTGAGGTGGTGATATTTCTGGCACTTTTCCTCCCACACCTCTTCCAGACTGTTGCAATTGTCCTCAAATAAACTGTCACATCCACCACTGCAACATGTTGATCTTTCTCCCCCTGTCTGGTTTCCAGAGGGTACTGTCTTTGGCAATAATTTGTGGTTCATAGTAGGATGCCAGCTGTACTTTCCAACATAATTGCGCAGTTGTTCCAGGATCTTATGGAGCTTAATCTGGCAGTTCTTAAATGGGCAAAAGCCAGAAATATGACTGAGTTTCTATACCTGCTTCACACCTTTGACAGGTTTTTGTGGTGAAGGGATTCCCTCTTGACAGAGTTACCCTCATCAGATACTGACTGCATCTGAGTAACAGGTTATTAATGAAGCAATGAGATTTCAACTGGTATACAGCCTTCATCCAACTATTTGATATTTTGTCATGTACTCCAACACCTTGGGAGGTTAGCTGCTTCCATTTGCAGAATTCCCATTCTCCCCACACCACATTTGTTTAGTGGCTTCCTGGGATCTGTCTCTTCCGCAGCCAGTGTTGGTATTGCAGCTCTGATCATCGTTGCTCTTTTTGGTTATTAACACCAAGTCCTTGATTTCCCTCAATGCATTGAGAGATTTTTCTTCCACGTTTTTGCCAATGTTCTCTTTGCAGAACTGGAAAGAGATGTAAATGGCCTGTCATTGGAAGCAGACAGTGATTCCCGTTTTTGTATTACCGCAGGTGAAATTTGGGTTTCGAGCTTCAGAATTCCCAGACTGTTCTAAATCCATGAACAGAGGATGCCATCAGTTGTGGGATGGAAAATGCAGGAACTGCTTGACAGCATTGTGGATGATTTGGTCCAGTTTGATAAGTGTGTTCTGAGAAGTTTCCAACAGGATCAGGTGGAAATAGAATCTCGGGATAACAGACTGTCAGCAATTCCATGTGTTGTCTTGGGCAAAGAGCTGCTGCCTGTGAGCTGGAAATCCAGATCTTCAGTCTCCTCCCACGCACTTTCTACACCTGCCCAGAAATTTCAGGGCTCCCAGGTATTTCTCCTCCATCTATCCTGGGGGGATGTGTGCAATCTCTTCCTTCTGAAATCTGCCAGTTCTTGAACAAGAAGGTCTTCCTCTTACAGATAAAGAGTAAGACTTTAGTCTTGTTGGTGTTGACAGCCAGACATGTCCAAGTTGCAAAAAGACTGCAGAATCTTCAGGTTTTGGGTCACCCTGACATATGAATTGATAAGAAGGATGATGTCATCCATAAATGCAAGAGCTGAGCAGTTCATTCTTGCTCTGTCCAGAATCATGCTGACACCAGATCTAGCCTCTTCGAGACTGCAGATCAGTGGACCCATACCACTGTTAAATAGTATTGGTGAGAGTGGGTTTCCTTGTTTGACACCCCTCAATGTTTTATTAGGGCGGTCTTAGACTTCTTGCCTTCGATCACTGGTGTTAAGTGTAGAGATCCTGAATAAGCTCTACAAAGCTTTTGGGAGTTGTACTCTGTAATGATTTAACAATTTGACCAAAGGAGTCAAATGCTTTCCTCAAATCAAAAACAACTGAGGTCCTTAAGATTTTTCTTTGCTCCTTTCATGATATTTTGCAACACGGTGATTTTGTTGCATCTGGGAGTAGCTGTGAAAAACCTTTGATGTGGGTTTATATTGATTGTCTCACTCGGTTGCTTCACCATGATTTTTAGTTAAAAAGGCACAGCAGCATTGGACCAATTGTGATTGCCTCAAGAACATTGGATGCCAGTTGTCAATCTTTACCTTTGCATTTTGGGATTAAGACTATTTTGACTCTGCTTCATACAGTTTGGCATTTTCTTTTTTTGAAGACAGCCACGTGAAGAGGTGAGGTATGCAGGTTTCATACACCTCATGGATATCTCAAGTCCTCCAAATTCTGACCATCCATTCCAGGCGTACTAGCCTCTTTAATATCCTTGATCACCTGGGTAATGTCATCTGTGGTGGTTGGCTTCATCAACTCACCATAATCCCTCTTCCTGCTGTATGGTGTAAATTTGCTCATGTTTGATTTGTTGCTCTTACTGGAGCATTTCTTGCAAAAGCTAGCCTCCAGTTCCACTGTGGATAGCAGACATGTTATTTGTGAAGGCACACCCATAATCTGGTAAGCAAGTTGGTGCCTATTTATAGAGGAGTTGAGTTCCTCTAAATGGACATCTGCCCATCTTTTCATCATTCCTGGGCTTTATCTTTCTTCCTTTCCCTTCAGACCAACCTTTACCTGTTTGTCACACCATCTGTCAGTGATGGTCTCCACGATACCCACTGCTAAGGCACGGTTGTCAGGATTATTCCTCGCATTAAGGAGTTCCTCGGCCTGGATCAGGTGTTCATCCACATCCCTATGTCTAGGAACTCCAAACTGGGGATCGACTAGCAATACTTACGTGTGGGATTGAGTCTCTGACATCTGCCTCTTCCAGCTTCTGGTCTTGGAATTTGGGTGTTCAGAAACTGTTGCAGTGTTTGCTGTTTTGCGTGCCATTACAAGCAACCTAAACTTCTGAGATTTGCTTGGCAGTTTTTGATAAACTACCAATATCTTGATATATCGGCAACCAGCAAATCTCCTTTTCAAGCTCTATATGAGCAGTGATTTCTCCTCAGACGATACACTCTTGTTTCTACCCTGTTTGGTTGAGGTTTTGGGCAGTGCTTGCTTGATGTGCTTCTCATTATGAAGTACAGGATGTTGATGTCAAGTTGGCTGAGTTCACTGTGATAAAGGGCAGTTCACAAAAGCTGCACTAATATTGTCTGACTGTTAAGGATCGACTCCCACTCTGACATTTCAGGTAGTGGCAGGCGATAGAGGAACTCCCCAGACTTAATGCATTGAGAACATTTGGTCTTAATGCACTGTTTTCAGATGATCTCTGAACGTTCCAACCATGGAGTATGGAATTACAGGACTTGCAAAACAACGCATCAGTGGGATAATAGATCACCGCTTCCTTAACCTCTGTACGGTCTTGTGCTGATTCACGTATTACACTCCTATTGAAGGTACCCTGATCATTGGCACCCCAATTGTTTGCAGTACAAAGAACAAAGAGCAACACAGCACGGGAAACAGGCCCTTCAGCCCATCGAGCCCGCGCCGCTGTCCTAATGTCTTAATGACATATCCATGACTTTAGGCTATGCCTATTGTGGAAGATTCCTATATAGGGACAATTTGTTATCCAATCAGCCTAACAGCACATTTTTGGGATGTGGGAGAAAACCGAAGCACCCGGAGAAAACCCACGCAACCACGGGGAGAACGCGCAAACTCCCGCAGACACAGGCCCAAATCTGTGTCTGCACAGCAACAGGGATAGTCCGAGTTGTCATGTTGCCCATCAGATGGTCCAGTTTAAGCATACACTAACGACTTGAAGCACTAGGCCACTCCTGAAGCAACATCCAGGAGCAGCTCTCGCACAACCTGCCAAATGCATGCACCTTGGTCAACAAGGTGGACTGAATTGCCTGTGGAAACACATAAGATAGTTACAGTCCTACTATATCCCTCTATCTGCAGACAGCTCATGTGGCTGTCCAAGAGACCCTTAAACAACCCTAGCGTGCCTGCTCCCACCACGTTACTCGGCAGTGCATTCCACACCCCCACTACCCTTTGTGTGAAAAACTGCCCTCTAATATTCTTATACATAGCCCCCCTCACCCTAAGGCCGTGACCCCTCGTTCTATCCATTTCTAATAGTGGAAAAAGCTTACCACCATTTACTCTATCTATACCCCTTAATCTTATATACCTCTAATAAATCCCCTCTCAGCCAACGTCTTTCAAGGGAAAACAACCCCAGTGTGTTCAATCTTTCCTCGTAAGACAGCCCTTCCATACCAGGCAGCATCCTGGTAAATCTCCTCTGCACTCTCTCCAAGGCCTCCACATCCTTCTGGTAGTACGGCGACCAGAACTGGACACAGTACTCCAAGTGAGGCCTAACCAACGTTCTATACACTTGCAACATCAAACTCCTACTCTTGTATTCTATACCCCTTCCTATGAAGGCTAACATACCATACGCGTTCTTTATCACTTTTTCCACCTGTACTGACACCTTCAGAGACTTGTGAACCTGCACCCCCAGGTCTCTCTGCGTCTCTATACTCCGAATAGTTTTACCTTTTATCCTGTAACTCCCCTCTACGTTATTCCGGCCAAAATGCATCACCTCGCATTTATCCGGATTAAATTCCATTTGCCATCTATCTGCCCAATCTACCAGCCTATCTATGTCCTTTGTATTGCCTGGCACTGCTCCTCAGTACCTGCCAATCCAAGCATCTTAGTGTCATCAGCAAATTTGCTGATCACACCACCTACCCCCTCTTCCAAGTCATTTATATAAATCACAAATAGAAGAGGTCCTAGTACTGAGCCCTGTGGCACACCACTAGTGACTGACCTCCAATTGGAAAAAACCTTCCACTACTACCTGCTGTCTCCTCCTCCCAAGCCAGTTCTCAACCCATCTACATACCTGGCCCTGTATCCCATGCGCCTTCACCTTTTCTATCAGCCTACAAATGAGGAACCTTGTCAAACGCCTTACTGAAATCCATGTAGACAACATCAACGGCTTGTCCTTCATCAACCGTTTTTGTCACCTCTTCAAAAAATTTCACTAGATTCGTAAGGCATGACCTCCGCTTGACGAAGCCATGCTGCGTATCCCTGATCAGATTGCAGCGCTCCAGATGCTCTCACATTCTGTCCCTGAGGATCCTCTCCATTAGCTTACCTATAACTGAAGTCAAGCTCACCGGCCTATAGTTCCCTGGGTTATCCCTCTGACCCTTTTTTAAACAACGGTACGACATTTGCTATCCTCCAGTCCTCTGGGACCTCACCTGTTCAAAGAAGAGACAAAGATTTGCGTCAGAGGCCCAGCAAGGTCATGTCTGTCCTTCCTTAGCAGCCTGGGGTGAATGCCATCAGGCCCTGGAGCTTTAAGTCTTTATGCTGCCTAAAAGCCCCAACACCTCTCCCCTCGTAATGATTATTTCCTTGAACATAGAACATTACAGCACAGAACAGGCCCTTCGGCCTTCGATGTTGTGCCGACCAAAATAAAAAGCAATGCCCCTCCAAACTAAACCATTCCCTTCTCTTCCATATACTTATCAGTTAACCTCTTAAACGCCACCAAACTTGGCGCATCTACAACAGCTGCAGGCAGGGCATTCCACTCCCTAATCACTCTTTGAGTAAAGAACCTACCTCTGATATCCGTCCTATAACTCATACCCCTTCATTTAAAGCTGTGTCCCCTCGTGCTAGCTTTCTCCATCCTAGGAAAAAAGGCTATCACTGTCCACCCTATCTAAACCTCTAATCATCTTATATGTTTCGATTAGGTCCCCTCTTAGCCGCCTCCTTTCTAACGAAAACAACCTCAAATCCCTCAGTCTCTCTTCATAAGACCTGCCCTCCATACCAAGCAACATCCTGGTAAACCTCCTCTGTACCCTCTCCAATGCCTCCACATCTTTCTTATAATGTGGGGACCAGAACTGCACACAATACTCCAAGTGCGGCTGCACTAGAGTTTTGTACAGTTGCAACATGACGCTGCAGCTCCTAAATTCAATCGCCCAAGCCCAGTGAGCTTAAGCCCTTACAGCTCTCACTCTGCTCCCCGCCTCACTCCACTGCCTGCTGTCTACCTTGGTCTTTATATAATGCCGTGCTCCCTTCCCAGCAGCCCCCACGCCTATCTCTGCTACGGAGCGCCAAAATAAAGAACAAACCCTCGCGACCTAAAACTATTGTTAAAGACAGAATTCAAAATTCAGTAGACTCACCAGCAAGCAGCCACTCTTCAAATTCACAGTTCTGGAGAACAGAAGTTCCTCCTCAGCTCTGTTCTAAACTGCCCCTCCTTTATTTGGAGGCTGTGCCCCCTAGTTCTGGTTTGCTCTCTAAATAGAATCCCTCTACCCTATCTAGCCCCTTCATTATCCTGTAAGTCTCTACAAGATTTCCCCTGCCCCAGCCTTCCGAAGTCCGAGTACAGGCCCAATTTATTCAATCTCTCCTCATAAGGATGGAGGGTCAGGTGATGTGGTATTCAAGCTTGTGGGAGCTGGTGGACCCCACTATGATTCCCAGCTATCTATCAGCCTGGTGAACCTTCGCTGTACTCTCTCCAAGGCCAAATACAGGGACCAAAACTGCACACAATACTCCAGCTGCGGCCTCACCAGCACCCTATACAGTTGCAGCAAGACCTCCCTGCTTTTATATTCTATCCCCCTTGCTGTAAAGGCCAACACTGCATTTGCCGCCTTAATCACCTGCTGCACCTGCAGACTGGGTTTTTGTGACTTGTGACAAGAAGCCCCAGATCCCTCTGCACCATGGCATGCTGCAGCTTTTCACCCTTTAAATAATAATCCCTCCTATTATTTCTACCAAAGTGGATAACCTCACATTAGGTAACGGTATAGTCCATCTGCCAGGTCCTTGACCACTCACTCAACCAACTCAGTTGGTACCTACATGGACCATGACAACTAGATTCTTACCCTCCCACTCCAAGTTCCCCTGCAGCCCAGATGAGAGGTCCTGGACCCAAGCACCAGGCAGGCAACACCAATATTCAGGTTTCACAATCTTGGTCACAGAACTGTCGATGTCCTAACTACACTATCCCCAATTACCATCACATTTCTCTCCCTCCACTTGAACAGTTCCCTATACCACAGTGCCATGGTCAGTTTGCTCTGTTCCTTGACCTGGATCAGGTGTTCATCCATGTCCCTATGTTTAGGGACTCGAGCCGGGGACCGACTGATAATACTTGCGGGAGTGGCTCTCCAACATCTGCCTCCGGCTCCTGGTCTTGCTCAGAGTCCGGGTTTTCAGAAACAGCTGTGTACATTGTTTGCTGCTTTGTGTGCGTTTGCAAGCAACCTTCACTTGTCGGAGATTGGCTTGGCTGTTTTAGATGTTAAAAATCTTCCCAATCTCTTTATTGATAAAATCTCTGTGCAAGCTCTTTGAGGAGTGATTCCTCCTCCGCGGACCATATGGTCTTGTTTCTATCCCGGTTAGTTGAGGTTTTGGGCAGTGCTTTCTCTGCGCGTTTCTCATTGCGAAGAATTGGATGTCGGTGTCTCATGTTGGCTGAGTCCTCTCTGTGGTAAAGGCCAGTTCATAAATGCTGCACTGGTACTGCCTGACTGTCAAGGATCAACTCCCACCCTGACATTGTACTGTTTTCACATGGTCTCTCAATGCTCCAACTGTGGGGAGTATGGAATTACAGGACTTGCAAAACGCATCAGTGGATCACTGCCTCCTTAACCTCTGTATGGTCTTCAGATGGTTTAATTATTACAGTTTTGATGAAGGTACCTTTTGTCCTGGGCACCCCCATTGTTTGCAGTGATGGTGATGTTTACCATAGTTCCTGGGCTTGATATGCCTTGTTGTAGAAGGTGCAGGTGGTTACCTCCACTTCCTCGGCTGGATGGGCCGTCCAGAACAACTGTTCTATAACAGGCTCTTTGTCTTCACATATTGGAGTGATAAGTTCCTCAGGCCTGGGACCCGAGTCTACCACCCAATAGTGTCCAGAGGTTTGGATTGGCCTCGATCAGCTCTTCCGTTTGGGTCGAGACTGATCTTGTCACTAACTCTTTTTTGAGTTAGTTATTATGTAACCTAGCTTTTTCAACTTTTCACAGACTGGTTACAGACTCGTCTGCGGGGTTGTTATTTGTCCAGTTTGCAACCCAGCCGGTCTCCTGTCTTCCTGACAGACAGTTCTTTTGATCTTGCCGGATCACCCATTGTGTGGTTTTTCAGTGGCCATTTAGCCCTTGGTCGAAAACAACCAAGGTTACCAATGGGGATCCTGGGGAGACAGAACCAACGCTCGCTGATTGCCAAAATCATGCAAAAACGATCATGAACAGCAACTACACCAGATCACTTTCTGGTGAGAGCACACACCTCAAAGCCATGAGTCATAGTTACTCCCATCAATGGTTACTGGTCTCGGTGATCCCTCACTAACACATTTTTGTCATCTGTCCTTCCTTCCTTATTTCCCAAGAGGGGATCAACTTTTGCTTCCTATCTTGTCAGGCCATACACACATTGAATCAGAAATACCTCCTGAATAAATTGCTCTCCATTCAACCCTTGGGGCAGCCGTAGTATTAATGTTGAGGAAAATTAAAATCTCTAACTACTACCACCCTATTTTTCTTGGAGCTATGTCATCTCAAATATTTGATTCTCAATTTCCTGCTGACTATTTGGGGGCCTATAGTACAATCTTATCAATGATTTTCCCTTATTTTTCATGCTACCCATAGTCAATGGCCGAACCCCCTTG
Organism: Sphyrna mokarran; assembly: GCA_024679065.1. Lineage (NCBI taxonomy): Eukaryota > Metazoa > Chordata > Chondrichthyes > Carcharhiniformes > Carcharhinidae > Sphyrna > Sphyrna mokarran. The sequence goes on from JAGIQG010000002.1 coordinate 8,208,978, forward strand.
GATATATCCACTCAGTACGGCCGTGAAGCTTTCCCTAATCAAAATTATGATTTATGACCAATTGGAAAGATGCAGTTTAATCCAGGAGAGTCCTCAGTTTTTCATGAGGGATAAGTCCTGCCTCTCAAATTTGATTGAATTCTTTGTGGAGGTAACTGTGTGGATGAAGGTAGAGTAGTTGATGTTGTGTATATATACATGGATTTTAGTAAGGCGTTCGATAAGTTCCCCATGCTAGGCTGATGAAGAAAATGCGGTGTGAGATAGAAGGACATTTGGTCGATTGGATAAGTAACTGGTTATATCACAGTGGTGGTGGAAGGAAAATTTTCAGATTGGAGGCCAGTTACCAGCAGTGTACCACGATCAGTGCTGGGTCCTCTGCAGTCTGCAAACAGCCCTCCATCTCATCCATTACTCCAACAATCTTGGTGTTGTCAGCAAATTTACTAACCCATCCTTTAACCCCCTCCTTCCAAGTCATTGATACAAATCACAAACAGCCAAGAGACATAGGATGCAGAGCTGGGCCAAAAAGATGTGGAGGCATTGGAGAGGGTACAGAGGAGGTTTACCAGGATGTTGCCTGGTATGGAGGGCAGGTCTTATGAAGAGAGGCTGAGGGATTTGAGTTTGTTTTCGTTAGAAAGGAGGTGGCTAAGAGGAGACCTTATTGAAACATATAAGATGATTAGAGGTTTAGATAGGGTGGACAGTGATAGCCTTTTTCCTAGGATGGAGAAAGCTAGCACGAGGGGACATAGCTTTAAATAAGGGGTGGTGGTTTTAGGACAGATGTCAGAAGTAGGTTCTTCACCCAGAGGGTGGTAAGGGTATGGAATGCCTTGCCTGTGTCAGTTGTAGATGCGCCAAGTTTGGTGGCGTTTAAGAGGTTAGTAGATAAGTTTATGGATGAAAAGGGAATGGTTTAGGTTAGAGGGTCATTGCTTTTTCCTAATTGGTCGGCGCAATATCGAAGGCTGAAGGGCCTGTTCTGTGCTGTAATGTTGTATTCTATTCTAAAAAGTGGCTGATGGAGTTTAACCCTGATAAGTGTGAGGTGATTTATTTTGGTAGGATAAACTTGAACGCAGATTGCAGGGTTCTGAGGAATGTAAAAGAACAAGATCTTGGGATTCATTTCTACAGATCTCTGAAGGTTGCCACTCAAGTGGATAGAGCCATGAAGAAGGCCTATAGTGTGTTAGCGTTGGTTAACGGGGGTTAGAATTTAAGAGCCATGGGGTTATGCTGCAACTGGACTGAACGTTGGTGAGATCACATTTGGACTATTGTGTTCAGTTCTGGTTATCTCACTATAAGAAGGATGTGGAAGCATTGGAGAGAGTGCAGAGGATATTTACCAGGATGCTGCCTGGTTTGGAGGGTAGGTCTTATGAGGAAAGGTTAAAGAAGCTGGGGTTTTTCTCTTTGTAGTGGAGAAGGATGAGAGGTGACTTTAGAGGTTTATAAGATGATGAGAGGGATAGAGTGCATGTGCAGAGACTATTTGGTGGATGTAACTGTTACTAGGGAGTATAATGTTCATGGTGGGAGATATGAGGAATGTCTGAGGTAGATTCTTCAGTGGATGGGGTGTGGAATACACTGCCTACTGTGATAGTGGAGTCAGACACTTTAGGAACTTTCAAGTGGTTATTGGATAGGCACATGGAGCACATCAGAATGATAGGGAGTGGGATAGCTTGATCTTATGTTGAGCATAGCTCGGCACAACATGAAGGCTGAAGGGCCTGTACTGTTCTATATTCTAAAAGTGCAACTCCCTTCCTCTTGCCTCCTGCTCGATCTTTCCTACAGTATCTGTACCCTGGAACATTGAGCTGCCAGTCCTGTCCCTCCCTTAGCCAGGTTTCAGTAATTGTTATAATATCCCAGTCCCATGTATCTATCCATGCCCAGAGTTCATCTGCCTTGCCTATCAGGCCTCTTACTTTGAGAGAAATGCAGTTTAATCTGGACTTCCCTTGCTCTGTCGTCTTCTGTTGGCAGGTAACTGTTAGTCGTGCTCCTGGTTCAGTTGTTGGTATACTCTGCAGTAGTCTGTACTGTATGATGGTTCCTCCTTTGGTTTGTTATTCATCTTGAGGGTGTGGATGGTATTGCGTTGGGCACAGGGTGACATTCTGGGCTATCTTGAATGAGGTTGAATTGGTTATTGATGCATTTTCTGGTGGTTTGAACATACATGTCCAGTCAAGGGCAGCAACCTTTTTGGAGGGATCTGATTCAGCTTTCTTCTCGCACTGCTGGTCCCAGTTCATTGGTTGTTTCACTGGGTTCGCTGTTGCCATCTTGGTTTGTGGAAGAATTCCTGGTGCCTCATTCGCCTGGTGAATTCCTCTGTCTGCCTCGAGATTGATTGGGTTCCATTTGGGTGGTGGGGCAGAATTTGAGCCCTCAATCTCATCTGGTTGAAGGGTCTGGTCAGACAAATTGGACTTTCCTGAGGTGGTACCAGGAGAGGCTTGGTTGCTGCTGGTGGTGATGCCAAGTTTCCTGTTCTTTGTGTACATGTGGGGCAGCCTAGTTCCATTGCCTCATTTTACTTGGTAGTGTCTCGTAGCTGGGCTGTTTCAAGGTTGTGATGTCTGCTGTAAAGTGGGCGAGAGGTGTGACGGCAGTCTCAGCACGGTCTGAGTTGTAGATTATCTTGAATGGCTGATTACCTGTTGAGACTTGTTGCTCTGTCTTCACTTATCCATTCGCACTTAGCTGAGTGGGTTATTGTCACTCTGTCTGTATAATCTGCCTGTGTCTCTGCATTTCATCTGAAGGACGAATGCTCCAAAAGCTTACAATTTCAACTACTTGTTGAACTATCAGTTGGTGTCGTGTGACCTCCCAGCTAATGGTCACTGCCTCTTAAGGGTTCACTCACCTTGAGTCCCTCCCTCCCTCCCTCCCCACCCCACCAGATCCAGGACACTGTGTTCAGACACTGTCAGCAAGCACAACTCGGGTACACCATCACCCTGAGTGTTCTCCCCTTCAGCCACCTTCTCCTGGTGGGAACATCACAGGGATTGAAAGCATGACGTATGGAAGGGCATGGGGTGCAATGTGTCTCAGTTGGGAAGCTTGTGGGTTGTTTTGGGGCAATGATTTGTGGGGTGCCAATTGGAGAGGTGCCACAGGTTGGAGGCAGTACTGGAGGTGGGGAGGGGGTGTGTTGAGGGACTGCCCTCAAGTCTGGGAATGATTTCACATTGAAAGCAGAGCAGATGTTTCAAAATGGATGCACACTTACCCTTGCTGTCTGAAATGGTTGTTGTTCTGGAGACCAGTCCCAGGAAAGATATCAGTACCTGAGCATTTCAAGCTGTTGTTTTTGGGGGTGGGAGCAGGGACAGAGAGGCCAGAGATCAGCACTATGCATCCAGCCTCTCCAGTGGGAATAGGCCCTGCCCACAGCTTTTAATGAGATTCATGGAAATGCAGAGATTGCAGATCCAGTCTGAAAATCTTATTTAATCAGCAGGATTTATCATAAATGTAAAATGCAGGAGGCCATTTGGCCCATTGAATCTGCACAGACCACAATCTCCCCTAGGCCCTTATCCCCACTTATCCTGTAGCCCCCTAATGAGGGATAATTTTAGCATGGCTGATCCACCTGCTCATCACTCCAGTTTTTATACAAATTTGACACTTAGAATTTTTTTTGAGAATCCTGGCTGTAGACTGTCAGATTTGGTCATGAGGTCTGTGTGCTTGCAAAAACTCCCTGCCTGAAATCCAGCTGAGGTGAGGTAGATGAGATATCAGTGAAGTGTTTGACCTGTTGAGCCTCTAATGGGGCTTCAGTTTGACAAATAACTGTCACTTCACTACATTCATGCAGTATCTTGTAGTCTTGGGCACAGCAGGAGCCAAACCAAGCTGTGATGCAACATAGAAAGTATTCTTTCTGGTTGTATCTGTAAAAGTTGGTGAGTTGTAATGGACATGCCAAATTTCCCTAGGCTTCTGAGCAAGTTGAGGCGGTGGGCTTTCTTAACTGTCAGCACTGGGGGGGAACTAGGTTAGGTTGGTGATCTGGACACCTAAAAACATGAAGCACTCAAACCTTTGCATTTCCTCCCTGTTGATAGAGACAAGGGCATGTTCTCCTTTACTCTTCCTGAACTCAATGATAATCTCTGGTTTTGTTGACATTGAAACAGATTATCTCTACACCAGTTCACCAGATTCTCTCTCATTCCTGTACTCTGTCTCAGCATTTCTGTGTCACCAGCACACCCTTGATCCTGGTTTTCCCAGTGGCTCCTTGGGATGTTATTGTAGGAAGTATATTCCTGAACTACAGCTTCCTGACCACAGCCGCTCTGCCTGATGGGGGACAGCTGCAATGACAGGAGGCAGACTTTGATCAGGACCTGGTAAAAGATGGGAAATGCAAGGAGTTCTGACTGCAGGTCATAATTCAGGCTGTGTACCTGGCAGAGGATATCGGACACCATCTGGGAGAGGGCATGATGTTACAGTGAACTTCCACCTTCAGTTATTGAGCAGCTTGTAGCAGTGGATACCTGACAATGTGGAACCTCTTCAGCAGCCAATACACCCCTTGTAGATTCTCTCAGCCTGGAACCTCTGTTCTGGTTGGGAATATTTGGAATTTGAGTCTGAGGTCAAGAATCTGACTCCAGCCTTTTGATTTTAGTTTCTCAAATGAATATTGCTCTCTGCCCTTAGAGAATGATTTACTTTGATTTTGATTTGTCATAAGTATTAGACAGTGAAAAGTATTTGCACACTACAGACAGCATTCTGTTGGAGAAGGAAAGGAGGCTGCAGAATGTAGTGTTACAGTCATAGCGAAGGTGTAGAGAAAGATCAACTTAACGCAAGGTAGGAATGTTCAAAACTCGAACAACAGCAGGGAAGAAACTATTATTGTCGGTTGGTACGTGACCTCAGACTTCTTCACTTTCCCATCGGAAGAAGGCGGAAGAGAATGGCCAGGTTGCGTGGGGTCCTTTGTGCTTAGTAATTCTGCTTAGTTCTGAATTACAAGCCCTCTGACTTGGTAACTTACAGCCTGTTCAGCCATTCAGTTCAATGATAGCTAAATCTGTACCTGTACCAGAAACCTGAGCCTTGCCCAACAATCTCCAAGTTCCAGTTTGGTCCCAATCTGAACAGCTTTAATGTTGAGACCTCCATTTTCCGTTAGCCTCTGAAGTGCTTCCTGACATCATTCCTGAATGGCTGGCTGGAATTGTAAGCAATGATTTTGAACCACCAAAGGAAATGATTTCTCTATATTTTCCCTATTAACTCAATCCCTCAACTAGAATTCACCCCTTTTATCTTCTACATTTCAAGACTGTTCAATAGAATGTGGACAATTTAACCTTTTTGAACTGCAGTAACCCATTCTGATGAACCTGTCACTGGCCCATACATCCAGGAAACATTTCAGATTCAATCTTGGTTCCTTGTGTATTTCTGACTTTGACTAGAAAATGAAGTGATGCCTTCAAATGATTTAAAAATGATTAGCCCTTATTGGTTGTTGTCTTAAGTTGACTGCTACTGTCTGTGCTGCCCCCGATCCCAAATCACTCAACGATATCCATTCCATTTATAGCCTCCATTCACTTTCTCTACTGCTTCCCCTCCTTTCGTTACCAGATCTGTCTTTTCAATTGCTTTAAGATGTGGATGTTATTGGCTAGTCCAGGATTTATTGCCCCATCCTGAATTGCCTTTGAGAAGGTAGTGCTGAGCTGCCTTTGTAAACTGCTCCAATCCATGTGATGTAGATATACCCACAGTGCTGTTAGGGAGGGAATTCCAGGATTCTGGCCCAGTGACAGTGAAGGAACGATGTTTCCACGTCAGGACAGAGTGCCTTTTCAAGGAAACTTTCAGGTGGTATTCCCAGGTATCTGCTGATCTTGTGTCTCTAGCTGGTACAGCTCATGGGTTTAGAAATTGCTGCTGAAGAAACTTTGATCCATTGGTTGTGGGATCCATTGGCTCCTTGACAATGCTGCTTTTGCTGTTTGTGCTCTGTTTAAAAGGCATGATCTGTATGCTCTGAACTGGTGCTTGGTGTTGCAAGAAAAACCTAAATGAAATGCCTTTTTAACACAAGGAAATAAAGCAGTGAATCAAACAACATTTGGATGTTAGGCCAAATGATCAAGGGTTTGGTCAGCAGGTTTAAGGAGCCTCTCAGAGGGAGGGAAGTGATGGAGTGTTAGGTGTAAGGAGGGGATTCCTGAGCTTCAGGCCTTGGTAACTGAAGGCACAGCCACCAATGGTGGACCAATTAAAATCCAAGATGGTCAGTGTGGAATTAGAGGAGCTCTGATATTGGAGGCTGGTGTCGGAAGAGGATTAGTGATTGGACGGACTGAAGCTATTGAGGGATTTAGAAACAGACAGATGGGAATTTTAACATTGAGACCAAGATGCAAGTCAGTGAGCACAGGCTGCTAGGAACACAATTGTTTGAGAGTTCAGGAGAATGGCTGAACATGGATGTGTTCTGATTCTCTCAGTTTATTGAGTTCTCTCGGCAGTGGGGAGAAATCAGAACACAAGTCCAAATGCAACTGAGAAAAAAAAATCAATTTTTATACTGGCCTATTTCAACCAGACAATCCCATTGTAAGGATTATTGATTACCTCAATTGGATCAAGGGATAATGTAAATGGCTGTTGATCACAGTGGGGATCTCAGTGGTTATCCCTGGCATCTTGGGATATATCCCATCAGGCCCTGGGAACTTGTCTACCTTAACATTTCTCAAGAATCCCAATACCACCACCTTGACCTCAACATGAACCCAATTATCTACAGGCTCTTCCCCAAGACTTATCCAAGTCCTTTTTGAATACTGACACAATCGCCTTATAGCTCACGCATTTCCTGTGGCTCCACATGTAAATTCCCTCCTCTGGATACCCTCTTGCTCTTTATATATGTATACAAAGTCTTGATTTTCCTTAATCCTGCTGGCCAATGACTTAAGCAAGCAGGAAGGAGGGCTAAAAAGGGGTTAAGTTTCTCTCCTTGTATTGCATACTTTTTATGTTCCCAGCCTTAACAGATGTTTCCTTTTCATTTTTAACCTAGATATCTCATTATCCAAGGTTCGTGAAACTTGCCATACTTATCCATCCTTACAGGAATGTGTTGCTCCTGAATTCCTGTCGAATTACACTTGAAAGCCTCCTACATGCCATAGGTGGATTTGCCCTCAAACATCTGTCTCTAATCTAAATTCTTCCCTAATATTGTTAACCTGGGGGAAAGACATTCTAGCACTTTCCCTTGAGGACCACACTTGTCTTTATCCATCAGTGAAGTAATGAATTGTGGTCACTGTTCCTGAACTATTTCCCCTGACTGAAATGTTGACTGCCTGGCCAGGATCATTGCCCAATACCAGGTCCAGTATGGACCCTTCCTTAGTTGGGCTATAGAGTCCCCTGTTATTACTGTTCCTCGTGCCCACACCCATAGCCTCAAGGAGGGAAAGCCTCCCCGCTTCCTTCTCCAGCCGGCCCTGAATCGACAGAATGAGTCCAGCAAGCTCTTGTCCTCCAGCAGCGAGTTGTTAAAGTGCTAGTACGCAGAGCCCCCAGATGCGAGATAGAATAAGGTCCTTCCACACCAGACAGTGGTCTGTGCACAGCATCAGCCGGACACTTACACCCTCAATGTAAAGACGGTGGACATCTGGAGGCGGAGCATCCAGAATCGACTAAGTTGTGGGTCCTGAGCAGATCCCACAACGTCACCATCACCAGGGGGCTGACAGGCACCTGTGCCTTGAGGGTGCAGTTGAAATCCCCCCCTTCAAGGACGATGCATTCACCCCTCTCCACCCAGCCTGGCACTGGCTCCTTGACCCCCCCCCCCCCCCCCCCCCCCCCCCCCAAGATCTCTGGCTGAAAATGTGGGGTCAACAAGATAGCCACCCTGCTGGTGGCTCATGTAGACCCCCCTCGCCACTCCAGATGCCACAGGGCTTCATCTCCAGGAATGGTACGGGTTTCTTGCAGGAAACACACTGCATACCTCCCATCAGAGGACTGAAGTTCTGGAACCCATGAAGCACTTACCTGCTGCTGTAGACATTGAGCCTGGCAATGGTCACCTTCATGGCAGAAGCGTCATATCACTGTCACCACTTAATTATCTTGGTGAGCGCTGGTGCAAATCATGCCAGTCCATTCCCCTGGTGAGCCTATTGAGGAACTCCTGTACCTGACACCGCCCTCATTTAGTCAGGCCCTTGACCTGGGAACAGGCCTGAGCAGACTGGACAAGCAGCACCAGGTCCGACCAACGGTCAAGGGCCAGACAGACACATGGTGGCCAGAATAGTCTTCAATAAAGGCTGAGTTCCCCAGAGGGGTTGGGGGTGTCTCGGAAGGCCCACCCCACTCTGATCTCTCGTGCCCCTCACTGAGCCACTGTCGCCCAGGGATCTGAACAACTGGGAACTCCTGCAGTCCCCCAGCAGCTCAAGGAAGAACTCCCAATCATGCTGGTGGGTAGAACCACACCACAGGGGGTCCTGCTCTCATCCAGCCCAGGGGAGATCCGCCTGGAGGACTGCGGAGACATGTTTCTTTCTTTTTCTTGCCCCTGACTTGGGGGCAGAGCCTGGGATAGTACGAACTGAGGGGAGCGGTGGGGGCCACAACTTCCGAGCTTCAGGAGGGGCTGAGGGGACTCCCACTGATCTCAATTTGCCCCTCCTTTGCAGTGTGGCAGTGCATCTTTAGGGGCAACCCTTTGGCAGGTAATGCTCTTCCCCTTAGCGTTCCCTTCTCCCTCCCTAGGATTGATCGCATCTTTGAGCCCAGCACTGAGGCGCCCATGGGCCTCATAGACGGTTTTGTGGGGGGGGGGGGTGTTCTTTTCCCTGAGTCAGCAGCTTGGGTGGTGAGGGTCAAGGTTCAATTCCCCCACCCCCCTTTTTGTCCTTTCCTTTTTGCTGGCTCTTCTGGCCATGTGGAGGCTCCACTCACTCCCCATTGGTAGTCAAGTTGCTGGTGTGGCCTCCCCTTGAGAGGAGAGGGGCCTGCAGTGCCCACTGCGGCTGCCTTGGTTTGGGGGTTGGTAGCCTTGGAGGTGGGGCAATTATTCTTGATGTGCCCTGCCTCCTTATAACTATGACACTGCACGCCATCCACGGACCAGAAGACCCTGGTACACAGTGCCCTCAAAAGGGCTGTACTGACTATGCTGCCCGACTGAAGTAAAACCCCCTATCCTTCCGGGAACCATATCTTTCTATTCCCATCCTAGTCGTGTAATTGTCAAGAGGCCCCTTAAAACTCTCACACTTTATACCAGCTTCCACTACCTCCCCTGGCAACAAGTTCCAGGCATCTGTTACTGTGTTTAATTAAGAAAAAGTCTTGTATATTTCCTTTAAACCTTGTCCCTTGCACCTTTAAATTTATGCCCCTAGTAGTTGACTCTTCCACCCTGGGAAAAAGCTTCTGACTATTCATTCTGTCCATGCTTCTCATGTAGACCATGTATAATTCCCTCCCCTGCCCATGAGTGGGCCAGTTGTCTCTTTGGCTACCCTCTGCTTCTTACATATAGAAAGCCTTAGGAGTTTCCTTAATCTTGCTGGCCAATGATTTTTGTAACTCATTTTAACCCTCCTTATTCCTTAAGTTTCTTTCTACTTGTATTCTACACTGTGTTCCCAGTCTCCCATTTTTCTTAAGGAACTCTTAAATGCAGTTGATGAAAATACAAAAAAACTTGCTCCAACTTGTAAATCAAAAAGGGTTTAATAAAGAAACATCATTACTCCAAACTTAGGACCTCGCCATGGGCCACTCCAAGCTCCCCACTGTTCTACGTAATTATTGATAGTTAGTCAGCCAGTCAGCTGACTTTCAGCTACTGTTTTACTGGGCCCACTGACCCTTGCATCTTGATCCTGTTGATCACATTACATCCAATCAAAGTTGTCACTGATCATATTCTAACAGCCTAGCCTTAACAAATGCTTCCTTTCTTCTTTGTCTCGGCTCACAATGTCTCTTTTTTTTTTTATCAAAGGTTCCCAAAACTTGCCGTACTTATTCTTCATCCTTACTGGAATGTGTCGGTCCTGAATCCCCATCAACTTGAAAGCCTCCTATGTGCCAGATGTTGATTTGCCCTCAAACATCTGTCCCCAATCTACATTCAGTTCTTGCCTAATATTGTTATAAATAGCCTTCCCCTGGTTTAACGCCTTGAGTGCTCTTCATCTATCAGTACCTTTTAAAACTTACTGAGTTGTGATCACTGTTCTCCAACTGCTCCCTGACTGAAACATCGACCACCTCTCAGGCTCATTCTCCAGTACCAGGTCCAGTCCAGCCCAGCCCCTTCCCTAGTTGGACTATCTATGTACAGTTCCAAGACTCCCTCCTGGATGCTCCTTACAAACTCTACCCCATCCACACTCTATCACTAAGTGAATCCAATATAGGGGGGAGTTTAAAATCTCCCACCACAACAACCCTGTTACTTTCACACCTAGCCAAAATCTGCCTACATATCTCTTCCTCCCTCTCTTTCCTGCTGGCTGTTGGGTAGCTTATAATAAATGCCCAACATTGTGACTACACCCTTCCTATTTCTGAGCTCCTACCATATTGCCTTGCTGTGTAAGCCCTCCAAGGTTCCTCCTGCAGTACAGCTGTGATATTCTGTAACAAGTAGTGCAAACTTATCCCCCCCCCTCCCCGAGTCCCTTTTTTTTTACATCTTCCTCCGTCCTGCCTGGAATGTTAAGCTGCCAATCCTGTCCTTCCCTTAATCAAGCCTCTGTAATAGCAACAACATCATAATTCCAAATACTAATCCAGGCTCTAAGTTCATCTGTTACCTGTTATTACTTGCATTGAGAATCCACCAGACCCTGTTTGATTAGCAATCCCACCCTGCCAGCTCTTTCCCTGAGTCTTACTGGTCCTGCTGTCTGGTCCCCCTTTAGCTAATTCATCTTGGCTTTTTAAACCCTCCCATGTGACACTCGCAAACCTCCCAGCCAGAATATTTATGGCTTTGCAATTTAGATGCAACCTGTCCTCCTTGTACAGGTCCCATGTGCCCTGGAAGAGAGCCCAATGGTCCACATATCTGAAACTCTCCCTCCTACACCAGCTGTTTAGCCATGTGTTGAGCTGCACTATCTTCCTATTCTTAGCCTTACTCACAGTCATGATGTTTCTCCCAGCACTGGACTGGGGTAAACACAGTAAAAAGTCTCAACACCAAGTTAAAGTCCAACCAGTTTATTTGATGAACCTACAAGCTTTCGGAACGCTGTTCCTTTGTCAGATGACTAGAAAGTTCTGATCAGAGAAGGGCATATAAAGGTGCACACAGTTTAAAGCTTGCATTCTAATCAGTATTCTGTAAAGGTGCAGACAATTTGAGTGGAGATAGCATTAGATTAAAGAGATGTGTATTGTCTCCAGACAGGACAGTAGGTGAGATGTTGCAAGCCCAGGCAAGTCATGGGGGTTACAGATAGTGTGACATAAGCCCAAGATCCTGGTTTGAGGCTGTCCTCATGTGCGAAACTTAGCTATCAGTCTCTGCTCAGTGACTCTGCTGTGTCATTGTGAAGGCTGCCTTGAAAAAAAAGCTTACTTCAATACCAGACCAAATGCCCATGACTGAAGTATTTGCCAACAGGAAGGGAACAGTCTTGCCTAGTGATTGTTGAGCAGAGTTCATTCATCTGTTGATGCTCGGGTGGATAAGTCCCTTGGGCCAGATGGGAAACATTGTAGGATACTTTGGGAGGCAAGGGATGAGATTGCAGAACCTTTAGCTTTGATCTTTGGGCCCTCACTGTCTACAGGGATAGTGACAGAAGACTAGAGTGGCAAATGTTGTTCCTCTCCAAGAAAGGAAATAGGAATGACCCTGGTAATATAAGCCAGTTAGGATCTTTTCCATTAACTTACTGACCACCGAAATAAGACTGAGGGATAGGATTTGTGACCATTTGGAAAGATACAAATTAATCTGAGATGGTCACAGCAGATTTGTGAAGGGTAAGTCTTGCCCCTCAAATTTGAATTCTGAAGAGGTAACTAAGTGTAGATGAAGATAGCACAGTTGATATATACATGGATTTTAATAAGGAGCTTGATAATGTTCCCCATGGTAGGTTCACAAAGAAAGTAAGGTGGTGTGGGAGAGAAATTTGGCCAATTTGGCTAAGTCAGAAGACGGGGACGCAGGGAGTTGGGATGGTGGAGGGAAAATTTCCAGACAGGAGGCCAGTTATCAGCAGTGTACCACAGGGATCAGTGCGGGGTCTTCTGCTATTTGAGTTTTACCAATGACTTGGAGGAGGGGGCTGAAGGGTGGGTTAGTAAATTTCTTGACACCAGATTGGTGGAATAGTGGATGAGGTGGAGGGCTGTTGTATGCTGCAAAGAGACATAGGATACAGATGGGAGTGTAATACTAAGTGTGAGGTGATGCATTTTTGGGAGGACAAATTTGAATGTGGATTTACAGGGTCAACGGAAGGGTTCTGAGGAATGTGGAGGAACAGAGATCTTGGGGTTCATATCCATTCAAGTGGATAGAACCATGAAGGCTTATGGTGTTAGTGTTTATTAACAGAGGATTTCAGTTTAAGAGCCATGGGGTTAAGCTGCAGCTGGACCTTGGTGAGATTACATTTGGAATATTGTGTGCAGTTCTGGTCATCTCGCTATAAGAAGGATGTGGAAGCTTTGGAGAGAGTAGAGATTTACCAGGATGCTGCCTGGTTTGGAGGATAGGCCTTATGAAAGGTTGAGGGAGCTGAGGCTTTTCTCTTTGGAGCAGAGGAGGATGAGAGGTGATTTAGAGGCTTATAAGATAGTGAGGGAATTAGAGTGGACTTGTAGAGACTTTGTTCGGATGGATGTAGCTGTTACTAGAGGGCATAACTAAAGTTCACGGTGGGAGATACAGGAGGGATGTCCAAGGTAGATTGTTTGTTTATTCAGTGAGGTGGTTGGGGTGTGGAATGAACTACCTGCTGCGATAATGGAGTTGGGCACTTTAGGAACTTTCAAATGGTTATTGGACAGGCACATAGAGCACACCAGAATGATATGGAGTGGGATAGCTTGATCTTGTTTTCAGACAAACATTGGCACAACATTGAGGGCTGAAGGGCCTATACTGTTCTACTAATCTATCTATTAATTTCTAATTTCTTTCCTTCCCCTTCTTGTAGATGAGGGTAATGGTGCCTTTCCTCATGGATTCTGACATGCTGCCTCCTAGAAGCATATTCTCTCATCCAGCTGATCCTGGCCCATCAACTCCCACAACAGTGAGTAAAACTCAGCCAGTAAGCCATCGCTTCCGGGAGCTGTACCTTTCTGAAAGGATCAATGGTCTTTGTCAGCTCCTCTAGAGATACCGGTCTGTCCAGGCTCTGTTGTCTAAGACCTGTATGATAGATGACAGGAAAGGCTGGGAGGCCATGCTGTCTGTTGGCTTCAGATCACATAGTCTGGCATAGAAGGATTTTTAGGTCCTCGGAGTCAGACCTTTCAAGCCATCTTCAGGTTGCTGATCAGAGGTTTCTCTGTGCACCTTCTGGAAGAAATGCAGGCACATTTCATTCCGCTCCATGGACGCTGGATTGGAAGATATCCTTGGAGGAATCTGAGGTAAAGAGCTAGGCTTTCTGGCTCTTCACCTCCCAGAAATCCTCTGATGTCAACCCCCATCGATTGCAGTTTGGAAGCTACTGCATGCTTTTCTGGAATCGGGACATTTCCAACCCTGCTCATTTTTGAGTTCCTTGAGATTCTCTGGGGTCAACAATTCTGTTTATCTTCTAGGACCCCCTGTCTACTTTCTTGTTTCTCCCTAATGACAGTCACCAGTAGGAGGCAGTGGTCAGATGAACACTGGCTTGACATTGATCTGACTGTGAGCACGTGGCATAGAAACATTAAATCAGTTCTGAGGCAGACAGACCCATCTGGCCACACACGTATCTATGCTGTACTGAAGATATCATGCAGCTTTGTGTCTTTAACTGTTTCCAGCAGGAGGCTGGATTTAGTGTCCAGTTTGCTGTCGAGCCCAGCTGAATCGCTCAATCCACCTGGAGTGACCGGCCTGTAGGTGAACAGCAGTGAGTTGAAAGACTGATGGGGCGTACACACTGATCAGCCTGAGAGGGCAGCTCTTGGATGTGATATCTGCTACGAGGAGCATCCTCCCACCACTTCAGCTTCAGAGATAGTGAAGTTGCTTCCTCAGCAGAATGCCCAGGCTGGAAATGGCAGTTGTTCCCACCTGAGCAGATTGGTCTGTGGGACCACCCATTCCCACCCTGTAGCTGCTAAGCTGAGGAATCCCACACCTTGTGCAGGAACAGCAGGTCCCCCTTGACATTGGCTGCACATTGCAAACTGTCTTCAATGCTTTGCATGTTAATAGATGCAAATTTCAATGACAGTTTTGAAGTGTAAAAAGATTTGCCAGTTTGTGTCCCAAGTCTTTCAGTCAGCACACTCTAGTTGCTGCAGGGATACAGAGCTGAGGTCTGAGCAGTCCCACGCTGCGTCAGGTATCTGTCCAAGCTCTGTTCTGTCACCCTTGGTGCCGAGGTTTCCAGTCAGACTCTGTCTTGGAAGCTGTTGATGTCCTTACTGGTGTTTCCTGGGGTCAGGGGGAGCCTTATCCACATTACTTCCATTAGCTGATTGGTTCCCTGGCTATTTCACTGGTTAATCTGCACTAACTATAGTTCCTGTGCTTTCTTTGTGCTGAGCCTCTTGTTCTATTGGCTGCTAACTTGGTTTTCCTTGTCTGAGGCATCGTCATGCCAGAGGCTCTTGCTGTGAATGATTTCATAAGAAATAGGAGCAGGAGTCAGCCATCCAGCCCCTTGAGCCTGCCCCGCCATTCAATAAGATCATGGCTGATCTGCAGTGGTTCAGTACCACTTTCCCGCTTTCTCCCCATAACCCTTAATTCCCTTGTCAATCAGAAATCTATCTACCCGTGACTTAAGTATATTCAGCAAGGTAGACTTCACCACTTCAGTGGGCAGAAAATTCCAGAGATTCACCACCCTTTGAAGAAGTTCCACTTCAACTTTGTCATCCTCACAATTCACTTTTCCACTTATCTTCGTGTCATCAGCAAATTTCATCACCCTGCACTCAGCCCCTTCCTCCAGATCATCTGTGTAAATGGTAAATAGTTGATGCCCCAGCACCGATCCCTGGGGCACTCCACTAGTCACCAGCTGCCAATCAGAAAAGCACCCGTTGATTCCAACTTTCTGCTTCCTGTTAGACAACCAATCCTCAATCCACGCTATTACCTTACCCCCAACTCCGTGCACCCTAACCTTCTGCAGCAATTTTTTGAGAGACACCTTATCGAACACCTTCTGGAAATCTAAAAACACCACATTCACTGGTTCCCCTCTGTCTACTGCACTAGTCACATCTTCATAGAAATCCAGTAAATTTGTTAAACACTACTTCCCCTTCACGAATCCGTGCTGCGTCCAATCCAAACTAACTTGGAATAGCCTGAAACAAAAAAACACAGCACAAACTTAACCACATTTTTAATTTGATATTTTATCAGCATTGATAATACACCCCAACCCCTGTGGTGCCCATCAGGCACAGAAGGCCTCAACTGTACTCATGGGCACGATATGCTCCCTCTCCCATGTGAATGTAGCCATGGGAGAGGGGTAGACAGTCAGGATGGATGATCTCAATCACCCACTGCCTGGACTTTGATAACTTGCTTCACCATTTTCACGAGGAGTTTGTCCTCCTGACCTGCCCTCCTCCGCAACAGGTGCCCGTAGGTCAGGATCTCTTTGAAGTGCAAACAAAACATCAAAAGGTTTTTTGAGGAAACTGAAAAGGACATGCAACCTATAACATAGACATGGCACTCAGCAGTCTGAGTTTATACTTGAGCAGACACCCTCAATTGTCTAAAGTCATCACAGCGTTCTTTACAAGTCTCCTATGTGGGGGCCTTGTCAAAGGCTTCACTGAAATCCATATAAACTAAGACTGCACTGGTCATCTCAAAATTCAATCAAATTTATTAGGCATGATCTCCTTCTAACAAAGCCATGCTGACTATCCCTGATCAAGCTTTGCCTCTCCAAGTGGAGATAGATGCTCTCCTTAGAAGTTACTCTAATAGTTTTCCTACCACTAAAATGACATTCACTGGTCTCTACTTCCCTGGTTTATCTTGACAACCCTTCTTAAAATAGCAGCCCCACATTAGCTGTTTTCCAATCATCTGGCACCTACTCTGTGCCCAAAGAAATTGAAATTTTGGGTCAGAGCCCCTGCAATGTCCTCCTTTCTCTCCTAGAGCACAATCTATCTGGACCTGGAGATTTATCCATTTTCAACATAGAACATAGAACAATACAGCACAGAACAGGCCCTTCGGCCTTCGATGTTGTGCCGACCAAAATAAAAAGCAATGCAAACTAAACCATTCCCTTCTCTTCCATATACTTATCAATTAACCTCTTAAACGCCACCAAACTTGGCGCATCTACAACCGCTGCAGGCAGGGCGTTCCACTCCCTAATCACTCTTTGAGTAAAGAACCTACCTCTGATATCCGTCCTATAACTCAGACCCCTTAATTTAAAGCTGTGTCCCCTCGTGCTAGCTTTCTCCATCCTAGGAAAAAGGCTATCACTGTCCACCCTATCTAAACCTCTAATCATCTTATATGCTTCAATAAGATCCCATCTTAGCCGCCTCCTTTCTAACGAAAACAACCTCAAATCCCTCAGCCTCTCTTCATAAGACCTGCCCTCCATACCAGGCAACATCCTGGTAAACCTCCTCTGTACCCTCTCCAATCCTCCACATCTTTCTTATAATGCGGGGACCAGAACTGCACACAATACTCCAAGTGCGGCCGCACTAGAGTTTTGTACAGTTGCAACATGATGCTGCGGCTCCTAAATTCAATACCCCTGCCAATAAAAGCTAAGACTCCATATGCCTTCTTAACAACTTTATCCACTTGACTGCCGACTTTCAGGGATCTATTGACACATACACCAAGATCCTTCTGTTCCTCAACACTATTAAGAGCCCTACCATTAGCCCTATACTCTACCCATTTATTGTTCCTGCCAAAGTGCATTACCTCACCCTTTTCCACATTAAACTCCATTTGCCACCTCTCAGCCCAGCTCTGCAACTTGTCCAAATCCCTCTGCAAACTATAACACCCCTCTTCACTATCTACCACTCCACCGACTTTAGTGTCATCTGCAAATTTACTAATCCATCCTTCAATACCCTCATCCAGATCATTTATAAAAATTACAACAGCAGGGGCCCCAAAACAGACCCCTGAGGTACACCACTTGTCACCGAACTCCACGATGAATATCTCCCATCCACCACCACCCTCTGTCTTCTATCTGCTAGCCAATTCCTAATCCAATTAGCTAAATCACCCTCTATTCCACACATCTGCATTTTCTGTAGAAGTCTTCCATGGGCAACCTTATCAAACGCCTTACTAAATCCATATATACTACATCAACCGCCTTACCCCCATCCACCTCTTTGGTCACTTTCTCAAAAAACTCAATGAGGTTAGTAAGGCATGACCTACCCTTCACAAAACCATGCTGACTATCCCCTATCAATTCATTTCTCTCTAAATAACTATAAATCCTATCCCTAATAATTCTCTCCAATACTTTGCCCACAACAGAAGTAAGACTCACGGGCCTATAATTCCCTGGAAGGTCTCTCTTCCCCTTTTTGAACAATGGGACCACATTCGCTATCCTCCAGTCCTCCGGAACCACACCCGTACCCAACGAGGACCTGAAGATCAGAGCCAGAGGCTCTGCAATCTCCTCTCTTGCCTCCCAGAGAATCCTAGGGTAAATCCCGTCCGGCCCAGGGGACTTATCCAACTTCAAACCCTTGAGAATTTCTAACACATCCTCCCTATCTACTACAATACTCCCCAATTTGCAACCCTGTACCTCAGTGCTCTCCACAGCTACATTTCCAGCACTCTGCGTGAATACCGAAGCGAAATATTTATTCAGTGCCTCGCCAATCTCTTCAGGCTCCACGCACAACTTCCCACTGCTATCTATGACTGGCCCTAATCTTGCCCTAACCAATCTTCTATTCTTAACATATCGAAAGAAAGCTTTAGGATTCTCCTGAATCCTATCAGCCAACATCTTCTCGTGTCCCCTCTTAGCTCTCCTCAATTCACTTTTTACCTCCTTCCTAGCTAATCTATCGCTATCCATTGCACTACCTGAGCCTTCAAGCCTCATCCTGACATAAGCCTCCTTTTTTTTCTTAACCAGCAAATCAACTCTTTTCGTACACCAAGGCTCTCTTACTCGTCCATTTCCTCCCTGCCTGACAGGGACATACTTATCACGGACTCGCAGCAGCTGCTCCTTGAATAAGCACCACATTCCAGATGTTCCCAGTCCCTGTAGTTTCCTAGTCCAATCTATGCACCCTAATTCTCTCCTGATGGCCTCATAATTACCCTTCCCCCATCTATAACTACAGCCCCCAGCTTCATGCCTATCCCTGTCCATCACTAAGGTGAACGTAACCGAATTGTGGTCACTATCACCAAAATGTTCACTAACTTCCAAGCCTAACACCTGGTCTGGCTCATTGCCCAGCACCAAATCCAATGTATCCTCACCTCTAGTTGGCCTATCCACATACTGAGTCAAAAAACCTTCCTGCACACTCTGTACGAAAACTGACCCCTCTAACGAGCTAGAGCTATAGCTATTCCAATCAATATTAGTAAAGCTAAAGTCCCCCATCACAATTACCCTACTACTTTCACTCCTAATCAGAATTGACCTTGCAATCCTTTCCTCAACCTCCCTAGAACTATTAGGAGATCTGTAAAAGACTCCCAACAGGGTGACCTCTCCTCTCCTGTTTCTAATCTCAGCCCATACTACCTCAACAGACAAGTCCGCATCAAACTTCTTTTCTATCACCGTGATACAGTCTTTGACCAATAACGCCACTCCTCCCCCCCTTCTACCTCCTTCTCTACTCCGACTAAAGCATTTGTACCCCAAATACATCTCCAATACATTTGTACATCTCCAATATTTTTGTCCTTTCCTGTGTCAATGTGCTCAAGTCTCTCTCCTTGAATTCCATACCATTGTCCTCATTCTCTTGACTGAGGACAGATGTGAAATATTCATTCAACCAATGTTCTCTGGCTCTACCCATATAGTTCCCCTCCCCAACAGGCCCTAGTCTTGCCCTGATTATACTCTTGCCATTGATATAGAATATCTTGGGATTTTCCCTACTTTTATCAGCCAAAGCTTTCTCATATCCCCTCTTTGTATTCCTAATTGCTTTCTTAAACTCCATCCTCTGTACTTCTGAAAAGCTGAGGCAGCAGTGCTAACCACTGTGCAGCCCCAGGTCCCTGGTACTGTGAGGCTAACCATTGTGTTACCATGTTTTGGGCCTTAAACAGGAGGAGTAAAGGGGCAGGTGTTGTACAACCTGTGATGTTATGGGAAGATGGTGTGGGAATGGATGAAGGGCTGGAGGAAATGCAGGAGTGGATCAAGGCATCATGGATGGACAGGGGAGGTAACGGCCGAGCGGTATTATTGCAAGATTCCTAATAGACAAACTCAGCTAATGTTCAGGGGACCTGGATTCAAATCCCACCACAACAGATGATAGATGCTGAATTCCAGGTTTGTTTTAATTGAGTTCAAATTCCAACGATTGTCGGAAAAATCTATCTGGTTCACTTGTCATTTTAGGGAAGGAAATTGACTATCCTTGCCCAGTTTGGCCTACATGTGACTCCAGAGACACATCAATGTGATTGACTCAACTGCCCTCAGGAAATTAGGGATGGGTAATAAATGTTGGCCCAGCCAGTGACACCCACATGAATAAAAAAAGCAGTTACTATGGAATTCTGACAGTGCAGGATGAGGGGAAGATATGTTTCATTGGCACCATTAATGCAGTACTCTATACCTCTTCCTATAAAGGCTAGCATACCATAAGCTTTCTTTTCAACTTTCTCCACTTGCTCTGCCACCTTCAAAGACTTGTTCACCTGCACCCCCAGGTCCCTCTGTGTTTCTATACTCTTAATAGGTCTACCCTTTATCATATACCTCCCCCTACATTCTTTCTCCCGAAATGCATCACCTCACATTTATCAGGATTGAATTCCATCTGCCATCTGTCTGCCCAAGCTACCAGCCTATCTATGTCCTGCTGCATCGCCTGACAATGCTCCTCACTATCCGCAAGTCCAGCCACCTTTTGTGTCATCTGCAACCTTGCTGATCACTCCACTTACTCCCTCTTCCAAGTCATTTATATATATTACAAATAGAAGAGGTCCCAGTACCGAGCCCTGCGGCACACCACTAGTGACCGACCTCCAGCTAGAAAAACACCCTTCCACTATTACTCTGTCTCCTGTTATCAAGCTTGTTATTAATCCATCTAATATCTGTCCTTGTATTCCATTAGCCTTGACCTTTTCAACTAACCTCCCATGAGGGACTTTGTCAAACGCCTTACTGAAATCCATATAGACAACATCAACAGCTCGCCCTTCATCAACTGTTTCCGTCACCACCTCAAAAATTCTACCAGATTCATAAGGCACAGCCTCCCCTTAACAAAGCCATGCTGCGTATCCCTAATCAGATCGCAACGCTCTAAGTGCCTATAGATCCTAAGAATCCCCTCCAACAGCTTCCCTACCACTGACGTCAAACTCACAGGCCTATAATTCCCAGGGTTATCCCTACTACCCTTTTCAAACAACGGTACAACATTAGCTATTCTCCAGTCCTCTGGGACCTCACCTGTGCCCAAGGAAGAGACAAAGATTTGCATCAGAGGCCCAGCAATTTCACCTCGCACCTCCCTAAGCAGCCTGGGATAAATGCCATCAGGCCCCAGAGATTTCAGTTTTAATGCTACCTAGAAGCTCTAATGCTTCCTCCTTCGGTATGGATATTTCCCTCAACTGGTCCACAGCTCCCTCAGAGACAGGAGCTGTCAACAAGCCCCTCTCCTTTGTGAATACTGACGCAAAGTATTCATTCAGGATCTCTGCCATTCCCTTGGGCTCTAAGCACAGTTCCCCTCCTCTATCCCTAAGAGAACCGACTTTTCCCCTAACCACCCTTTTTATTCCTAACATAGAAGTAAAAAGCCTTTGGATTTTCCTTAATCCTGTGTCAAAACCATTTTCAACCCCCCTTTTTGCCCTTCTAACTCCCTGTTTGAGCTCCCTCTTTATATTCCTCCAGTGCTCTCTTCGTTCCCTGCCTCTTCCTAACCAAGTCCCCAATATCCCTAGTAATCTGTAGAACATAGAACATTACAGCACAGAACAGGCCCTTCGGCCTTCGATGTTGCGCCGACCAATATAAAAAGCAATGCCCCTCCAAACTAAACCATTCCCTTTCTCTTCCATATACTTATCAACTAACCTCTTAAACGCCACCAAACTTGGTGCATCTACAACTGCTGCAGGCAGGGCATTCCACTCCCGAACCACCCTTTGGGTAAAGAGGCTCTCTAATCCTTCCTCTTAGCCAGCACACATCTTTCCTGCAACCTTTCAGTTTTCCATTGAAAGAATCCCACGTGTCGAGTATGGACTTCCCATCGAACAGCCTTTCCCAATCAGCTTCTATAAGTTCCTGCCTAATCCAATTGTAGTTAGTCTTCCCTCAATTCAGCACCCTGCCCCTAGGGCAACAAGCATCTTTTTCCATCTGTACCCTAAAATAGACAATTGTGGTCACTGTTAGCCACATGTTTTCCCCTACTACAACCTCAACCACCTGACCTGGCTCATTACTCAGAATGAAATCCAGTTTAGTCCCTTCTCCATGCTATCCTGCGGCACAAGTAAGAAACTAGAGATGATAACTCTGTTTTAGCCCTAAATTTCTGTTTTATATCCCTGTCCTGTTTTTACTTATGTCACAGGTACCTACATGAACCATGACTTGACGCTGGTTCCCTGGCACCTGGGAGGCAACATACCAACCGAGTCTCTCCTCATTCCCACAGAATCTCCTATCTGTCTCCTTAACTATGGAATCCCCAATCACTAATCCTGTTCTTTTCTTCTCCCTTCCCACCTGAGCATTGAGGACAGGCTCTACACTGAGATCTGTACCCCATGTCTTACCCCTGTTGAGTCATCCTCCCCAACAGCATCCAAAACAGTACTTGTTTTACAGAGGAACAGGCACGGAGATCGTTGCACTGACTGCTTCTTACTCCCTACTAGCAGTCACAGATGCATCACTTTTAGGAGTAACTATCTCCCTGTAGCTTTTATCAAAAGTTGCCTCTGCTTCCCGAATGATTCTAAATTCCTCCAGTTCCAGCTCCCTAACGTGGTCCTCAAGGAGCTGGAATTGGATGCACTTCCTGCAGGTGTGATCAGCTGGAATACTACTGGTGTCCCTCACCTCAAATATCCCACAGGAGGAACGTCACACTGCCTGCACTGACATCCCTGTTACATCCCTTATCAAGAAACAAAAAAAACTTACCTGCTCTCACTCCGAGTCTCTCCTTTTAGGTTACAGGAGGGGGAAGGGTGGGATAGTTTATACACGTAGGGCATCAGGATTCCTTGATCTAATTTATAGAGGTCCAGGAATAAAAAAAACTACTACCCAGGCCTCCTTGTGACTACTTCCAATGTCTGGTTTAAAATTAAAAAACTAAAGATGTTAGTTAAAAAAACACAATAGCTTACCCACAAGTTCTCTTCTCACCAATCTTTGTGGACGCAGGAGAGTGTCGCAGATGGTGGTTTGTCTTCCTGGAGCTGGGATCCGGGATGTTTCTGGACGCCTCCCAGAATCCTGAAAAGGGAGGGTGAGGAACCTGAAGTTGTGGTGCACATAGGTACTGCAGACATAGGCAGGAACAGGGAGGCAGTCATCAAAAGGGATTATAGAGAACTGGGTAGGAAGCTGAGGAAGAGAAAAGCGAAGGCAGTAATTTCAGGATTGCTGCCTGCGCCTCGGGAGAATGAGAGCAGGAATCAAATGAGGTGGAGGATGAATGCATGGCTGAGGGACTGGAGCAGGGGGCAGGGGTTCAGGTTCATAGATCACTGGGACCTCTTTGGGGCAGGTGTGACCTGTACAGTAAGGACGGGTGGCACTTAAACCCTAGGGGGACTAATATCTCGGCAGGTAGACTAGCTAGGGCTACTGGAGGATCTTTAAACTAGAAAAGCTGGGGGGTGGGAATATCGATGGGACGGTGAATAAGGAGGTTAGTTCCCAGGTAGGGAAGGACTGTAGGCACCCTGAGAGGGGGGTTAGGCAGGTGGTGGAAAAGGGAAATATCCTGACTGAGGGGCTGAGGTGTGTCTATTTTAATGCCAGGAGTGTAGTAAATAAGGTAGATGAGCTTAGGGCGTGGATTGCTGCTTGGGAGTGTGATGTGGTGGCCATTACAGAGACTTGGTTGTCTCAGGGACAGGACTGGGTACTTCAGGTGCCGGGATTCAGGTGCTTCAGGAGGGACAGGGTTGGGGGCAAAAGAGGTGGTGGTGTGGCACTGTTGATCAGGGACAGTGTCATGGCTGTAGAGAAGGTGGAAGACGGGGAGGGAATGTCTACGGAATCTCTGTGGGTGGAAGTTAAGAACAACAAAGGCTCGATAACTTTGCTGGGTGTATTCTATAGGCCGCACAACAGCGGCAGGGAAGTTGAGGTGCAGATAGGGAAACAGATCCTAGACAGATGTAGAAATAACAGGGTTGTCATGATGGGAGATTTCAATTTCCCAAACATCGACTGGAATATCCCAAGGGTAAGGGGTTTGGATGGTGTGGAGTTTGTTAGGTGTGTTCAGGAAGGTTTCCTGACACAGTACGTGGAAAAGCCTACGAGAGGAGAGGCTGTACTTGACCTGGTGCTTGCTAATGAGCCAGGGCAGGTGTCGGATCTCACGGTAGGTGAGCATCTTGGGAATGGAGATCATAATTCTATCTCTTTCACGATAGCGATGGAAAGAGATAGGATCAGGCAGGCTAGGAAGGTGTATGTCTGGAGTAAGGGGAAATATGAAAACATTAGGCAGGTAATTGGACGCATAAACTGGAAGGTGTTCTTGGGGAAGAGTACAGAAGGAATGTTTGTCTGGGGCTCTGCAAGACAATGTTTCGAGGAGTCAAGGAGGTTCAGGTAGTGGTGAATCTAGTTAGGAAGAAAAAAAAGGTATATAAAAGGTACAGAGAGCTAGGGGATGTTAGGGATCTAGAGGAGTATAAGGTGTGTAGAATGGAACTTAAAAAGGAAATTAGGAGAGCCAGAAGGGGTCATGAGAAGGCCTTGGCAGGTAAGATTAAGGAGAATCCCAAGGCCTTCTACAAATATGTGAAAAGTAAAAGGATGAGAAGAGAAGGGATAGGGCCTATAAAAGGTGAAGGGGGAAAAGTCTGTGTGAATCCGGAAGAAATGGCAGAGGTGCTTAACGAGTACTTTGCCTCGGTATTCACAGTGGAAAGTGAACTGGGAGATTGCACTGCAGGTTTGCGGCATACGGAAAAGATTGAGTATGTGGATGTTAGGAAAGAGGATGTGTTAGACCTGTTAAATTCTATCAAGATAGACAAGTCGCCGGGACCGGATGGGATGTACCCCAGGTTATTGTGGGAGGTGAGGGAAGTGGTTGCAGAGCTCCTGGTGATGATCTTTGCGTCGTCCATGGAAACGGGAGATTCCAGAGGATTGCAGATGTGGTTCCTATCCTTAAGAAAGGGAACAGGGATAGTCCAGGAAATTACCAACTGGTGAGTTTGACTTCAGTGGTTGGTAAGCTGATGGAGAGGCTTCTGAAGGATAAGATATATGAACATTTGGAGAAGTTTGGACTGATTTAGAAACAGTCAGCATGGTTTTGTCAAAGGCAGGTCATGCCTTACGAGCCTAGTTGAGTTCTTCGAAAATGTGACTGAACACATTGACGAAGGAAGGGCGGTGGACGTAGTGTACATGGACTTTAGTAAGGCTTTTGATAAGGTCCCACATGCAAGGCTTCTGGAGAAGGTGAGAGGGCATGGGATCCAAGGGGCTTTGGCCTCATGGATCCGGCAGAAGGCAGAGAGTGGTTGTGGATGGGTCTTGTTCGGCATGGAGGTCGGTAACCAGTGGAGTGCCCCAGGGATCTGTTCTGGGACCCCTGCTGTTTGTCATTTTCATAAATGACCTGGATGAGGAAGTGGAGGGATGGGTTAGCAAGTTTGCTGACGATACAAAGGTCAGTGGTGTTGTGGATGGTCTGGAGGGATGCCAAAAGTTGCAGCGGGACATAGACAGGATGCAAGACTGGGCGGAGAAGTGGCAGATGGACTTCAACGCAGATAAATGTGTAGTGGTCCATTTTGGCAGGAATAATAGGATGAAGGAGTACAATATAAGGGGTAGGAGTCTTAGCTGTGTTGTAGAGCAGAAGGATCTCGAAGTCCAGGTCCACAGGACTCTTAAATCAGCCTCGCAGGTGGAGGAAGTGGTCAAGAAGGCATACGGTGTACTGGCCTTCATTAATCGAGGAATAGAGTTTAGGAGTCAGGAGGTAATGATGCAGCTCTATAAGACTCTGGTCAGACCCGTTGGAGTATTGTGCGCAGTTCTGGTTGCCTCATTATAGGAAGGATGTAGAGGCTATTGAGAGGGTTCAGAGGAGATTTACAAGGATGCTGCCTGGATTGGGAGGCAGGCCTTAGGTTGAGGGAGCTGGGACTCTTCTCACTGGAGAGACGTAGGTTGAGAGGCGACCTGATAGAGGTTTATAAAATGTTGAGAGAAATAGATAGGGTGGACTCTCAGAGACTATTTCCCCGAGCGGAAATGGTCAATACGAGAGGACACAGATTTAAGGTGCAGGGAAGCAAATAAAAAGGAGATGTCAGGGGTAGGTTTTTCACTCAGAGGGTGGTGAGTGAATGGAACCGACTGCCGTCGGAGGTTGTTGAGGCAAACTCACTGGGGTCTTTTAAGAGACTTCTGGATGAGTATATGGAAAAGAATAGGATGGGGGTTATAGATAGGTCTGTGGATTGGTAGATGTGATCGGTGCAACTCGTGGGCCGAAGGGCCTGTTTGTGCTGTATTGTTCTATGTTCAATCGCTGCCTCTCTAATGTGCTCCCAAGGAACAAGAACAACATCTTCCAACTTACTCGTCCAATTTTCTGCCTGATATCTTCATATTTCCCCTTACTCCAGACATACACCTTCCTAGCCTGCCTGATCCTATCTCTTTCCATCGCTATCGTGAAGGAGATAGAATTATGTTGCTCTCCTACCGAGAGATCTGATGCCTGTCCTCGTTCATTAGCCAGCACCAGATCAAGTACAGCCTCTCCTCTCGTAGGCTTTTCCACGTACTGTCAGGAAACCCTCCTGAACACACCTAACAAACTCCTTGCCCATCCAAACCCCTTACCCTGGGGACATTCCAGTTGATTGGGAAATTGAAGTCTCCCATCACGACAATTCTGTTATTACTACATCTCTCCAGGATCTGTTTCCCTATCTGCACCTCAACTTCCCTGTCACTATTGGGCAGCCTATAAAAAAACACCCAGCTAACTTCCACCCACAGAGACTCCGTAGACATTCCCTCCACGGCATCCACCTTCTCTACAGCTGTGACACTGTCCCTGATCAACAGTGCCACTCCGCCAACTCTTTTGCCTCCCTCCCTGTCCTTCCTGAAGCACCTGAATCCCGGCATCTGTAGTACCCAGTCCTGTCCCTGAGACATCCAAGTCTCTGTAATGGCACCACATCACACTCCCAAGCAGCAATCCATGCCCTAAGCTCATCTACCTTATTTACTACACTCCTGGCATTAAAATAGACACACTTCAGCCCCTCAGTCTGGGTGCTTCCCTTCTCCATCACCTGCCTAACCTCCCTCTTTATACTGTCTGCAGTCCTTCTCTACTTGTGAGCTAACTTCCTCGCTCTGTCACCTCATCTCGATTTCCTCCCCCCCCCCACCAACCTTTCTAGTTTAAACTCTCCCCAGTAGCCCTAGCCAACCTTCCTGCCAAGATATTGGTCCCCTGGGATTTAAGTGTCTCCTGTCCTTACTGTACAGGTCACACCTGCTCCTAAAGAAGTCCCAATGATCTATAAACCTGAATCCCTGCCCCCTGATCCAGTCCCTCAACCATGCATTCATCCTCCACCTCATTCCATTCCTGCTCACGCTCTCTTCCACAGCACAGGCAGCAATCCTGAGATTACTACCTTTGCGTTTCTCTTTCTCAGCTGTCTACCTAATTCCCTAAAATCCTTTCTCAGGACCCCTTCCCTCTTCCTGCCTACAGCTCCTCACCCTCTCCTTTCAGGATAGCTGGGACGTGTCCAGAGACATCCCCAATCCCAGCTCCACAGAGGCAAACCACCATCTGTGACTCCCATCTGCATCTGCAAAACCGTCTGTCTGACCCCCTCACTATGGAGTCCCCTATTAACACTGCCTTTCTCCTCTTTTTCCTTACTTTTTGGAAGTACTGGGTCAGGCTCAGCTCCAGAGATGCGGCCACTCCCTCCCCCAAGTGAGCTGTCCCCCCCCCCGCACCCCAGCAGTACTCAGGAGTACTTATTATGAAGGGGGACATCCACTGGGGTGCTCTCCATCACCTGAGCTTTCCCCTTCCTAACAGTTACCCACTTGCCTTCCTCCCAATTGCCCTGGGGTGACCACTTGCTGGTAGCTCCTGTCAATTGCCTCCTCATTCTCTCTAATGAGACTAAGGTCCTCGAGCTGCAGTTTTGGAGATCACTCCACTTACTCACTCTTCCAAGTCATCTATTTGTAATATGAGATCCCAGTACAATAGCACGAGGGGTCACGGGCTTAGAGTGAGGGGGGTAAAGTATAATTTGGATGCTAGAGGGAGTTTTTTTCAGAGGGTGGTGGGGGTATGGAATGCGCTGCCAAGTAAAGTGGTGGAGGCAGGCACTCGAGTTATTTAAGAAATACTTAAATGGGCACATGAACAGAATGGGAATGGAGAGGTATAGAAAACTGATTTAAAATAGGGATCATGAGCCTTGGGAGTCCCTGGGAAGTGTGTAAATAGATGATGATATTGATGTACTTGTTTTTATCCTACAGGTGCTTTGGTCCACCTTGTTGTCTAACAAGGGGCATACACGT
Source organism: Sphyrna mokarran (assembly GCA_024679065.1). Classification (NCBI taxonomy): domain Eukaryota; kingdom Metazoa; phylum Chordata; class Chondrichthyes; order Carcharhiniformes; family Carcharhinidae; genus Sphyrna; species Sphyrna mokarran. The sequence goes on from JAGIQG010000002.1 coordinate 8,237,267, forward strand.
GCTGGGTCGTGAGAGGGCTGCTCTTGGACCTTTCGAGAGTGTCCTACTGCTTCACGTTGTTAGTGTACGCTTGACCTGGACCATCTGATGGGCAACACGACAGCTCAGTGACTATCGCTGTGCTGTGCAGATACATGGATTTGGGCCTGTGTCTGTGGGAGTTTGCGCATTCTCCCCGTGCTTGCGTGGGTTTTCTCCGGGAGCTCCGGTTTCCTCCCACATCCCAAAGATGTGCTCTTAGGCTAATTGGCAAAACAAATTCTCCCTAAATTGTCTCAAATTTGGTTTTAAATCCACTGATCTATAAACATGGAAAGGGATCGCGGGTAGAGGTGGGAACATCAAGGTGGCGGCACGGGCTCGTTGGGCCGAGGGGCCTGTTTCCCGTGCTGTTTTGTTCTTTGTTCTTTGTACAGAGCCCTGCAGCACACCACTAGGTACAGACCTCCAGTTAGAAAAAGACCCTTCCACTACTATTACTGTCTCCTATTACCAAGAACTCAGTAAGAATTTAGCAACATCAATTTTAAATCCAACCGATTTATTTGTTAGTAAAATTGCGAGCTTTCAACACTCTGTGCCTTCGTCAGGCAAATGCAGTGTTCTGGTCTGCAATAGCACACATATCAACACAGACAGTCACAGATTGCTGATTAGAATGCGAATCCTTACATCTAACCTGCTATTCAAGTGTTAAAGTGGCTAACAATGTGTGTGAAGGGAATCCTGAGCATTGGTTAGAGAATTGTGTATTTTCTCCAGACAGCACAGTAAGTGAGGTTTTTTGCTAACCCAGGCAAGTTACGGGGGTTACAGATAGTGTGTCATGAAGCCAAGATCCCTGTTAAGACCGTCCTCATGTGTGCGGAGCTTGGCTATCAGTCTCTGTTCAGCGACTCTGCGCTGTCGTGTATCACGAAAGCCCCCTTGAAGAACATTTACCCGTAGGTCGGAGGCCGAATGCCCATGACTGCTGAAGTGTTCGCCCACAGGAAGGGAACTGTTTTGCCTGGTGATTGAGCGATGCTCATTCATCCGCTGTCGTAGTGTCTGCATGGTCTCCCCAATGTACTGTGCTTCGGGACATCCTTTCTTGCAACGTATTAGGTAGACAACGTTGGCCGAGTTGCAAGAGTATGTACCGTGTACCTGGTGAATGGTATCCTCACGTTTGATGATGTCGTCCATGTCTATGATCTGGCATGTCTTGCAGAGGTTGCTGTGGCAGGGTTGTGTGGTATTGTGGTCACTGTTCTCCTAAAGGTTGGGTAGTTTGCTGCAAACAATGATCTGTTTGAGGTTGTGCGGTTGTCTGAAAGCAAGAAGTGGGGGGGTGGGGATGGCCCTAGCGAGATGTTCATCGTCATCAATGATATGTTGAAGACTCCGGAGAAGATGTTGTAGCTTCTCCGCTCCGGGGAAGTACTGGACAACAAAGGGTACTCTGTCCACCGTGTCCCGTGTTCGTCTTCTGAGGAGGTCAGTGCGGTTTATCGCTGTGGCACGTTGGAACTGTCGATTGATGAGTCGAGCGCCATATCCTGTTCTCACGAGGGCATCCTTCAGCGTCTGGAGGTGTCTGTCACGATCCTCCTCATCTGAGCAAATTCTGTGTATACGGAGGGCTTGTCCATAGGGAATGGCTTCTTTAACGTGTCTAGGGTGGAAGCTGGAGAAGTGGAGCATTGTGAGGTTGTCTGTCGGTTTGCGGTACAGTGAGGTGCTGAGGTGACCGTCCTTGATGGAGATGCGTGTGTCCAAGAATGCAACTGATTCTGGAGAATAGTCCATGGTGAGTCTGATGGTGGGATGGAACTTGTTGATATCATCATACAGTTGTTTCAATGATTGTTCACCATGAGTCCAAAGGAAAAAGATGTCATCAATGTATCTAGTATATAATCTTGGTTGGAGATCTCGTGTGGTGAAGAAGTCTTGTTCGAACCTGTGCATGAAGATGTTGGCATACTGAGGTGCGAATTTGGTCCCCATGGCTGTTCCATGTGTCTGGATGAAAGGTTGATTGTTGAAGGTGAAGACTTTGTGGTCCAAGATGAAGCGGATAAGTTGTAAAATTGCATCCGGAAACTGGCAGTTGTTGGCATTGAGTACTGAGGCAGTTGCAGCAATACCATCGTCGTGGGGGATGTTGGTGTATAGCGCCGAGACATCCATTGTGACAAGGAGTGTCCCTGTTTCCACTGCTCCATGTGTGCTGAGTTTCTGTAGGAAGTCCGTAGTGTCAAGACAAAAACTGGGGGTTCTTTGTACAATGGGTTTCAGGATGCCCTTGATATAGCCGGAGAGGTTCTCACACAGGGTCCCATTGCCTGATACGATGGGATGACTGGGTATGTTCGCCTTGTGTATCTTTGGGAGGCAGTAGAGATGTCCAATGCGGGGAGTACATAGAACATAGAACATAGAACAATACAGCACAGAACAGGCCCTTTGGCCTGTACATGGAATTACCTACGCCCTATTACCAAGCCAGTTCTCAATCCATCTAGACACCTGTCCTTGTATCCCATAAGTTTTAACCTTTTCCACCAACCTCCCATGAGAGACTTTGTCAAATGCCTTTTTAAAATCCATATAGACGACATCAACGGCTCGCCCTTCATTAACTGTTTTCATCACCTCCTCAAAAAATTCTACCAGATTCGTAAGGCACAGCCTCCTTTACAAAACCATGCTGCCTATCACTTATCAAATTGCCACACTCTAAATGCATATACATCCTATTAGAATCCTTTCTGACAACTTCCCTACTACTGACGTCAAACTCACCCGGGTTATCCCTACTACCCTTTTTAAACAACAGTACCACATTCACTATCCTCCAGTTCTCTGGGACCTCACCTGTGTCCAAAGAGGAGATAAAGATTTGTGTGAGAGACCCAGCAATTTCATCTTTTGTCTCCTTAAGCAGCCTGGGATAAATACCATTAGGCCCTGGAGATTTGTTTTAATGCTACCTAAAACCCTAACACTTCCGCCGAGTCTACAACTCCCTCCAAAACAGTACCAGACATCAAGCCCCTCTCCTTTGTGAATAGGGACACAAAGTATTCATTCAGGATCTCCGCCATTCCCCCGGGCTCTAAGCACAGTTCCCCTCCTCTGTCCCTAAGAGGTCCGATTTTTCCTCTAATCACTCCTCTTGTTCCTAACGTAGGAGTAAAAAGCCTTTGGATTTTCCTTAATCCTGCCTGTCAAGACCATTTCATGCCCCCTTTTTGCCCTTCTAACTCCCCGTTTGAGCTCCCTCCTACTCTCTCTATATTCCTTCAATGCTGTCTCCGTTCCCAGTTGCTTCGACCTATCATACGCCTCTCTTCCTGACCAAGTCCTCAATATCCCTAGTAATCCACGGCTCTCTAATCCTACCTTTCCCATCTTTCCTCTTGGCCGGCACGTACTTATCTTGCAACATTTTCAGTATTCCCTTGAAAGAGTCCCACGTGCCTAGCGTGGACTTACCCTCAGACAACCGTTCCCAATCAGTTTCCCTAAGTTCCTGCCTAATTTGACCGTAGTTAACCTTCCCCAATTCAGCACCCTGCCCCTAGGGCAACAAGCATCCTTTTCCATCTGTATCCTAAAGTAGACAGAATTGTGGTCACTGTTAGCCACATGTTCCCCCACTACAACATCAACCACCTGCCTTGGCTCATTACTCAGAACGAAATCCAATATAGCCCCTTCACTAGTCGGGCTAGCCACATACTGTTCCAACAATCCTTCCAGAACACGTTTTACAAATTCCTGCCCATCTGAATCCCAGCTCTAGGTACTTTCCAATCCACTCTCGGGAATTGAAATCTCCCACTACAACAACTCTTTTTTGTCTACACCTATCCAGAATTTCTTTACATATCCTTTCTTGCACTTCTCGCGGGCTGTTGGGTAGCCTACAGTATACCCCCAGTGTAGTGATTGCTCCCTTCCTATTCCTGAACTCCACCCACAATGACTCATTTCCCAACTCATCTTAATTATCCACCCTCTGCACCGCTGTGATGTGCTCCCTAACAACACCACTCCTCCACCTCTTCTGGACCCTCCTCTGTCACACCTGAAACACTTATACCCAGCTGCCACTGCTCCCCTTCCTTTATCCACGTCTCTGTCACTGCAACTACATCTAAATTCCTTGCAAACATTGAGGCCTTAAGTTCATCCATTTTACCCATTATGCTCTTCACATTAAAACAGACAGACACACTCCAGATCTCCAGGCCCACCCGGATCCTCCTCCTCCCGGATGATTTTCCTCTCGTCTAATTTTACCCTGTCACCCAACTTGCTCCCAATCTCGGTGCCTACCAAGCTATCGATTTCATCCCCAACCCCCTCCACATTAGTTTAAACCCTGCCGAAACACTCCAGCTAACCTCCCAGCTAAGATATTCGTGCCCTTCCCATTTAATTGTTCCCAATCCCTCCTGTACAAGTACCTTTCTCTCACAAATACTTCCCAATGACTAACAAATGTAAAACCCTCCATCTTGCACCAATCTTTCAGCCATGCATTCAGTTGAAGGATCTTGGTATTCCTAGCCCCACCGTCACTCGGCACTGGTAACAGCCTAGAGATTGCTACCCTGGAGGCCCTGATCTTCAGCCTGGCACCCAACTCCCTAAACAGCTTACATATACCCCCCCTGCTCTTCCTATGTCTTTCTCACCTATATGCACAATTATATCAGCTTGGTCCCCTTTGCTCTTCAATATTCCTTTTACCCTCTTAGAAACATCCTGCACCCCTGCTCCAGGGAGGCAGACTACCATCCTGAAGTCTCATTTTTGTCCACAAAACCATCTATCTATTCCTCTAACCCTCCCATCCCCCACCACTATCACATTTCTCGTTCCCTTCCTTCCCTCTAAGGCGATCTGGTCCTCCTGTCTTACCTCTGGAAGATCACCTCCCTCATTTGTTGCCCTTCCCTTGATGTTTTGGAAGACTTGCCACTGGGGTAGCCTTTGGACCATGAGTCGTCTTCTTCCCATTTCCCCCTCCTCTCCCACTGTCTCCATTTGACTATGGTTCATATCTATTATTGTTTTGTTCTCCCTTACTAGAAATACATCCTCGAGCCTCAGCTCGAACTCCCTGACCCGGGGTCTCAGACGCTGCAGCTCCCAACACTCAGTGCAGATGTGGACTTTCGGGACTTGTCTCCAGAAACTCCCACATGTGACACAGTGCAGTTAATTCATCTCCCAGTTGTGCCGTTTACCAGAGTACCTTTTGGGGATCAAAATACAAAAAGGGAAAAGAAGAAAGACAGCGACAAAAACATCCATCTTGCCTCCACCTGCTTTTGCCTAAGCCCAGTGAGCCAAAGCCCTTACAGATCTCACTCTACTGCCCACTCCCAACGCTGCCCGCTGTCTGCAGCGGCCGCCTTTTTATATTCCACGCACCCTTCCCGACTAACCCCGCGCTTAGCTTCTGCTACGGAGAGAAAAAAAACAAAAACCCCATGAATCGGAAAAGGAGGAAAAAAAAAACTCGAGAAATAAACAGTTATTCAGCCACTCACCACCAGCACTTTCCAAATACACTGCTCTGAAGAACAATGAGAGGAGTCATGGAGGTTACAGAGAGTGTGACATGAACCCAAGATCCAGGTTTCTGCTTGGCGATTCTCTGTTATATATAGTGAAGACTGCCTTGGAGAGAACACTTATCAGAGGGAACAATTCAGCAGTCAAGAGCATTCAGCCTGACGGGAAGAGAACACTTCTGCCTGATGATTGTTGAGCAGTGTCTGTTCATCCGTTGTTATAGCGTCTGCGTGGTCTCCCCAATGTACCATGCCTTAGACATCCTTTCCTGCAGCTTATCAGGTAGACAACGTTAGCCAAGTTGCAAGAGTATGTATCTTGGTGGATGGTGTTCTCATGTGAGATGATCTTGCAGCATGTCTTGCAGAGGTTGCTATGGCAGGGTTGTGTGGTGTTGTGGTCACTGTTCTCCTGAAGGCTGGGTAGTTTGCTGCAAACAATGATCTGTTTGAGATTGTGCGGTTATTTGAAGGCAAGCGGTGAGGGTGACCTTGGCGAGATGTTCATCTTCAATGACGTTGAAGGCTTCAGAAGATGTTGTAGCTTCTTCACTCTGAGGAAGTACTAAATGATGAAGGGTACTCTGTCCACCTTGTCCTGTTTTTGTCTTCTGAGGAAGTTGGTGTAGTTTTTTGCTGAACTGTGGATTGATGAGTCAAGTGCCATATCCTGTTCTTATGAGGGCATCTTTCAACATTTTGGAGGTGTCTATTGCGGTCTTCCTCATCTGAGCAGATCCTGTGTATACAGAGGGCTTGTCCGCAGGGAATGGCTTCTTTAACGTGTTTAGGGTGGAAGCTGGAGAAGTGGAACATTGTGATATTATCTGTGGGTTTGTGGTACAGTGAGGTGCTGAGGTGCCTGTCCTTGATGAAGATACATGTATCCAAGAATGCAACCCATTCTGGAGAGTGGTCCATGATGATGGTGGGATGGAACTTGTTGATATCATATAGTTGTTTGTGATTGTTCACCATAGTCCAAAGGAAGAAAATGTCATTGATGTATCTAGTGTATAGCATTGGTTGAAAGTCCTGTGTGGTGAAGAAGTCTTGTTTGAGCCTGTGCATGAAGATGTTGGCATATTGAGGTGCAAATTTGGTCCCCATGTCAGTTCCATGTGTTTGGATGAAAAACTGGTTGTTTAAGATGAAGACCTTGTGATCCAGGATGAAGTGAATGAGTTGTAGAATTGCATCTGAAGATTGACAACTGCCAATGAATACTGATGATGTAGAGATGCCAGCGTTGGACTGGGTTAAACTCAGTAAAGTTTGACAACACCAATTTTAAATCCAACCAATTTTATTTGATAGTAAATCTGCAAGCTTTCGACCTTTGTGGCCTTCGTCAGGCGAATGAGGTGTTCTGGTCTCCAAAAGCACACAACAGCACAGACAGTCACAGATTGCTGATTAGTGTGTGAATCCTTACACCTAACCTGCTATTCAAGTCTTAAAATGGCTGATAGCAGAGGTTAGAGGGATGTGTATTGTCTCCAGACAGCACAGTGAGGTTTTTTGCTAACCCAGGCAAGTCATGGGGGTTATAGATAGTGTGACATGAAGCCAAGATCCCTGTTAAGACCGTCCTCGTGTGCAGAACTTGGCTATCAGTCTCTGCTCAGCAACTCTGCACTGTCGTGTGTCGTGAAGGCCCCCTTGAAGAACATTTACCCGAAGGTCAGAGGCCGAATGTCCGTGACTGCTGAAGTGTTCATCCACAGGAGGGGAACTGTTTTGCCTGGTGATTGTTGAGCAATGTTCATTCATCCGCTGTCGTAGTGTCTGCATGGTCTCCCCAATGTACCATGCTTCGGGACATCCTTTCTTGCAACATATTAGGTAGACAACGTTGGCCGAGTTGCAAGAGTATGTACCGTGTACCTGGTGAATGGTATTCTCACGTTTGACGATGTTGTCCATGTCAATGATCCGGCATGTCTTGCAGAGGTTGCTGTGGCAGGGTTGTGTGGTATTGTGGTCACTGTTCTCTTGAAGGTTGGGTAGTTTGCTGCGAACAATGATCTGTTTGAGGTTGCGCGGTTGTCTGAAAGCAAGAAGTGGGGGGGTGGGGATGGCCCTAGCGAGATGTTCATCGTCATCAATGATATGTTGAAGACTCCGGAGAAGATGTCGTAGTTTCTCCGCTCCGGGGAAGTACTGGACAACAAAGGGTACTCTGTCCACCATGTCCCGTGTTCGTCTTCTGAGGAGGTCAGTGCGGTTTATTGCTGTGGCACGTCGGAACTGTCGATCGATGAGTCGAGCGCCATATCCTGTTCTCACGAGGGCATCCTTCAGCATCTGGAGGTGTCTGTCATGATCCTCCTCATCTGAGCAAATTCTGGGTATACGGAGGGCTTGTCCATAGGGAATGGCTTCTTTAACGTGTCTAGGGTGGAAGCTGGGGAAGTGGAGCATTGTGAGGTTGTCTATCAGTTTGCAGTACAGAGAGGTGCTGAGGTGACCGTCCTTAATGGAGATGGGTGTGTCCAAGAATGCAACTGATTCTGGAGATTAGTCCATGGTGAGTCTGATGATGGGATGGAACTTGTTGATATCATCATACAGTTGTTTCAATGATTGTTCACCATGAGTCCAAAGGAAAAAGATGTCATCAATGTATCTAGCATATAACCTTGGTTGAAGATCCTGTGTGGTGAAGAAGTCTTGTTCAAACCTGTGCATGAAGATGTTGGCATATTGAGGTGCGAATTTACATAGAACATTACAGTGCAGAACAGGCCCTTCGGCCTTCGATGTTGCGCCGACCAATTAAGGAAAAGCAATGACCCTCTAACCTAAACCATTGTCTCTTCATTCATAAACGTATCCACTAACCTCTTAAACGCCACTGCCAAACTTGGCAGGAAGGATTAGAGAACCGTGGGTTACTAGGGATGTTGAGGACTTGGTCAGGAAGAAGCGGGAGGCATACGTTAGATCCAGGCAATTGGGGACAGAGGGAGCGCTTGAAAAATATAGAGTGTAGACGGGATCTTAAAAGGGGTGTCAGAAAGGCAAAAAGGGGCCATGAATGGCTTTGGCAGATAGGATTAAGGAAAATCCTAAAGCATTTTACTCCTATGTAGGGAGCAAAAGGATGGTTAGAGGGAAGATTGGACCTCGGGGACAGAGGAGGGGATCTGTGCTTAGAGCCTGAGGGAATGGGGGAGATCCTGAATGAATACTTTGTGTCGGTATTCATGCAGGAGACGGGCCTGATGTCTGATGCTGGCTTTGAGGATTTTGAGGACCCGTTAAAGGAAATAATCATTACGAGAGACGAAGTGTTGGGGCTTTTAGGTAGCATAAAGACTTAAAGCCCGGGGGCCTGATGGTATTTGTCCCAGGCTGCTAAGGGAGGTGAGAGATGACATTGCTGGGCCTCTGACGCAAATCTTTGTCTCTTCTTCGGACACAGGTGAGGTCCCAGAGGACTGGAGGATTGCAAATGTAGTACCGTTGTTTAAAAAGGGTCAGAGGGATAACCCAGGGAACTATAGGCCGGTGAGCTTGACTTCAGTTATAGGTAAGCTAATGGACAGGATCCTCAGGGACAGGATGTATGAGCATCTGGAGCGCTGCGATCTGATCAGGGATACGCAGCATGGCTTCGTTAAGGGGAGGTCGTGCCTTATGAATGTAGTGGAATTTTTTGAAGAGGTGACAAAAACGGTTGATGAAGGACAAGCTGTTGATGTTGTCTACTTGGATTTCAGTAAGGCGTTTGACAAGGTTCCCCATGGTAGGCTGAATAAAAAAGGTGAAGGCGCATGGGATACAGGGCCAGGTATGTAGATGGGTTGAGAACTGGCTTGGGAGGAGGAATAAGAACTCAGTAAGAATTTAGCAACACCAATTATTAATCCAACCGATTTATTTGATAGTAAAAAAGCGAGCTTTCAACACTCCCGTGTCTTCATCAGGCAAGTGCAGTGTTATGGTCTGCAATAGCACACATCAGCACAGACAGTCAGAGATTGCTGATTAGAATGCGAATCCTTACATCTAACCTGCTATTCAAGTGTTAAAGTGGCTAACAATGTGTGTGAAGGTGATCCTGAGCATTGTTAGAGAATTGTGTATTTTCTCCAGACAGCACAGTAAGTGAGGTTTTTTGCTAACCCAGGCAAGTTACGGGGGTTACAGATAGTGTGTCATGAAGCCAAGATCCCTGTTAAGACCAGGAGACAGCGGGTAGTAGTGGAAGGCTTATTTTCCAACTGGAAGTCTGTCACTAGTGGTGTGCCACAGGGCTCAGTACTAGGACCTCTTCTATTTGTGATTTATATAAATGACTTGGAAGAGGGAGTAGGTGGTGTGATCAGCAAATTTGCTGATGACACTAAGATGATTGGATTGGTGGGGACTGAGGAGCAGTGCCAGGCAATACAACAGGACATTGTATGTTAATACATGTCAAAGAGCAACACAGCACGGGAAACAGGCCCTTCGGCCCAATGAGCCCATGCGCCGTCATAACTTTATAGTAACAATTCCATTTTCCTATTCTAATTTTAGGTTATTCCTAATATGGAAGAATCTCAACATAGGGTCAATTTGTTTCCCAATCAGCCTAAGAGCGAATTTTTGGGATGTGGGAGGAAACCGGAGCGCCCGGAGAAAACCCACGCAAACTCCCGCAGACACCGGCCCAATTCCAAGTGTCTGCACAGCTACAGCGATAGTCACTGAGCTGTCATGGTGCCCTTTAGATGGTCCACATAAAACACTCATTTACGACATGAAGCACCAGGCAACCCATGAATCAACATCCAAGAGCTGTCCTCGCACCACCTGCCGAATGCATGCTCCTTGTTGGTCAAGTTGGACCGAATTACCTGTGGGGAAAAAAAAAAGTCATAGTTAGACAGTCCTACTATATCCCTCTATCTGCAGACCGCCCATGTGGCTGTCCAAGAGACCCTTAAACAGCCCTAGCGTTCCTGCTCCCACCACCTTACTCGGCAGTGCATTCCACACCCCCACTACCCTTTGTGTGAAAAACTGCCCTCTAATATTCGTCTTACACATAGCCCCCCCCCTCACCCTAAGGCCATGACCCCTCGTCCTATCCATTTCTGAAGGTGGAAAAAGTTTACCACCATTTACTCTATCTATACCCCTCATAACCTTATATACCTCTAATAGATCCCCTCTAAGCTGACGTCTTTCAAGGGAAAACAACCCCAGTCTATTCAATCGTTCCTCATAAGACAGTCCTTCCATACCAGGCAGCATCCTGGTAAACCTCCTCTGCACTCTTTCTAAGGACTCCACATCCTTCCGATAGAACGGCGACCAGAACTGGACGCAGTATTCCAAGTGAGGCCTAACCAACGTTCTATACAATTGCAACATCAAACTCCTACTCTTGTATTCTATACCCCTTTCTATGAAAGCTAACATACTATACGCTTTCTTTATCACCTTCTCCACCTGTGAAGACACCTTCAGAGACTTGTGAACCTGCACCCCAAGTCTCTCTGCGTCTCTATACTCCGAATAGTTTTACCTTTTATCCTATAACTCTCTTCTACATTTTTCTGGCCAAAATGCATCACCTCGCATTTATCCGGATTAAATTCCATTTGCCATCTATCTGCCCAGTCTACCAACCTGTCTATGTCCTGTTGTATTGCCTCGCACTGCTCCTCTGTACCCACCAATCCAAGCATCTTAGTGTCATCAGCAAATTTGCTGATCTCACCACCTACCCCAACTTCCAAGTCGTTTATGTAGACCACAAATAGAAGAGGACCTAGTACTGAGCCTTGTGGCACTCCACTAGTGACAGGCTTCCAGCTGGAAAAAGAGCCTTCCACTACTACCCTCTGTCTCCTCCTTCCGAGCCAGTTTTCGACCCATCTACATACCCGACCCTGTATCCCATGCGCCTTCACCTTCTCTATCAGTCTACCCTGAGGAACCTTGTCAAACGCCTTACTGAAATCCATGTAGACGACATCAACTGTTTTTGTCACTTCTTCAAAAAATTCCACTAGATTTGTAAGACAAGACTTCCCCTTGACGAAGCTATGCTGCGTATCCCTGATCAGATCGCAGCGCTCCAGATGCTCTCACATCCTGTCCCTGAGGATCCTCTCCATTAGCTTACCTATACCTGAAGTCAAGCTCACCGGCCTATAGTTCCCTGGGTTATCCCTCTGACCCTTTTTTAAACAATGGTACTGCATTTGCTATCCTCCAGTCCCCTGGGACATAGGCTGGTAGACTGGGCAGATAGATGGCAAATGGAATTTAATCCGGATAAATGCGAGGTGATGCATTTTGGCCGGAATAATGTAGAGGGGAGTTATAGGATAAAAGGTAAAACTATCTGGAGTATAGAGACGCAGAGAGGCCTGGGGGTGCAGGTTCACAAGTCTCTAAAGGTGTCAGTACAGGTGGAGAAAGTGACAAAGAAAGCATATGGTATGTTAGCCTTCATAGGAAGGGGTATAGAATACAAGAGTAGGAGTCTGATGTTACAAGTGTATAGAAAGTTGGTTAGGCCTCACTTGGAGTACTGCGTCCAGTTCTGGTCGCCGTACTACCAGAAGGATGTGGAGGCCCTGGAGAGAGTGCAGAGGAGATTTACCAGGATGCTGCCTGGTATGGAAGGGCTGTCTTACGAGGAAAGATTGAACGCACTGGGGTTGTTTTCCCTTGAAAGACATCGGCTGAGGGGGGATCTATTAGAGGTATATAAGATTGAGGGGTATCGATAGAGTAAATGGTGGTAAGCTTTTTCCACCATTAGAATCGGATAGAACGAGGGGTCACGGCCTTAAGGTGAGGGGGGCTATGTATAAGATGAATATTAGAGGGCATTTTTTCACACAAAGGGTAGTGGGGGTGTGGAATGCACTACCGAGTAAGGTGGTGGGAGCAGGCACGCTAGGGTTGTTTAAGGGTCTCTTGGACAGCCACATGAGCGGTCTGCAGATAGAGGGATATAGGAGGACTGTTTAAATACTTTATTTGTTTCCACAGGCTATTCGGTCCACCTTGTTGACCAACAAGGCGCACGCATTCGGCAGGTCGTGCGAGGGCTGCTCTTGGATGTTACTTCAGGAGTGGCCTAGTGCTTCATGTCATTAGTGTATGCTTAAACTGGACCATCAGATGGGCAACATGACAGCTCAAACTATCGCTGTTGCTGTGCAGACACATGGATTTGGGCCTCTGTCTGCGGGAGTTTGCGCGTTCTCCCCATGGTTGCGTGGGTTTTCTCCGGGTGCTCCGGTTTCGTCCCACATCCCAAAAATGTGCTCTTAGGCTGATTGGGTAACAAATTGTCCTTATATTGGTCTCTATATGTCATTAAGACGTTAGGATGGCGGCACAGGCTCGTTGGGCCGAAGGGCCTGTTTCCCGTGCTGTGTTGTTCTTTGTTCTTATCTACAACTGCAGCAGGCAGGGCATTCCATACCCTTACCACCCTCTGGGTAAAGAACCTACCTCTGACATCCGTCCTATAACTACCACCCCCTAATTTAAAGCTATATCCCCTCATGCTAGCTTTCTCCATCCTAGGAAAAAGGCTATCACTGTCCACCCTATCAAAACCTCTAATCATCTTATATGTTTCAGTAAGGTCCCCTCTTAGCCGCCTCCTTTCTAACGAAAACAACCTCAAATCCCTCAGCCTCTCTTCATAAGACCTGCCCTCCATACCAGGCAACATCCTGGTAAACCTCCTCTGTACCCTCTCCAATGCCTCCACATCTTTCTTATAACGTGGGGACCAGAACTGTACACAATACTCCAAGTGCAGCGCACTAGAGTTTTGTAATTTGCAATGTGACGTTGGGGCTCCGAAATTCAATACCCCTACCAATAAAAGCTAAGACTCCGTATGCCGCCTTAACAATCTTATCGACTTGATTGCCGACTTTCAGGGATCTATGCACATATACAACTAGATCCCTCTGTTCATCAACACTATTAAGAGTCCTACCATTAGTCCTATACTCTACACATTTGTTATTCCTGCCAAAGTGAATTACCTCTCACTTTTCCGCATTAAACTCCATTTGCCACCTCTCGGCCCAGCTCTGCAACTTGTCCAAGTCTCTCTGCAAACTATAACACCCCTCTTCACAATCTACCACTCCACCGACTTTAGTGTCATCTGCAAATTTACTAATCCATCCTTCAATACCCTCATCCAGATCATTTATAAAAATTACAAACAGCAGGGGCCCCAAAACAGACCCCTGAGGTACACCACTTGTCACTGAACTCCATGATGAATATCTCCCATCAACCACCACCCTCTGTCTTCTATCTGCTAGCCAATTCCTAACCCATTAGCTAAATCACCCTCTATCCCATACATCTGCATTTTCTGCAGAAGTCTTCCATGGGCCACCTTATCAAACGCCTTACTAAAGCCCATATATACCACATCAACCGCCTTACCCCCATCCACCTCTTTGGTCACTTTTTCAAAAAACTCTAAGGTTAGTAAGGCACGACCTACCCTTCACAAAACCATGCTGACTATCCCCAATCAATTCATTTCTCTCTAAATAACTATAAATCCTATCCCTAATAATTCTCTCCAATACTTTGCCCACAACAAAAGTAAGACTCACCGGCCTATAATTCCCCGGAAAGTCTCTCTTCCCCTTCTTGAACAATGGGACCACATTCGCTATCCTCCAGTCTTCCGGCACTATACCCGTAACCAACGACGACCTGAAGATCAGAGCCAGAGGCTCTGCAATCGCCTCTCTTGCCTCCCAGAGTATCCTAGGGTAAATCCCGTCCGGCCCAGGGGACTTATCCAACTTCAAACCCTCAAGAATATCTAGCACATCCTCCCTATCTACTTCAATACTTTCCAGTTTGCAACCCTATATCCCAGTGTTCTCCACAACTACATTTACATCTCCCTGCGTGAATACTGAAGAGAAATATTTATTCAGTGCCTCTCCAATCTCTTCAGGCTCCACGCACAACTTCCCACTGCTGTCTCTGGCCCTAATCTTGCGCTAACCAATCTTCTATTCTTAACATATCTAAAGAAAGGATCAAGGAGAATCCTAAAGCTATCAGCCAAAGTCTTCTCGTGTCCCCTTTTAGCTCTTCTCAACTCACTCTTTAGCTCCCTCCTGGCTAATCTATACCTTTCGGGGCACTAACTGAGCCTTCAAGCCTCATCCTGACATAAGCCCCCTTTTTCCTTTTAACCAGAGAATTAACTTTTTTAGTACAGCACGGTTCCCTTACTCGACCATTTCCTCCTTGCCTGACAGGGACATACTTATCAAGGACTCGCAGCAGCTGTTCCTTGAATAAGCTCCACATTTCAGATGTTCCCAGTCCCTGTAGTTTCCTAGTCCAACCTATGCACCCTAATTCTCTCCTAATAGCCTCATAATTACCATTCCCCCATCTATAACTACTGCCCCCAGCTTCATGCCTATCCCTACTTACCTGGCAGGGGTGAAACCATGATCATGCAGGTGGTTCGCCCAGGACGAGGCTATCCCATTGCACTTCGGGTGTGCTGACGCCTGTGATGTCCCCAAATGCGGGATACTCAACTGCAAAATTTGTGGCAGTGGGGGACTGCGTTCGTGCTCTCCCCTAAAAAAAAAACTTTTTTTGAAGAGTGGCTGATGAGACTCCTGATTTGCAATTTCTGTCTTTCACTTTAGTTGTTAGAGTGTTTATTTCAGCGCTCCGTAGCGGGAGATAGGCGCGGGGGGCTGCAGGGAAGGAAGCGCGGGAGTATAAAAGGAAGGCCAAGGTAGACAGCGGGCAGCGTCGGGAGCGGGCAGTGGAGTGAGACGGGAATTAGTGAGAGCAATAAGGGCTTAAGCTCACTGGGCTTGGGTGAGCACAGGCTTGGACGCAGTGAGTACGTTGATTCCTACCTAATCAACACTTTCCCAACACCTTTAAAGGGGGTATACAAAATGCCACGACACTTGGCCAAACGCGTCCACTGTGTACGCTGCCATATGTGGACCACCTTGGAGGCATCACGTCTCCCGAAGGCCCACATATGCGCAAAATGTTTAGAATTGCAACGTTTAAGAGCTAGGGTGAGGAAGCTGGAGCTGCGCTTGGAGGACATGTATCTAGTGAGGGAAAACAAATTTACAATAAATAGGGAAGGTAGTCCTGCGGGGACCCCAGGATCTAGTAGTAGGGACGGGCTGGTTACAGATAAGAGGAACAAGAATAAAAATCAAGGCACAAAGGCCATCTCTAAGGAGGATTCCCAGAAAACCAAGGGAGGGGTAAAAGCTGTGATGGAGAGGGCAAGGGGAACAGAATGCCACAGAGAACAGCAGGAAGTGAGATATTGGTGGGGGATGGGATGGTTAAAGGGATCGATAGGCATTTCTGTGGGCAAAAGAGAGACTCCAGGATGGTAGTCTGCCTCCCTGGAGCAGGGGTCCAGGATGTTTCAGAGAGGGTAGAGGGAATTTTGAAGGGAGAAGGGTCGAAGGCAAATGTAATAGTTCACATAGGACAGAAAGATGTAGGAAGAAAGCGCAGGGGGGACATACGTAGGCAGTTTAGGGAGTTGGGGGCTCAACTGAAAGGTAGGGCCTCCAGGGTGGCGTTCTCTGGGCTGCTGCCTGTGCCTGGGACCGATAGGGTAAAAACTAATGAGACACTCCAACTAAATGCATGGATGAGGGATTGGTGTAGGGCAGAAGGCTTCATATTCATTGATCATTGGGAAGTCTTCACAAGGGAGGGTCACCTATTCAAGAGGGATAGGGAGCAGTTGTCTGGGAGGGGAACACATATTTTAGCTGGGAGGTTAGCTGGAGTGTTTCAGAAGTGTTTAAACTAATAGGGAGGGAGGGTGGGGAGAGAGAGGGAACTGGGAGTGGGAGAGAGAGGGATGATAGGGTAGAAAGGAATATCTTTCTACCAGAAGGTAGAAAGGAATATCCGAGAGCTCAGGGTCTTCAGTGCATGTGTTTTAATGCGAGGAGTGTGACTGGCAAAACAGATGAACTGAAGGCAATAATGTTTGAGGAGTTTAGAAGTGGTGGCGGTGACCGAGACGTGGTTGAAGGAGGGGCAAGACTGGCAATTGAATATTCCAGGATACAAGTGTTTTAGGCATGACAGTTGGTGTGAGGAGAGGCGGGGGAGTGGCTTTATTAGTTAAGGACAACATCATAGCAGTGCAGAGGGAGGGAGGTATGGATGATTTAGGAATTGAGTCTCTATGGGTGGAGTTGAGGAATAGGAAGGGAGTGGTTACTCTGTTGGGTGTTTACTACAGACCGCCCAACAGCCCGCGGGCCGTGGAAGAAGGGATATGCAGGGACATTTTAGATAAGTGTAGGAAAAATAGGGTAGTAGTAGTGGGAGATTTCAATTTTCCTGGAGTAGATTGGAGAGGGCCCAGAGCTGTAGGAGTGGACAGGGAGGAATTTGTACAGTGTTTTGGAAGGGTCCTTGGAGTAGTATGTGGATGGCCCGACTAGAGAGGGGGCTATATTGGAATTGGTTCTGGGGAATGATAAGAACTCAGTAAGAATTTAGCAACACCAATTATTAATCCAACCGATTTATTTGATAGTAAAAAAGCGAGCTTTCAACACTCCCGTGTCTTCATCAGGCAAGTGCAGTGTTCTGGTCTGCAATAGCACACATCAGCACAGACAGTCAGAGATTGCTGATTAGAATGCGAATCCTTACATCTAACCTGCTATTCAAGTGTTAAAGTGGCTAACAATGTGTGTGAAGGGAATCCTGAGCATTGTTAGAGAATTGTGTATTTTCTCCAGACAGCACAGTAAGTGAGGTTTTTTGCTAACCCAGGCAAGTTACAGGGGTTACAGATAGTGTGTCATGAAGCCAAGATCCCTGTTAAGACCGTCCTCATGTGTGCGGAGCTTGGCTATCAGTCTCTGTTCAGCGACTCTGCGCTGTCGTGTATCACGAAAGCCCCCTTGAAGAACATTTACCCGCAGGTCGGAGGCCGAATGCCCATGACTGCTGAAGTGTTCGCCCACAGGAAGGGAACTGTTTTGCCTGGTGATTGTTGAGCGATGCTCATTCATCCGCTGTCGTAGTGTCTGGGGAATGAGCCAGGGCAGGTGGTTGACGTCGAGGTAGGAGAGCATGTGTAAAAATAGTGATCACAACTCTGTCTGCTTTAGGATATTAATGGAAAAGGACGAGACCTGCCCAAAAGGGAAGGTATTTAACTGGGGGAGGGCTAGATACAGCCAGATTAGGCAGGATCTTAAAGATACCGACTGGGATAAGCTTTGAGGGCAGGTCGACGAGGTACATGTGGGAGTCTTTCAAGGGAAAACTAAACTCTCTGCAGGAAAGATACGTACCAGCAAGGAGGAAGGATGGGAAAGGTAGGATTAGAGAACCGTGGCTTACCAGGGATATTGAGGACTTGATCAGGAAGAAGTGAGAGGCTTACATTAGATCTAGGCAACTGGGGACTGAAACAGCGCTGGAAGCTTAAGAGTGTAGACGGGATCTTAAAAGGGGTGTTAGAAAGGCAAAAAGGGGCCACGAGGTGGCTCTGGCAGGTAGGATTAAGGAAAATCCTAAGGCATTTTATACCTATGTAAGGAGCAAAAGGATGGTTAGAGGCAAGATTGGACCTCTCAGGGACAGAGAAGGGGATCTATGCTTAGAGCCTGAGGGAATGGGGGAGATCCTGAATGAATACTTTGCGTCGGTATTCACGCAGGAGACTGGCCAGATGTCTGTTGCTGATGTTGACAAAGTTGAGGATCAGTTGAGGGAAATAAGGATTACGAGGAAAGAGGTGTTGGGGCTGTTAGGCAGCTTAAAGACATATAAAGCTCCGGGGCCTGATGGCATTTACCCCAGGCTGCTAAGGGAGTTGAGGGAAGACCTAGCTGGGCCTCTGACGCAAATCTTTGTCTCTTCCTTGGACACAGGTGAGGTCCCAGAGGACTGGAGGATAGCAAATGCAGTACCGTTGTTTAAAAAGCGTCAGAGGGATAACCCAGGGAACTATAGGCCGGTGAGCTTGACTTCAGTTATAGGTAAACTAATGGAGAGGATCCTCAGGGACAGGATGTATGAGCATCTGGAGCTCTGTGATCTGATCAGGGATACGCAGCATGGCTTCGTCAAGGGGAAGTCTTGTCTTACAAATCTAGTGGAATTTTTTGAAGAAGTGACAAAAACAGTTGATGAAGGACAGGCTGTTGATGTCGTCTACATGGATTTCAGTAAGGCGTTTGACAAGGTTCCTCATGGTAGACTGATAGAGAAGGTGAAGGCGCATGGGATACAGGGCCGGGTATGTAGATGGGTCGAGAACTGGCTCGGGAGGAGGAGACAGAGGGTAGTAGTGGAAGGCTCTTTTTCCGGCTGGAAGCCTGTCACTAGTGGAGTGCCACAAGGCTCAGTACTAGGTCCTCTTCTATTTGTGGTCTACATAAACGACTTGGAAGTTGGGGTAGGTGGTGAGATCAGCAAATTTGCTGATGACACTAAGATGCTTGGATTGGCGGGTACAGAGGAGCAGTGCCAGGCAATACAACAGGACATAGATAGGTTGGTAGACTGGGCAGATAGATGGCAAATGGAATTTAATCCGGATAAATGCGAGGTGATGCATTTTAGAACATAGAACATTACAGCACAGAACAGGCCCTTCGGCCCTCGATGTTGCGCCACCAAATAAAAAAAGCAATGCCCCTCCAAACTAAACCATTCCCTTCTCTTCCATATACTTATCAACTAACCTCTTAAACGCCACCAAACTTGGCGCATCTACAACTGCTGCAGGCAGGGCATTCCACTCCCGAACCACCCTTTGGGTAAAGAACCTACCTCTGATATCCGTCCTATAACTATCACCCCTTAATTTAAAGCTGTGTCCCCTCGTGCTAGCTTTCTCCATCCTAGGAAAAAGGCTATCACTGTCCACCCTATCTAAACCTCTAATCATCTTATATGTTTCGATTAGGTCCCCTCTTAGCCGCCTCCTTTCTAACGAAAACAACCTCAAATCCCTCAGCCTCTCTTCATAAGACCTGCCCTCCATACCAGGCAACATCCTGGTAAACCTCCTCTGTACCCTCTCCAATGCCTCCACATCTTTCTTATAATGGGGGACCAGAACTGCACACAATACTCCAAGTGCGGCCGCACTAGAGTTTTGTACAGTTGCAACATGACGTTGCGGCTCCGAAATTCAATCCCCCTACCAATAAAAGCTAAGACTCCATATGCCTTCTTAACAACCTTATCGACTTGACTGCCTACTTTCAGGGATCTATGCACATACAACAAGATCCCTCTGTTCATCAAGACTACTAAGAATCCTACCATTAGCCCTATACTCTACACATTTATTATTCTGCCATAGTGCATTACCTCACACTTTTCCACATTAAACTCCATTTGCCACCTCTCGGCCCAGCTCTGCAACTTGTCCAAGTCCCTCTGCAAACTATAACACCCCTCTTCACTATCTACCACTCCACCGACTTTAGTGTCATCTGCAAATTTACTAATCCATCCTTCAATACCCTCATCCAGATCATTTATAAAAATTACAAACAGCAGGGGCCCCAAAACGGACCCCTGAGGTACACCACTTGTCACCGAACTCCACGATGAATATCTCCCATCAACCACCACCCTCTGTCTTCTATCTGCTAGCCAATTCCTAATCCAATTAGCTAAATCACCCTCTATCCCATACATCTGCATTTTCTGCAGAAGTCTTCCATGGGCCACCTTATCAAACGCCTTACTAAAGTCCATATATACCACATCAACTGCCTTACCCCCATCCACCTCTTTAGTCACTTTTTCAAAAAACTCAATGAGGTTAGTAAGGCACGACCTACCCTTCACAAAACCATGCTGACTATCCCCAATCAATTCATTTCTCTCTAAATAACTATAAATCCTATCCCTAATTATTCTCTCCAATACTTTGCCCACAACAGAAGTAAGACTCACTGGCCTATAATTCCCTGGAAGGTCTCTCTTCCCCTTCTTGAACAATGGGACCACATTCGCTATCCTCCAGTCCTCCAGAACCACACCCGTAACCAACGACGACCTGAAGATCAGAGCCAGAGGCTCTGCAATCTCCTCTCTTGCCTCCCAGAGAATCCTAGGGTAAATCCCATCCGGCCCAGGGGACTTATCCAACTTCAAACAGGATGTATGAGCCGGAAGTTAACTTCCGGAACTTTCATCTTACAGGATGTATGAGCCGGAACTTTTGGCCGGAAAAATTAAGAAGAGAGTTATAGGATACAAGGTAAAACTATATACGGAGCATAGAGACGCAGAGAGACTTGGGGGTGCAGGTTCACAAGTCTCTGAAGGTGTCCTCACAGGTGGAGAAGGTGATAAAGAAGGCGTATAGTGTGTTTCATTGAAAAGGGTATAGAATACAAGAGTAGGAGTTTGATGTTGCAATTGTATAGAACGTTGGTTAGGCCTCACTTGGAATACTGCGTCCAGTTCTGGTCGCCGTACTATCGGAAGGATGTGGAGTCCTTGGAGAGAGTGCAGAGGAGGTTTACCAGGATGCTGCCTGGTATGGAAGGACTGTCTTATGAGGAACGATTAAATAGACTGGGGTTGTTTTTCCTTGAAAGACGTCGGCTTAGAGGGGATCTCATAGAGGTGTATAAGATTATAAGGGGTATAGATAGAGTAAATGGTGGTAAACTTTTTCCACCTTCAGAAATGGATAGGACGAGGGGTCATGGCCTTAGGGTGAGGGGGGGGCTATGTATAAGACGAATATTAGAGGGCAGTTTTTCACACAAAGGGTAGTGGGGGTGTGGAATGCACTGCCGAGTAAGGTGGTGGGAGCAGGCACGCTAGGGCTGTTTAAGGGTCTCTTGGACAGCCACATGAGCGGTATGCAGATAGAGGGATATAGTAGGACTGTTTAACTATGGCTTTTTTCCACAGGTAATTCGGTCCAACTTGACCAACAAGGAGCATGCATTCGGCAGGTGGTGCGAGGACAGCTCTTGGATGTTGATTCATGGGTTGCCTGGTGCTTCATCTCGTAAATGAGAGCTTTATGTGGACCATCTGAAGGGCACCATGACAGCTCAGTGACTATCGCTGTAGCTGTGCAGACACTTGGAATTGGGCCGGTGTCTGCAGGAGTTTGCGCGTTCTCCCCGTGATTGTGTGGGTTTTCTCCGGGTGCTCCGGTTTCCTCCCACAACCCAAAAATTTGCTCTTAGGCTGATTGGGAAACAAATTGTCCCTATAGTGAGATTCTTCCATATTAGGAATAACCTAAATTTAGAATAGGATAATGGAATTGTTACTATATAGTTATGACGGCGGCGCGGGCTTGTTGGGCCGAAGGGCCTGTTTCCCGTGCTGTGTTGCTCTAAAGAAACTCTATCCGTCACTAAGGTGAACGTAACAGAATTGTGGTCACTATCACCAAAATGTTCACCAACTTCCAAGTCTAACACCTGGTCTGGCTCATTGCCCAGCACTAAATCCAATGTAGCCTCACCTCTAGTTGGCCTATCTACATACTGAGTCAAAAAACCTTCCTGCACACTTTGGAATAGCTATAACTCTAGCTCATTAGAGGGGTCAGTTTTTATACAATCAATATTAGTAAAGTTAAAGTCCCCCATAACAATTACCCTATTACTTTCACTCCTGTTCAGGATCGACTTTGCAATCCTTTCCTCTACCTCTCTAGAACTTTTAGGAGGTCTATAAAAGACTCCCAACAGGGTGACCTCTCCTCTCCTCTCCTGTTTCTAATCTCAGCCCAATCTACTTCAACAGACAAGTCGTCATCAAACTTCCTTTCTGTCACTGTGATACAGTCTTTGACTAATAATGCCATTCCTCCCCCCCCCTTCTACCTCCTTCTCTACTCCGACTGAAGTATTTGAACCCCCGAACCTGCAACAACCATTCCTGTCCCTGCTCTATCCATGTCTCTGAAATGTCCACAACATCGAAGTTCCAGGTACTGATCCAAGCTGCAAGTTCCTCCACCTTATTGCGAATACTCCTTGCATTAAAGTATACACATTTCAAACCATTCTCTACTCCACCCGTACGCTGCTGAGCTTTACAGTCCTCGTCTATGACCCCCCCTATTCTCGTCCCTCTTAATATCCAAGCTACTCAGGATCCCACCCCCTATCTGAATCAGTTTAAACCCCCCTGCATAGCCTTTGCAAATTTCCCCCCCAAGATATTGGTTCCCCTTTGGTTCAGGTGTAGACCATCTCTCTTGTAGAGGTCCCACCTACCCCAGAATGAGCCCCAATTGTTCAAGAACCTGAACCCCTCCCTCCTGCACCATCCCCGTAGCCACGAGTTCAAACATTCCCTCTCTCTGTTCTTCTCTAAACTATCCCATGGCACAGGCAAGAGTCCAGAGATAACCACTCTTTGTTTTGGCCCTACTTTCCACCCCAACTTCATAAATTTCTGTTTAATATCCCCTTCCCTTGTCCTACCTATATCATGTGTCCCCACATGAACTACGACTTGGGGCTGACTCCCCTCTCCCTTAAGAATCTTGAACACCCGCTCTGAGACGTCCTGTACCCCGGCCCCTGGGAGGCAACACACCAGCCCTGAGTCCCGTTCATTACTATTTACTCTCCTATCTGTTCCCCTAACTATGGAGTCTCCAATTACCAGGCCCAATCTCTTATTCCCCCTACCCACCTGAGCATTCACAGCAGGCTCACCCCCAGAGACCTGCTCCCTTTGGCCATCTCCAGTTGATTCTTCCTCAACTGTAGCCTCCAGGACAGAAAACTTATTTTGGAGGGGAACAGCCCTGGGGGATTGTCTCCCCGATTGCTTCTTACCCCTCTTCCTAATAGTTACCCAAGAATCTCTTTTAGGAGTGACTATCTCTTTGTAACTTTGTAATTTGGTCCCCATGGCAGTTCTGTGTCTGGATGAAAAGCTGATTGTTGAAGGTGAAGACATTGTGGTCCAAGATGAAGCGGATGAGTTGTAAAATTGCATCCAGAAACTGGCAGTTGTTGGCATTGAGTACTGAGGCAGTTGCAGCAATACCATTGTCGTGGGGGATGTTGGTGTAGAGCGCCGAGACATCCATTGTGACAAGGAGTGTCCCTAGTTCAACTGCTCCATGTGTGCTGAGTTTCTGTAGGAAGTCCGTAGTGTCAAGACAAAAGCTGGGGGTTCTTTGTATCGGGCAATGGGACCCTGTGTGAGAACCTCTCCGGCTATATCGAGGGCATCCTGAAACCCATTGTACAATGGGACGGCCGGGTATGTTTGCCTTGTGTATCTCTGGGAGGCAGTAGAGATCTCCAATGCGGGGAGTACTTCGAATGAGAGCCTGGAGGGTGTTCTGAAGGTCCGGATCAAAAGTTTTGATCAGTGTTGAGTTGACGAGTGTGTTCTTTGGTCAGATCTGCTGGTAACTATCTGTAGTGTTTCACGTTGTCCCCACTACCATGGGGACCAAATTTGCACCTCAATATGCCAACATCTTCATGCACAGGTTCGAACAAGACTTCTTCACCACGCAGGATCTTCAACCAAGGTTATATACTAGATACATTGATGACATCTTTTTCCTTTGGACTCATGGTGAACAATCATTGAAACAACTGTATGATGATATCAACAAGTTCCATCCCACCATCAGACTCACCATGGACTATTCTCCAGAATCAGTTGCATTCTTGGACACACGCATCTCCATCAAGGACGGTCACCTCAGCACCTCACTGTACCGAAAACCGACAGACAACCTCACAATGCTCCACTTCTCCAGCTTCCACCCTAGACACGTTAAAGAAGCCTTTCCCTATGGACAAGCCCTCCGTATACCCAGAATTTGCTCAGATGAGGATGATCGTGACAGACACCTCCAGACGCTGAAGGATGCCCTCATGAGAACAGGAAATGGCGCTCAACTGATCGATCGACAGTTCCGATGTGCCACAGCGATAAACCTCACTGACCTCCTCAGAAGACAAACATGGGACATGGTGGACAGAGTACCCTTTGTTGTCCAGTACTTCCCTGGAGCAGAGAAGCTACGACATCTTCTCCGGAGTCTTCAACATATCATTGATGACGATGAACATCTCGCTAGGGCCATCCCCACCCCCCCACTACTTGCTTTCAGACAACCGCACAACCGTAGACAGATCATTGTTCATAGCAATCTACCCTGGAGAACAGTGACCACAATACCACACAACCCTGCCACAGCAACTTCTGCAGGACATGCTGGATCATTGACATTGACATCATCAAACGTGAGGATACCATTCACCAGGTACATGGTACATACTCTTGCAACTTGGCCAACGTTATCTACTTAATACGTTGCAAGAAAGGATGTCCCAAAGCATGGTACATTGGGGAGACCATGCAGACACTACAACAGCGGATGAATGAACATCGCTCAACAATCACCAGGCAAAACAGTTCCCTTCCTGTGGGCGAATATTTTGGCAGTCATGGACATTTGGCCTCTGACCTTTGGGTAAATGTTCTTCAAGGGGGTCTTCACGATACACGACAGCGCTGAGTCGCTGAGCAGAGACTGATAGCCAAGTTCCGCACGCATGAGGATGGTCTTAACAGGGATCTTGGCTTCATGTCTGCCCAGAATTTCATCTGGTTGAAGTGTGTAGTCCCTCAAGTTGACAATGGACTTCCCTGTAGTGGCACTTTTCTACTGGTACTGGGACATTTGGTTGTTGCTGGGGATACCAAGACAATGAATGATTCTATAATTCATGAATGTACATCGCTCAACAATCACCTAGCCAAGAATGTTTCTTCCTGTTGGGGATAACTTCAGCGGTCACGGACATTCAACCTCTGATCTTTGAGTCAACGTACTCCAAGGCAGTCTTTACTCAGTGACTTTGCGCTGTTGTGTGTTGTGGAGACTGACAGCCAACTTCTGCAGACATGAAGACAGCCTCAACCAGGATTTTTGGGTTCATGTCACACTATGTGTAACCCCACAACTTGTCTGAACTTGCAAAATCTCACTAACTGTCCTGTCTGGAGACAATTCACATCTTCTTTAACCTGTGTTTACCCTCTCTCCACTCCCCCATTATCTACACCTGTAAAGACTTGATTACTTGTTAAAACTCTCATTCTAATCATTATCTTGTAATTGAGTTTGTGTCTATATATGCTGTTTGTGAACTGAATGCTTCACTAACCTGATGAAGGGGTAGTGTGCTGAAAGCTCATGCTAACATGAACCTGTTGGACTTTAACCTGGTGTTGTGAAACTACTTACTGTACCTACCCAGTCCAATGCCAGCAACTTCACACCATGACCTTAAACTTATGCCCTTAGTAATTGACTTTTCCACCTTGGGGAAAAAGCATTTGACTGTTCACCCTGTTCATGTCCCTCATAGCATTGTAGACTTCTAGCAGGTTGTCCCTCAACCTGTCATTCCAGTGAAAACAAACCATAACTCACATAGCTAATGCCCTCCCCATCAGCTAACATCCTGGTAATTTTATTCTCCATGTCCTCCTGGTAGTGTCACAACTAGAATTGAACATTATAGAACCTTAGTGAGTTCACACTTGGAATATAAAGCTGCAATGTTACTTGCCAATTTTTAAACTCAATGCCCTGGCGAATAAAGGCAAGCATGCCATATGCCTTCTTGACTACCTTCTCCATCTGCATTGCCACTTTCAGTGACTTGTGTACCTGTACATCTAGATCCCTCTGTCTATCAATACTCAAGGATTCTGCCATGTATATTTTCTATCTGTATCAGACTTCCAAAATGCATTATCTCACATTTGTCCAAGTTTCCAACCAATCTATATCCTGCTGTATCCTCTGGTCCTCATTGCTATCTCCAAATCCACCAACTGATGTATTGTCTGCAAAATTACTAATCAAATCAGTTACATTTTCCTTCAAATCATTTATATATACTACAAACAGCAAAGGCCTTAGTCTGCCATGACTACCTTGTCAAAGGCCTTGCTGAAGTCCATGTAGACAACATCCACTGCCCTACCCTCATCAATCACCTCTGTTACTCCCTTGGAAAAACTCAATCAAGTTAGTTAGACACAACATCCCTTTCATAAAGCTATGTTGCCTCTCACTAATATGTCTACTTATTTTCAAGTGGGAGTGAATCCTGTCTTGAAGAATCCTCTCCAACAATTTCCCTACCACTAATGTAAGGCTTATCAGCCTGTAATTACCTGGACTATCCTTGCTACCCTCTTTAAACAAAGGAACAACATTGTATCTCACTGGCTACAGGGAAGGTTCCAAAGGATTGGAGAATAGCCAAAGATTTCTCTCAAAGCCCCAGCAATTTCCTCCCTTGCCTCATTTAGTATTCTGGGGTATATCCCATCAGGCCTTGGAGACTTGTTGAGGTCAAAAAGGAGGTGGTATTGGGTTCTTGAGAAACATTAAGGTAGACATGATTCAAACTATCTACACATCCTTCCCAGATTTATCATCCACCAAGCCCTTTTTTGTGAATAATGACGCAAAGTATTCATTTAGTACCTCGCCTATTTCCTTAGGCTCTACACATAGAGTCGCTCCCCTGTCCTTGAGTGAGTCAGTCCTTGAGTGAGTCAATCCTCTCCCTGGAACCTCTCTTGCTCTTTATATATGTCTTAAAAAGTTTGGGATTTTCCTTTAATCCTGCTGGCCGATGACTTTTTGTGACCCCATCTAGCCCTTCTTACTCCTTGCTTAAGTTTCTTTCTACTTTCCTTGTATTCCATGTTTCATGTTACCAGCTTCCTTGCATTGACAAATGCTTCCTTTTTCTTTTGACTTGAGCTCACAATATCTTCTGTTATCCAAGGTTTGAGAGAGATTTTCCCTGAACAACCACCATTGTTCCTCGACTGTCCTGCCCTCTATTACTTGGGCCAACTCTTCCTTTTTCCTCAGGTCTGTATAATTAATTATCTCTGTCCAGCACTAAAACTCTAATATAGCACTCCTTTCTCTCGTTAAATCTGAATCTGAAATTCTAGCATGCTGCAAACAATCTCCAAGAGGATCTTTAACAACAAGGCTATTTATTAATCCTTTGATATATAACACTAAATTTAAACTAGCTTGCTTCCTGGTCAGAACAATTTGATTAATCCAGTCGATATGCTTGTTAAAATCACCATGATTGCTGTTGTACCGTTCTCACATACCCTCGTTATTACTTGGGGTTATACTATGCCCCACTTTGCAAGTGTTGCTCGGGGGCCTGAAAATTAATCCTATCAATGTGTTGTTTTTCTCTTTATTTCCACCCAGATTTACTGACCTTTTAGTACCAATGGCATTTCTTGATACAGCCTTGATGTCACCTTTAAATAATAAAGGAACTTCACCTCCTGCTCCATCCTGTCTATGCTTCCAGAATACTGAGTGCCTGTGGATATTCAATTCCCAGTCCTGGTCCCCCAGTAACCATCATTCAATATTCCCCATCAAATCATACCCATTTGTCTCAATTTGTCCTGTCAACTCTGACCTTATTCCAAACATACATTTAGGTGCAGAGTTTTTAAATGTCTTCCTGATTTGTACGGCGATGGGTATTTCACTGGCTCTGGCCGAGTTTCATTTTCTACTCTGCAGGCAACTTCTCCAATAAACCAGTTGTTACTAGGTTGAATCTACTCTTGCAAATCTTTTTATTATTGTTTAAAATCCACAATCCTTAACCTAGATAGGTCATTACAAGAAGAAAATTGGCAATGAGTCAGAATTTTGTTTTTCAATTATGAGAAAATCTTGTGGCTCCCTGCAATTTGAATATTTGGCTGAGGAAAAACCAACAGCAGGTTAGGATGGTGCAGTGGTTAGCACTGCTGTCTCTCAGCACCAGGGACCCAGGTTCAATCTCAGGTTTGGGTCATTGTCTGTGTGGAGTTTGCACATTCTCCCCATGTCTGAGTGGGTTTATCACTGTCTAAAGCTGTTTGGGTTAGGTGGATTGGCCATGCTAAATTGCTCCTTAGTGTCAGGAAGATTCATAGAGTAAATATGTGTGGTTATGGGGTTAGGGCCTGGGTGGCATTGTTGTCTGTACAGGCTTAATGGGCTGAATGGGGACCTTCTGCAGCGTAGGGATTCTATGATTAAAGTACCAGTGAAGGAAGACAGAGTAAGGACAAAAAAAGGGGAAAGCATTACATTTCTTAGGAAGAAAAACATTTGTAAGCTGCAAGGTCCTTGTACATGTTGTAGTGTGTAGAGCAGCACAGTGGTTAGGACTGCTGCCTAACAGACCTAGATTCAACGCCCAGCTTAGATCACTGTGGATTTTGCATGTTCTCCCTATGTGTGGGGATTCCTCTCACTCTGAAAACACGCTGGCTAGGTTCAGTGGCCATGCTAAATTTCTCTTATTGTCAGGGACACTAGTGGGGTAAATGTGTGGCGCTACGGGGATAGAAACTGGGTGGAATTGTTGTTGGTGTTGACTTGATGGGCCAAATGGCCGCCTCCTGCACTGTCAGGACTCTAACTGTGCAGTGAGTCTCCTGCTTTGCCACATAAAGAATGGAAACTCTATGAGTTTGAGAGGCTTTCTCTGCTCAGAAGAGTGAGATTCCACGCAATATCTAGGATATTTAAATAGAAGAGATTCTCTGCTGTATCTGGGACCATTTCGGGGAAAAAAGTGCATCAAATTATTGATCTCCAGGGTAAAAAAAAAAGCACTGAAAAGGCAGTAAAATAAAAATACATGGAGCAGTCTTGAGTCACTGGTGCCTGCAAGAGCAATGACAGGCCAATTTGATTAATTTTCTTCACTGAAAGAGCCCACAGCATCTGAGTTTCTGCAGAGCATTTTCAATATTTTATATACATAAAATTGCAATCTCGTTGCAGGTTTTACTGACAAAAACTGGTCTGGGGCAATTTGCTCTTGTTCATCCACCAAAGCCAGCAACCAAAATTTACAATGACTTGACAAAAGACCGTTGAAGAGCATTACTTTCCATTGATCATTGTGGAACAGGTCAGAATCAAGTGGAAGTGATTTGTGGCAACCTCAGCTGGCTCAGTGGAGAGGCTGGTGTTTCATTAGAAGATACTGAGATGGTCTGGTTTGTGTTCTCCAAAATGAGTCTCGCCAGAGAAGATAGCTTTCTGAATATGCTTTGATGAACTATATTAAACAAACCTGAGCTGGCAGTTTTGGATTGTAAACCAAGTATTTAAATAGCCATCAATATAAAGTAAGATTGAGATAGAGGCTGTCTTCCTACAGGAAGATGGATCAGAATAGAGACACCAATTGTGTACTTAAACTAATCAGGCATCAGAAATGGTATTCCACAGTAGTGAAGGGAACACTGGGGCCTCTCAAAGGCTTTGAATTATATCCAGAAATTGGCAAATAGAATATAATGTGGGCAAACATTAAATTGTCCATTTTAGCTTAATATCTAAACATCAAAGCTTAACGTCTAAATAAAGCATTGCAGAGCTGAGATTTAAGAAGAATCTGGGTGTCCCACTGCATGAATCACAATAGGTTAGTATACAGGTACAAAAAGTAATCAGAAAAGCTATTAGAATGTGTTATCATTTATTGAGAGAGGAATTGATTACAAAAGTAGGGAGGTTATGTTCAGTTGTTCAGATGTGGCAGACCATATCTAGAGTGTTGTTACAGTATTGGTCTCCCTATTTAAGAAAGGATATAAATGTATTAGCTGTTCAGAGGTTTACCAAACTAACAGCAGGAATGGGTGAATTGCCTTGAGGGATGGTTAGAGAGGTTAGACTTGTAGCCACTGGAGTTCAGAAGAGGAAGATGCTGAGAGATATGGAGAGGATGTTTCTCTTGTGAGAGAATCTACAACTATTTGCTCATTTAAGACAGATGGAAATCTTTTTTCCCCAGAGGGTGGTATGGAAGCAGAGAATTTTTAAGGCAAAACCTTAATAGATTCTTGATGAAGAGAAGGAAATGGCTACCTGGGGTGGATCGAAATGTGGGATTGAAGTTACAATCGTGATCTTATTGAATGGTGGAGCAGGTTTGTGGGGGCCACTGCCTCTAATTCAGATGTTTGTAATATAAACGTTTCCACAAAAGCTGATAGATAACAGTCAGTCTACCCTGTGGTGTCTGTACTCTGAGTACAATTTTTGTTGGAGTTTGTTTGTTCAATCATCATGCCACTTAGAATCATAGAATCTTCCAGTGCAGAAGGAGTCCATTTGGCCCATCAGGTCTGCACTGACCACAATCCCACCCAGTCCTATCCCCATAACCCCATGCATTTACCCTAGTTAGTAGTCCTGACACTAAGGTGCAATTTTAGATGGCCAATCCACCAAACCCACATACATGTCTTTGGACTGTGAGAGGAAACTGGAGCAGCCAGAGGAAACCCAGGTGGACATGGGGGGAATGTGCAGATTGCACACAGTGACCCAAGCTGAGAATTTGCCTCACAGCGCCAGGGACCTGGGGTCAAAGTGCTAACCACTGTGTCACTGTACTGCTCACAAATCACTCACTTACCTGGGGAATTGAATGATTGCAGATGCCCTGTCCAGAAATTTAAGAAGCCCATTTCGGACTGAGAAAAAATTAATGGATGTGCATTTTATTTTATTTTTCCCCTTTTATGTGGAAATGAGAATGAAACTTCTTTCATTCCCTGAGGAAGGAAAGTGTCACCATGATGGAGAAAAAATACCATAGACTTGTGCTCAAAATATTGCACCTTAAATCTGAAGTTTTTTAATGTTTTAACACAAACCTCAAGGCTGACTAAGAATGTACAGTTAGCCACTGACTAGAATATCTGCATGATGTTTCTTTGAGGGGCAGTGGAATCCATCCCTGAAGATAAAGGGTAAACCTTTTAGAACTGGAATGGGGAGTGGGACACAGTATAAACCAGGAAATACTGGGAGCCTGTAAGAAATGTATGAAAATAATTGAGTGGTTTTATCATGCATATTGACTGCAAAAATCAGTTGTCAATGATAGACTTAAGGATGATGTCATTGAATGTATTAAAGATTGTCTTTGTCTTTGTAACAATATATTGTGACTCCAACTAGGAGCAGGCTATTCTGCATTTGGTGTTACGTAATGAGCAGGGATTAATTAATCTCATTCTTAAGGATCCTCTTAAGGGAAGAGTGATCATTGCAATTCAGTTTGGGGGTGAGATTAGTGTCCCACACTACTTTCTGGAGTTAAACGAAGGTAACTACATAGGCATGGGGTCCCAAGTGGACGGAGCAGGAAGGTTAAAAGGTAAGATGATCAGATGTTTAAGGAGATATTCAATTCCTCCCAACTCAAATATTTTCCAGAAAGAAGGAAAAATGGTAAAAGGAGGAATAAAAAGCAGGGAAGTTATAGACAGCATAAAGACAAATTAAGGCACATCATATGCGATGGCACTGGTGTCTTGAAATCTCTTAGTAATTCTTTTCTGCACTCTTTCTAGTTTAATAATATCCTTTCTATAATAGGGTGACCTGAACTGTACACTGTATTCCAAGTGTGGCCTTACCAATGTCTTGTACAACTTCACTAAGATGCTACCCAGGACTTGATGGTTTGAGTTATAAGGAGAGGCTGAATAGACTGGGAATTTTTTCTCTGGAGTGTAGGAGACTGAATGGTGATCTCATAGAGATTTATAAAATAACGAGGGGCACAGAAGCTGCCAGAGGTAGTAGTAGAGACGGGTACAATTATGTCTTTTAAAAAGCATTTAGATACATCAGTACGATGGGTATAGAGGGATATGAGCCAAATGTGGCAATTGGGATTAGCTTGGGGGGTTTTTAAAGAAAAGGTACCATGTTCAAGTTGAGCCAAAGGACCTGTTTGAGTGTATATTGCAAAGTCATGATGTAGAGGTTTACAGCATGAAGAGATGCCAGCATTAGATTGAGGTAAACACAGTAAGAAGTCTCACAACACCAGGTTAAGAGTAATCCCACAAGCTTTCAGAAACAAACTGGTTGGACTATGAAATACTGTCTCTTCATCAGGTGTGTTGGACTCTAACTTGGTGTTATAAAACCTTTATTATCTTTTAGTAACATTATATTCCAGCCTGTCACTGGTCTTTTCAATATACTCAGTATACTCATTTATATTTTGTGATTTTCTTTCATATATACTAGAAGATTTTTCTTTAGTAAGATTAAAAGAGAAGAGACTAGCTTAAAATAAATATTGGTTCCTTGGGAGATGTGATTGGGGAACATGGAAATGACAGAGATGATGTTTTGTCTCAGTTTTTACTTGTACCATCCCAATAATTACAGGCAATGCAGAGGAAATAGAAAGGGAGGAACTTGGAATGCTCAGTACTTTTCCCCAATTGATGATGGTTATTCTATTGGGAAAGAATATAGACCATCAGGCCCTGGGGACTTGTCTGCCTTCAAAGGTTGTAAAGGAAGTAGCAGTGGAGATAGTGGAACTATTGGTTGTAATCCAAAATTCTCCAGATATGAGAGAGGTTCCAGTGGATTGGAAAAATGTTAATGTAACACTCTTTGACTCCTTCCCTTTGTGAAAAAGTAGGAAACTATAGACCAGTTAGTTTAACACCTGTTGTTAGGAAACTGTTGGAATCCCTTATTAAAGAAGTAATATCAGAACATTTAGAAAGTAAAAATAAAAACCACACTGATTCTGTTGGATGAATGAAAGGGAAATCATGTTTGACTAACTTACTAGAGTTCTTTGAAGATATAATGAACAAGGTGAATAATGATGACCGTACAGATTTAGTATATCTGGATTTCTGGGAGGTGTTTGATAAAGTGCCACACGGTGTTTATACACAAGTTAGATCGCATAGGATTAGAGAACTTATTAGCTTGGATAGAAGATTGGCTAATCAGGAGTTGGGATAAGTGGGTTTTTGTCTGGTTGACAAGATGTAACTGGTGAAGTGACACAGAGTTCAGTCCTCGGACACCAACTATTTGCAATCTGTATTAAGAGTTGGATACCCGGATTGAAGGTACTGTAGCCAAACTTGCAAATAACACTTAAATAGGGGGATAGTAAATTGCAATAAAGAAATAAGAAATTTACAAATGAATAGGTTAGGTGAGTGGGTCAAAATATGGTGATGGAATTTAAGTGGATAAGTTTTTAACTTTGATTTGATTTGCTTTATTATTGTCTTATATACTGAGATAGTGAGGTAGTGAAAAGTATTACTTTGTGAGCTAATGGTATGATTTATATGGATAGCATGCAAAGAGTCACCAGCATCATTTTGAAGATGATTAAGAAGGCCTATGGCATGCTTGCCTTCATCGACCAGGGCACTGAGTACAAGAATTGGCAATCATGTTATAGCTATATAAAACCTTGATTAGGCAGCATTTGAAGCATTGCATGTAGTTCTGGTCATCACATTACCAGAAGGACATGGAAGCTTTGGAGAAAGTGCAAAGAAGGTTCACCAGGATGTTGTCTGGTCTTGTGGATGTTGGCTATGAGGAAGTGTTGAATAAACTAAGATTGTTTTCACAGGACAGAGGCTGAGGGGAGACCTGATAGAAGTCTACAAAATTGAGAGATATAGACAGGATGGATATATGGAGGCTTTTTCCTAGGGTGGAAGTGTCAATTACAAGGGGGCACATGCTGTAGGTGAGAGGGGGAAGGAGAAGTTTAAGGGAGACGTATGGGGAAAGGGTTTCACGCAGCTGGTGATGGGTGCCTGGAACGCACTGTCAGTGGAGGTGCTGGACGTAGGCACATTAACATTTAAGAGGCACTTGGATGGGTACATGAATAGGGAGAGAATAGAAGGATACGGACTGAGTAAGCATAGAAGATTTTTTCTAGTTTAGGTAGGGCATCATGATCAGCACAAGCTTGGAGGGCTGAAGGGCCTATTCTTATGCTGTACTTTTCTTTGTTTTTTGAAACATGGATTGCAACAGCATGTCATTGTCAGCCCACTGGCCCAATTGATCAAGATCAAGTTTAATTTAGACAAATGCAAGGTGATGTATTTTAGTAGACTGAACCAGGACAGGACTTACTCTGTTCTGTAACCCTTCCCAATGCCCTACCATTAACTGACATATCTAGGGGTACATGTTCATAGGTCTTGAAAGTGGAGTCTTAGGTGAACAGAGTGGTGAAGAAGGCATTCAACATGCTTGGTTTCATTGGTCAGAACATTAAGTACAGGAGTTGGGATGTCTTGTTGAAGTTGTCTATTGATAAGCACACTTGGAATACTGTGTACAGTTCTAGTCACCTTATTATAGAAAGAATATTATTAAATTAGAAAGATTGCAGAAAAGACTTACTAGATTGCTACTGGGACTTGATGGATTGAGTTATAAGCATAGCCTGGGACTTCTTACCTCCTATGCTCCAGAGAAAAATTTTACAGAGATCTATAAAATAATGAGAGGCACAGATCAGCTAGATAGTCAATATCTTTTCCCAAAGCTAGAGGAGCCTAAAACCTATGCCTTCTAGTTTAAGGTGAGAGGGACAATTTTTTCAGAGGGTGGTGAGTGTCTGGAACAAGCTACCAAAGGTGGTTGTAGAGGTGGGTACAGTTTTGTCTTTTAAAAGGCATTTAGATACGTGTAAGATGGATATAGAGGGATGTGGGCAAGCGGAGCTAGCTTAGGGATTTAATAAAAAGGGCTGCATGGACAAGTTGAGCCCAAGGGCCTGTTTCATGCTATAAACCTCTGAATTCACATATCCATATCATAGATCTCACTATATGAATCTGTGACGTGCTTGTTCTCTCTCCACTCCGTTTTGGGGACTGGAGGCGAGGATTATGGGCCTTGTGTCAAGGTCAGGTTTTGTAAATTAAAGGAATGCAACCGGGAGGGAAAGAAATAAAGTCTTGAAATGAATGGAATAATAAAGATAACTTGCAAAATAGATTGCTGCCCTGCGTTAACAGATCAACAGCAAGACACCGATAGCCAGAGTCTCAGACGTTTACAGTAGAGTGTGATTACAGCTCACTTGTGATTGGGAGATTCAGAAATTTCATTTCCCAAACCAATAAATCCTTAAAGATTCCCACTCTGCCTCTGTGTGTGGTGCTGTGTGTCTCAAAATAGCACAAAAGCCTATCACAATCTCTCAGCAACAAGCCAACACATACAAAGCATGGGTTAAAAATAAACAGATTATGTTTTATTTTTAAAAATGTCCTTGCCTTTATCACTTTCACCAGTTTTATCTCATTTGCGCCTGAGGAATTTGAATTTTGAAAAATGGGAAGGTGTCATGGATCCAAAACTGGGAGCAGGGTGTGTGAGAGAAGCTCCCTCCACAGGCACGGCTGACTGAGGCCTGTTCTACAGGCTTCACCCAGGTGAGTTGTCTTGTTATCACCCTGATCAAGATTTAATCTTTATAACTCACCCATTGCTTTTCCTTTGAGACTAAGTGAGAGATTTTTGTATTTAGATGTCACTATGACATTGTGTAACTAAGGGTGGCATGGTAGCACAGTGGTTAGCACTACTGCTTCACAGCTCCAGGAACCTGGGTTCAATTCCTGGCTCAGGTTACTGTCTGTATGGAGTTTGCACATTCTCCTCATGTCTGCATGGGTTTTCTCTGGGTGCTCTGGCTTTTTCTCTATTGCAGACCAGAACACTGCACTTGCCTGATGAAGACACGGGAGTGTTGAAAGCTCGCCATTTTACTATCAAATAAATCGGTTGGATTAATAATTGGTGTTGCTAAATTCTTACTGAGTTTTTTCCCACAGTCCAAAGATGGGTTAGGTTGATTGGCCATGCTAAAAATTGCCCTTGAGTGTCTTGAGAGGTTTGAGTTAGAGGGATTAGCAAATAAAATTTGTAGGGATATGAGCATAGGGCCTGGAAGGGATTGTGTTTGGTGCAGAAGCCGAAGGGCCTCGTTCTACTCTGTAGGGTTCTATGATTCTTAAGGCCAGTCTGGATTCTTGCTATGTTATTTAGGTTAAACATTTTCTTGTGTTTTAATTAGTTATGTCTCTCTCCGTTTTCTCTAGAAATTTGAATTTTGAAGATTGCAATGTAACTTGGAATTTTTGGACATGGGTTTTTCTCCAAAGGAGAATTGATGGACTGAGGCCTGCTGCATAGACTTCACCCACGTGAGCTGTTGTCTGTTTAAAACTTGATCAGGGGATCAAGTTTTAATTTCAGTTCCTCAGATAAAACAATTAGATTTGGCACCCCTGAGGTTAAAATAGCCTGGCCTTGAAATTTGTCAATAGCTTGTTAACCTTATCTCTCTCTCTCTCTTTCTGTATCTGTTTATCCCGATGTAGAGATGCCAGCGTTGGACTGGGGTAAAGACAGTAAGAAGTATGTCAACACCAGGTTAGAGTCCAATCAGTTTATTTGATAGTAATCCCACAAGCTTTTGGAAATGGTGTTCCTTCATCAGGTGTGTGGAAGGTTCTGATCAGAGAAAGACATATTCAATATTCTGTAGACTGAATGCTGTCTTTACAGCTAACCTGTTATAAAGGCACACAAAGACTTGATTAGAATGCAAATCTCCACTCACAGTCTCTTTGTCTGCATCTTTAAGCATAAGTTAATGTGTATTATCTCCAGACAGGACAGTAAGTGAGATGTTGCAAGCCCAGGCAAGTCACAGAGGTTACAGATAGTGTGACATGAAATGAAGATCCCGGTTGAGGTTGTCCTCGTGTGTGTGGAACTTGGCTATCAGTCTCTGCTCAGCGACTCTGTGCTGTCATGTGTCGTGAAGGCCCCCTTGAAGAACGTTTACCCAAAGATCAGAGACCGAATGCCTGTGACCGCTGAAGTCTGCACGCACAGGCTCTAACAAGACCTCTTCACCACACAAGACCTTCAAAAGAAGAAAATGTCATCAATGTACCTAGTATATAGCATCGGTTGGACTCATGGTGAACAATCACTGAAACAACTATATGATGACATCAACAAGTTCCATCCCACCATCAGACTCACCATGGACCAGTCTCTGGAATCAGTTGCATTCTTGGACGCATGCATCTTTATCAAGGACGGTCACCTCAGCACCTCACTGTACCTAGCAGGTAGGGATATGATCGATGCAACTTGTGGGCTGGAGGGCCTGTTTGTGCTGTAGCTTTTCTATGTTCTATGTGCTTAAATATTCAATCCATAAATAGTGGCAACTTTATCTAGAAAAGAAGTCCTGGATGAACCTTGATAAAGATTATCTGAAATGTATACCATACAATGCACAAGAATGGGATGGCTGTAATTTTTTTTGGGAGAATCACTCCCATAAGCGTTGCATAGTTTCAGCTCAAAGTATTGAATTTGTGTGCTGCAGAGTATGGAGGTTCATTTTGAAACTAAAGAAAAACATTTTTACACAGAGTGCCTCTGTGTGATTCACATGAAAAATCAGAGGGTGAGGTCTATTTACACTGGAGAGGCTGGTAACATAGTGCATTTGTAATAGCCCACTAAGCACTGATATGTCAGCATTGAGATCGGCACCTGCAGTGGGTCCTGCATTGCCAGCCTTCCAATCACTGGCTTCACTTGATGTGTTTGGGCCAGTCTTAATTCATTCACGGGATGTGGGCCAGCATTTATAACCCATCCTATACATCCACAATGCTGTTAGGAAGGGAGTTCCAGGATTTTGACACAGCGACAGTGAAGCAACGGCTGAGACGTTTTAAAGTTGAGATGGAAGGACAGCAGATACCACATCCCAGAGGTTCCCCTCTCAGTCACTAACCCAAGTCCTTCTAGGAAGACATCCTTCACTTGTTTGGAAGGAAATCTTATTAGGAAGTAAATCTGACAGACACAAGACTACTTGAAGCAAAAGTAAATCTGACAGACGCAAAAGTTTATTTACTGGTCACAGGTAGGTTTACATTAACACCACAATGAAGTTACTGTGAAAATCCCCTAATTGCCACACTGTTTGGGTAATACTAGGGAAGAATTTTAGCATAGCCAATGCATCTAACCAGCACATCTTTGCACCTCGGTGGGTTTCTTCCCACAGTCTGAGACTCCATATAGTGCCAGGGATGCAGATTGATTCCCAGCTTGGCTCACTGTCTGAGGCAGCAGTGCTAACCACTGTGTCACCATACTGCCACAAAGATCAAGGGAAGAGACATGGGCAAAATCTGATTTCAAACCGTATCTGGCAAAAGTCATACTTGCACCATATTTATATTTTCAAAATGAGCTGTTGCATATGAATTGTCTAACAGATAAAAGCACCTGGTAATATGCACTAGCTGAGCAAGTGCACTAACAGGAACATGGTTAATACAATCAGAATAAGAAGAAGTCCTTATGAAGTCATTGTGCAGATTGACACTAAATTATTCTGAAAATCAATTTCTGCATGGAATTATATAACAAGAATGGGCAAGAAATATAAATGCCTGAGATAGACGTAGACAGGGAGCTGGAGAACTTTCAATATTAAAATAAAAGATCATGCATGGAATTAGTGAGACGTGTCAAACCAAGTTGACTTGTGGTGGAAAGAGTGTTTGGAAATCAGATTCTGTAGGTTTTTAAAGATCTCTTTTGATTTTAGTTTCTTCATTACATGACCCTGATAATTGTGTTAAACTCCATTAATGTACAGTTAGTTCATCCCTACCTATCATTTACAGAAAAGAGTTATCAAGAACAACAATGAAAGATGAGATGAGAGAGTAAGATCCTGTTCTTACAATGACTTAAGTTGGAAATGCCCAATCAAAAATATATTCCGATGGTGAAGAAGGACTGTAGGAGAAGGGAAAATCAGCCGTGGTTCTCCAAAGAAATTAAAGAGAGTATTAAATCTAAAGCTGAGGCATTCAGAACAGCTAAAAATAGTGGGTGATCGGAGGATTGGGAAAGTTTTAAACAACAGCAGAGAGTGACTGAAAAGGTGATTAAAAATGGAAAGATGGAATATGAGGCTAAACTAGCTCGAAACATCAAAAAGGACAATAAGAGTTTTTATAAGTGTATAAAGAAAAGAAGGATGGCCAG
This sequence comes from Sphyrna mokarran, assembly GCA_024679065.1. NCBI lineage: Eukaryota > Metazoa > Chordata > Chondrichthyes > Carcharhiniformes > Carcharhinidae > Sphyrna > Sphyrna mokarran. Next base: position 8,276,870 of record JAGIQG010000002.1, read on the forward strand.
AGTTAATGTAGGACCCTTGGAGGATGAGAGGGGTGGTTTAATGGTGGATGACAGAGATATGGCAGAGACCTTGAATAAGTTTTTTGTGTCGTCTTTACGGAGGAGGATGTAAATAGCTTGCCCGAACTCAAGGGTAGAAGGGTGGTAGGAGATGACGTCCTTGATGAGATTACAGTCATTAGAGAGGTGGTGCTTGATAGGTTAATGAGGCTGAGGGCAGATAAGTCCCCGGGACCGCATGGAATGCATTCCAGAGTCCTCAAAGAAATGGCAGAGGTGATAGCGGATGCCCTGGTAATTATCATTCAAAATTCACTGGACTCTGGGAAACTGCCAGAAGATTGGAGAACGGCTAATGTTACGCCACTTTTAAAAAAAAGGGTAGCAGACAGAAGGCAGGGAATTATAGGCTGGTTAATTTAATGTCTGTAGTAGGAAAAATGCTTGAATCTGTCGTCAAAGCAGGAATAACAAAGCACCCGGATATGAACGGTTTGATCAGGCAGACGCAGCATGGATTCGTTAAGGGGAAGTCATGCTTGATGAATTTATTGGAGTTCTATGAGGAAGTGACTAGCTCGGTAGACAGAGGGGAACCGATGGATGTGGTGTTTTTTGATTTCCAGAAAGCATTTGATAAAGTGCCTCACAAAAGATTGCTGCAGAAGGTTAGGGTGCAGGGAGTCGGGGGTAGGGTATCAGACTGCTTCCTATTAGACAACCAATCCTCTATCCAGAGAGTACGTATTAATGGGTGCTATTCTGATTGGCAGTTGGTGACTAGTGGAGTGCCCCAAGGTTCGGTGCTGTGCCCTCAGCCCCTTCCTCCAGATCATCTATGTAAATGGTAAATAGTTGAGTGCAGGGTGACGAAATTTGCTGATGACACGAAGATGAGTGGAAAAGCAAATTGAATGAAGGGTGTGGAAAGCCTGCAGAGGGATCTGGATAGGTTGAGTGAGTGGGCGAGGACCTGGCAGATGGAGTATAATGTTAGCAAGTGTGAGGTTATCCACTTTGGTAGGAATAATCATAGGAAGGATTACTATTTAAATGGTGAAAAGCTGCAGCATGTGACAGTGCAGAGGGACCTGGAGGTCCTTGTGCACGAATCACAAAATCACAATCTCCTGCTGCACCTGCAGACTAAGGCAGCGAATGCAGTGTTGGCCTTTATACAGCTGCAACAGAACCTCCCTACTTTTATATTCTATCCCCCAGCTATAAGGCGCTGGTGAGGCCACAGCTGGAGTAGAACATAAAACATTACAGCGCAGAACAGGCCCTTCGGCCTTCGATGTTGCGCCGACCAATTAGGAAAAAGCAATGACCCTCTAACCTAAACCATTCCCTTTTCATCCATAAACTTATCAACTAACCTCTTAAACGCCACCAAACTTGGCGCATCTACAACTACAGCAGGCAGGGCATTCCATACCCTTACCACCCTCTGGGTAAAGAACCTACCTCTGACATCTGTCCTAAAACCACCACCCCTTAATTTAAAGCTATGTCCCCTCGTGCTAACTTTCTCCATCCTAGGAAAAAGGCTATCACTGTCCACCCTATCTAAACCTCTAATCATCTTGACTAACAAGGCGCATGCATTCGGCAGGTCGTGCGAGGGCTGCTCTTGGATGTTGCTTCAGGAGTGGCCTAGTGCTTCGAGTCGTTAGTGTATGCTTAAACTGGACCATCTGATGGGCAACATGACAGCTCAGAGACTATCGCTGTTGCTGTGCAGACACATGGATTTGGGCCTGTGTCTGCGGGAGTTTGCGCGTTCTCCCCGTGGTTGCGTGGGTTTCGGTTTCCTCCCACATCCCAAAAATGTGCTCTTAGGCTGATTGGGTAACAAATTGTCCCTATATTGGTCCATATATGGAATCTTCCACAATAGGCATAACCTAAAGTCATGGATATGTCATTAAGACATTAGGACGGCGGCGCAGGCTCGTTGGGCCAAGGGCCTGTTTCCCGTGCTGTGTTGCTCTTTGTTCTTTGTTGTTATCTTATATGTTTCAATAAGGTCTCCTCTTAGCCGCCTTCTTTCCACGAAAACAACCTCAAATCCCTCAGTCTCTCTTCATAAGACCTGCCCTCCATACCAGGCAACATCCTGGTAAACCTCCTCTGTACCCTCTCCAATGCCTCCACATCTTTCTTATAACGTAGGGACCAGAACTGTACACAATACTCCAAGTGTGGCCGCACTAGAGTTTTGTACAGTTGGAACATGACGTTGCGGCTCCAAAATTCAATCCCCCTACCAATAAAAGCTAAGACTCCATATGCCTTCTTAACAACCTTATCGACTTGATTGAGTACTGTGTGCAGTTTTGGTCACCGTATTTGAGGAAGGAGATATTGGCCTTGGAGGGGGTGCAGAGAAGGTTTACTAGGCTGATACCAGAGATGAGGGCATTGGATTACGAGGAGAGACTGAATAGGCTAGGTTTGTTCTCTTTGGTAAGCAGGAAGAGTCTCTCAATCTCTACCCTACCCATCCCCTTCATTATCTTATACATCTCTATAAGATCCCCTCTCAGCCTTCTACACTCCAAAGATAGCAGGACTAGAGGGCACAGCCTCAAGATTGAGCCGGGGGCCGGGGGGGGAAGGAGGTGGATGCAGTTCAGATCGGAGTTGCGGAGGGGTTTTTTCACGCAAAGGGTGGTGAATCTTTGAGGAAGCCTCCACCACCTCATCAGGTAGAGAATTCCACTGAATATGTTCAAGTCAAGTGGATAAGTTTTTAATTGACAAGAGAAAGCGGTACTGAACCACTACAGATCAGCCATGATCTTATTGAATGGCAGGGCAGGCTCGCGGGGCTGGATGGCCTACTCCTGCTCCTATTTCTTTGATTCTATTCTGTCATTCACGTCCACTCACATGTTCTTATGTAATCTCCTTAAGATTTATAGAGGTTTGTAATATGGAAACAGGCCCTTCATCCAACCTGTCCACGCTGCCCTTTTTTAACAAATTGCCCACACTTGCCTTGGGATCTGGATTATTAGTCCAGTGACAATACTGCTTCTTAATTGCATAAGGATATGGGGCAAGATCGAGGGACCAGGTACAAATCCCACCACTGGAGATGGTGAAAATTGAATTTAGTAAAATAGTCTAATGATGACCATGAAATGATTATTGGAAAAATTCATCTGATTCACTAATGATCATTATTACCTGATCTGGTCTACGAATGACTCCAGACCCACAGCAATGTGATTGACACTCAAGAACCCTCTGAAATGGAAGGCAGTTAGGGATGGGCAATAAACGCTGGCCCACCCAGCCATGACTACATCCTCTGAGTGAATTCAAAATAAAAAAGCCATCCTTTTGTATATGCTAGCATCCATTAGTGGCAGGGAAATGAGATACTTAGTGAAGGGAATCAAGACAAATGAGACTCTTGCTACCTCATTTATGGAATGAAGTTACAAAGGACTCCAGATATCAAAATTCCTGGTGTCAGTTGCACTGTATTGGAACGCACGAACACAGGAACTGGGAGATGGGTACACAATTCAGCCCTTTGAGCCTATTCCGCCATTTAAGATAATTGTGGCTAAATTCATCTGAGCCTCAACTCCACTCTCCTGCCCATTCTCCATAACCCTTCAAATCCTTATCTAAAAACTTATCTCATCCTTAAATTTGTTTAATGGTCCAGGATCCATCACATGCTGGAGTAGTGAATTCCACAGATGCAAGATCCTTTGAGAAAAGTCATTTCTCCTCGTCTGTTTTACACTTACCACTCATCCTAAAATTCTGACCCTCTTTAACATAGAATACAGCACAAACAGGCCCTTCGGCCCACGAGTTGCGCCGATCACATCCACCAATCCACAGACCTATCTATAACCCCCCTATCCTATTCTTTTCCACATACTCATCCAGAAGTCTCTTAAAAGACCCCAGTGAGTTTGCCTCAACAACCTCCGGCAGTCGGTTCCATTCACTCACCACCCTCTGAGTGAAAAACCTACCCCTGACATCTCCTTTGTATTTGCTTCCCTGCACGTTAAATCTGTGTCCTCTCGTAGTGACCATTTCCGCTCAGGGAAATAGTCTCTGAGAGTCCACCCTATCTATTCCTCTCAACATTTTATAAACCTCTATCAGGTCGCCTCTCAACCTACATCTCTCCAGTGAGAAGAGTCTCAGCTCCCTCAACCTATCTTCATAGGGCCTGCCTTCCAATCTAGGCAGCACCCTTGTAAATCTCCTCTGAACCCTCTCAATAGCCTCTACATCCTTCCTATTATGAGGCGACCAGAACTGCGCACAATACTCCAACTGGGGTCTGACAAGAGTCTTATAGAGCTGCATCATTACCTCCTGACTCCTAAACTCTATTCCTCAATTTATGAAGGCCAGTACACTGTACGCCTTCTTGACCACTTCCTCCACCTGCGAGGCCGATTTAAGAGTCCTATGAACCAGGACCCCGAGATCCTTCTGCTTTACAACACAGCTAAGACTCCTACCCGTTATATTGTAGTCCTTCATCCCATTATTCCTGCCAAAATGGACCACTACACATTTATCTGCATTGAAGTCTATCTGTCACTTCTCTGCCCAGTCTTGCATCTTGTCTATGTCCCGCTGCAACTTTTGGCATCCCTCCACACCATCCACAACACCACCGATCTTTGTATCGTCGGCAAACTTGCTAACCCATCCCTCCACTTCCTCATCCAGGTCATTTATGAAAATGACAAACAGCAGGGGTCCCAGAACAGATCCCTGGGGCACTCCACTGGTTACCGACCTCCATGCAGAACAAGACCCATCCACAACTACTCTCTGCCTTCTGCCGGCAAGCCAGTTCTGGATCAACGAGGCCAAAGCCCCTTGGATCCCATGCCCTCTCACCTTCTCCAGAAGCCTTGCATAGGGGACCTTATCAAACGCATTACTAAAGTCCATGTACACTACGTCCACTGCCCTTTGTCAACATGTTCAGTCACATTTTCGATGAACTCAACTAGGCTCGTAAGGCATGACCTGCCCTCGACAAAACCATGCTGACTATTTCTAATCAGTCCAAACGTTCATATATCTTATCCCTCAGAAGCCTCTCCATCAGTTTACCAACCACTGAAGTCAAACTCACCAGTCGGTAATTTCCTGGACTATCCCTGTTCCCTTTCTTAAAGATAGGAACCACATCCGCAATCCTCCAAAACCTCTCCCGTTTCCATGGACGATGCAAAGATCATCACCAGGGGCTCTGCAACCACTTCCCTCACCGACCACAATAACCTGGGGTACATCCCATCCGGTCCCGGCAGCTTGTCTATCTTGATAGAATTTAACAGGTCTAACACATCCTCTTTCCTAACATCCACATACTCAATCTTTTCCGTATGCCTCAAACCTGCAGTGCAATCTCCCAGTTCACTTTCCACCGTGAATACCGAGGCAAAGCACCTCTGCCATTTCTTCCGGATTCACACAGACTTTTCCCCCTTCACCTTTTATAGGCCCTATCCCTTCTCTTCTCATCCTTTTACTTTTCACATATTTGTAGAAGGCCTTGGGATTCTCTTTAATCTTCCCTGCCAAGGCCTTCTCATGACCCCTTCTGGCTCTCCTAATTTCCTTTTTAAGTTCCCTTCTACACACCTTATACTCCTCTAGATCCCTAACATCCCCTCGCTCTCTGAACCTTTTATATACCTTTTTTTTCTTCTTAACTAGGTTCACCACTACCTTCGTGCACCACAGTTCCCGCGTTCTACCAGAACCTCCTTGACTCCTCAGAACGTTGTCTTGCAGTGCCCTAGACAAACATTCCTTGAAAAACCGCCACTTTCCTTCTGTACTCTTCCCCAAGAACACCTCCTTCCAGTTTATGCGTCCAATTACCTGCCTAATGTTTTCATATTTCCCCTTACTCTAGACATACACCTTCCTAGCCTGCCTGATCCTATCTCTTTCCATTGCTATCGTGAAAGAGACAGAATTATGATCCCCATCCCCAAGATGCTCACCTACCATGAGATCCGACACCTGCCCTGGCTCATTAGCAAGCACCAGGTCAAATACAGCCTCTCCTCTCGTAGGCTTTTCCACGTACTGTGTAAGGAAACCTTCCTGAACACACCTAACAAACTCCACACCATCCAAACCCCTTACCCTTGGGATATTCCAGTCGATGTTTGGGAAATTGAAATCTCCCATCACGACAACCCTGTTATTTCTACATCTGTCTAGGATCTGTTTCCCTATCTGCACCTCAACTTCCCTGTCACTGCTGGGTGTATTCTATAGGCCGCCCAATAAAGTTATCGACCCTTTGCTGTTCCTAACTTCCACCCAGAGACTCCGTAAACAATCCCTCCCCGTCTTCCATCTTCTCTATAGCCATGACACTGTCCCTGATCAACAGTGAAACACCACCTCCACTTTTGCCCCCAACCCTGTCCCTCCTAAAGCACCTGAATCCCGGCACCTGAAGTACCCAGTCCTGTCCCTGAGACAACCAAGTCTCTGTAATGGCCACCACATCACACTCCCAAGCAGCAATCCACACCCTAAGCTCATCTACCTTATTTACTACATTAAAATAGACACACCTCAGCCCCTCAGTCAGGATATTTCCCTTTTCCACCACCTGCCTAACCCCCCTCTCAGGGTGCCTACAGTCCTTCCCTACCTGGGAACTAATCTCCTTGTTCTAGATTGCCCCATAACATCCTCTCCTAGTCTACTTTGGGGAGGTGGAGGGGCGTTGACAATCATCTTGTACACCTCAACTAGATCTCTCAGTCTTCTAAATTCCAGAGAGTATAGGCCTAAACTGCCGAATCTCTTTGATTCCACAAACAAGGGGGTTTGTCTTACAATCTCGTGAACCTCCTCCGAACCGCCTCCAAATACCACGTTTGTCGTGAAGAAAGGGATCAAAACTGTATATAATTTAAATGCAGTCTCAGTAATACTTTGTACAGTTAACACTTTACTACATTTTGTGTTGCCTTCCTTATTGCCTGTTGTCTGCAATCCATGTGCAAAAGCGTCCAGTTCTTTCTGCAGCAAAAACACTCCAAAATCTCTCTCCATTTCAATAAATTGCCTTTCCAATTTTCCTGCCAAAATAGATAACCTTATATTTACCCAGGTAAGACTCCACCCACATATTTTGCTCCATACACATAGATAAATTTCTTACTTCATTATCACAAATTACTTTCCCACTAGTTTAGTATCATCTGCAAATTTGGTACCAACGATCTTTGTATCCACATCATTAATTATAGACCACCTCTGAATTAGGATTAAGCTAATTAGGTGGTTGTGCTAACCAAGTAGACTTGTCACTGAACCTTTGAGTATCCAAACTGTACTCATCTAGATGTGGTTGAGATTCTTGGTTTTTACTAATAGAATGTCTACCATTAATTGTGAATCAGAGATGTATTTCATCCTCAAGATAAGACACCAGGTAACCCACACATAAAATAATTAAAATCACAGAGTTGCATCCTTAGCTTGAACACATCAAATTTTAACATGACACAAGGCTGACTAAGACCTGACCCACAGCACCTCGTGTAACAAGAACTGATTATTACTGAACAAATTTTACTTGATTTCCAGATCTTTATTTTGATCACAGACCAGTTAACAGTCACTTTTACAAAGGAGACTTTGTAAAAGTGACTGCCCTTGACATCACAGTAGCATTCAACGAAATGTGATAGTAAGGAACCCTAGCAAAGTCAATGGCAATCAGGTGGAGAACTCTCCACTACTGGAGAAATGGTTGTAGTGCAATTATCTCAGCTCCAGGATATCACTGCAGGAGTTCCTCAGGATAGTGTCCTAGGTCCAATCATCTTCAACTCCTTCATCAATCATCTTCCCTCCATCACAAGGTCAGAGGTGGAGATGTTTGCTGATGACTACATAACGTCATTCACGTCTCCTCAAATACCAAAGCACTGTGTACCTATCTGCAGCAAGATTTGGGCAGATAAACAGCAAAGCAGCTCACCACCCTCAGAGCAAATAGGATTGGACAACATATGCTGGCCTAGCCAGTGACAGCCAGATCTCTGTTACTGGATGAATGTCACTGACAGGGAAAGCCAGTTCACGTGAATGTAAAATAAAGTTTTGCTCTCCGGCGAGCTATGGGTAACCAGGCAATAGTGCATAAAAATGGCAGGGCTTCATTCACTATTAGCTAGATTGAATAGTGGATAAGGAAAAAGGGATTGAAGGAAGGCAATGCATGATTAGGATGGATGTCTGCGCTACACTGCGGGTGCGTGTACACCAGATGGACTGCAATGGTTGTTAATCAGAAAGGTGCTGATAAACCACCAGTGAGTTGCCATGCCAATGCCACTTACCTCCCCATAAAAGGTCTTACAGCATAGTAGCTAACTGAATGTTTTTTGTTAATTTCCTTCAAAATTCATGCACAAAGCTTAACCTGTGTTATTTTAAACAGGCCAAGATGGATACTCAATGAGAAACAAGAAACCCCCCTCCACCTACACACACACACACATCAACATCAGCTTATTTTGTGTGGGGTGATGTGAGGTTCTTCCCCACATTTATGTACATCACCAGTGATGCAGAAGAACTAAAATGGAATAAAGTCATCTCAAAGAGAAAAATAATTCAAGTTTAATGTACACATCTGAAGAACAAAGTACTCGGGCTCAAATCAAATCTATATTTCTTATTCAGCAGTTAATTGTCTTTTTTAACTCTGATTATTGTACAAAGTGCACAACATAAACAGGACTGGGGTAATTCAAGGTGGCAGTGAACACCACTGGAGTTTTTGGTGTCTCAGTAATCAGAAAACAGGATTACTGAGGAGATGTCACCTGCTCCAATTTCCACAAAACACAAACAGTACATACTGGAAGAGCAGGTCAGACAGCATCTGCAGAAACACATACACACACGATCAAAATGGCAAACAAGACAACTGTGTGTGTGTTAGTTAGTTTTACTCCCACTCTAACAGATCAAGGACAGAAAGATCAGTGTCCCAACAACACAAGCTTGGGAAACTGTTGTCTTTCTCTCTCCACAGATGCTGCCTGACCTGCTGAGTATTTCCAGCACTTTGGTTTTAACTAGAGATTTGCAGTATTTTGTTTTTATCCTGACCAGTTATGAGGCAGGTAGTTGGTGCTGCTGTTGATGAGCAGACCATCATTCCTACACCCCAATTTCTTTAATCCACAGGTTGCCTGGTTAATTTTACAGTGTCTGTTCCACGATTTCTGGCAAAATGTAGTATTGCACACAAGCAGTTCTTCAGGAGGTAAATAGCCATTTTAGAAATGGCAATAAATGATGGTCCACTGACATTCACATCATGAATGAATTAATAAAATTATACAATTCTGCATTCAGCCATTTCAGTGCAGTTGTGATGTGGAATGAAAATCCTCTGTCGGAAATCCAATCCCATCCCTAATCACTCCCTGATGACCAATGGCTTCACAAATGCACAGACAGCAATCAGGAATGTGCTGGCAGGGATCAACAGGCGATGTACAAGCAACATGCACAGACATACACACGTGTGTGTGCACAGTGAGAGAATATTGTAGAGACAGGCTCACTCTGCTGCCTCTGGCTTCTTTGAATAAACATTTAAAACATTAAAATAATTACACACTTCCAACTCCTGTATGACTCAAGGTGCCATTTTTCCACGCAAGTTGTGACTTGGTACAAATCACACTGTGTTGTATTAAATACCTGGGCCCGAAGCTGGTGACCTTGAAATAATCAGTGCAGAAGGAGACCATTCAGCCCATTGAGTCTGCACCGATCACACTCACACCCAGACCATATCCCCATAATCCTATGCATTTATCCTAGCTAGTCCCCCCGACACGAAGGTGCAATTTAGCATAGCCAATCCGCCTAACCTGCATGTCTTTGGACTGAGAAAACCGAAGCACCTGGAAGAAACTCATGCAGACATAGGGAAAACATGCAAACTCTACTCATATTCTATTCTAGCTTCAGGTCACTGTCTCGCTCACCTCAATCTAACTGATCAGCCAGTGGTTAGCACTGCTGCCTCACAGCGCCAGGGACTCAGACAACGTCCACAATTGGCTTGTGGGTCACTCAATTAATCTTCAGCACTTTAAAACATAGTAAGCATCGGATGCTAGACCCTAGATTGTTAGAGATGCTGTATAAATTTCACCATGCTGAGCACAGCCCCTCTCTCTCTCCTCTCCCAGATACAAATACAACACAGGACTCTCTTGCTTTGGTTCATCTGTAAATGAATTAAATAGAGGTGGATTATTATATCCATATTTTAAGGTCTGATACTGACCAATACATTAAACATTGAATAAAATGTCTCATACGTCCAACTCAACAATTTAACAAAATTGTCCGTCATTCTTAAAGGCACCAATTTGGCAAATTGCTACTTCACTTGTGACTCAGTGTCAATGAAAGGGTTAATGGTTCAATGGTCACTGTAACTGAACAGCACAGCATGTGGGCAAACTGATTTGAAAGAATGCTATTCCAACCAGCTTGTGCATCGTGAGGTTGTAAATATGGAGAAAACTTTGAAATTCTGCTGCATCCCTGGGCCAATCTTTGAATTAACTGAGAGCCTACCCACAGTTTCTTCGTAATTACTTGCATGTTCTCTCAAAGCTGGACACTGAATTAGGGCAAGATTTGTCTCTCTATCGAAGTGCACCTTTGTTACTACTGGCCTTTGCAAAAGTCGAAGGTATAGGTTAGCTCACATCACGACCTTCCCCAATACTCAAACCAGCCTCTCTAGGCTCCATTTCAGGTTTCAATAAACCCATCTTCCATTGCACACTGAATCCACTGGTTAAGGGGTTGGCTTGATTGAATACAGAGATGGAAAAGAAAGAATTGATTCCATATGCATTGTGTTTGCACACAGGCAGGGAAGATATTGAAGAAAATGGCCCAGCTAAATCCTTCCTTAAAAAGATAAGCCAGTGAACTGAATTTATTACAACTTGTGCCAATGATTTTTAAACTGTAAGGTTAGAGATATATAATTATAATCTAATGAGAAAATAGTGAACATATAAAACCAGTTCATATAAATTATATGTGTCTCAAACGCATTTAATACAAGCTGTTCCTGTTGTTTAAAAAACAATGGCTGTTTGTTTTAGTACAACTGCAACATATCAAGTGAGAAATCATTGTATAACTCAACTGTTGTGACAATATCTGTTCGCACTGCTTTTAACCGGATCTCATTCAGTTCAGCATCAACCCGACTCAGTTTCTCCTGATCGATGCTGTAGTCAATAAGGTCATATGTAGATGGGGGCCAGGGGAGTCCTTCTTCATAGCAGTCAACTGGGATAGGATGCACAACAATCTTAAGGACTGGTAACAGGACTGCTGTGTGCAGCAGAGCCTTGAGGCCCTGGCTGGATATCGGGTTACAAAAGCAGCTGAAATACTGGAGCTGAGAGCAGTGCCTGAGGGCAGGCAGGAAGGAGGTGAGCTGTCTGTCCATCACCCTGCACTCCATGATGTCCAGGTAGACCAGTGAGGTGGAGGAGTGCTGCAGGATCTGGCAGAAGGGGCCCAACAGGACGTCAGACAGATTGTTGCCACTCAAATCCAGCTTCCTCAGGAAAGGGGCGTGATGACTGGTGGCCAGGTACGTTGCATCAGTGGGTAGAAGATAGCAGTAAGCAAGTTCCAGGCTCTCCAAGGGTTTCTGCAAGACACTGTTTGAAACAAATCCATTACACTCCACAGGAGCAGGACCCAATTTGTCAGAGTTGTACAGCAAACAGCACAGAACCAAACCACTTACTGTAACGAACCACTCAGGCCCAGCCTGGGACCGCACAATTAAGGGATGGAACGCTGGGACAGACAAGAACTCATGCTCATGTATCACCTCAGATCTCGGAGGATCTGGTATAATTTGGATGCTAGTGGGAGTTTTTTCACACAGAGGGTGGTGGGGGTATGGAATGCGCTACCAAGTAAAGTGGTAGAGGCAGGTACTCTGGAGATATTTAAGAAATACTTAGATGGGCACATGAACAGAATGGGAATGGAGGGGTATAGAAAACTGATTTAAAATAGGGATCATGAGCCTTGGGAGTCCCTGTGAAGTGTGTAAATAGATGATGATATTGATGTACTTGTTTTTATCCTACAGGTGCTTTGGTCCACCTTGTTGTCTAACGAGGGGCATACACACGATGGGTCGTGAGAGGACTGCTCTTGGATTTTTTTCGAGAGTATCCTACTGCTTCACATCGTTAGTGTACGCTTGACCTGCACCATCTGATGGGTGACACGACAGTGCAGTGACTATAGCTGTGCTGTGCAGATACATGGATTTGGGCCTGTGTCTGTGGGAGTTTGCGCATTGTCCCCGTGCTTGCGTGGGTTTTCTCCAGGAGCTCTGGTGTCCTCCCACATCCCAAAGATGTGCTCTTAGGCTAATTGGCAAAACAAATTCTCCCTAAATTGTCTCAAATTTGGTTTTTAATCCATAGATCTATAAACATGGACAGGGATTGCGTGTAGAGGTGGGAACATCGAGGTGGCGGCGCGGGCTCATTAGGCCGAGGGGCCTGTTTCCCGTGCTGTTTTGTTCTTTGTTGATCCCACAGCCCTTGACAGCACAGAAGCGAGGGCGTGCTAAAATTACTAAAGAGTCCTGTTCCCAAAGTATCAGTTTGCTCAGTGGGTAGTTGCAATCTTACCTCTAAGTCCCACTCCAGAAAGCTGAACACCTGACTTAGTGTGACACCAGTGCTGCACTTATTGAGATGTTAAACAAAGGCCCCTCTCAGGTAGATATGATCTCAGTGTTACTTCAGAGAAATAGAGCAGTTCCTCCCATCAATGTTCTTGTTTTAGTGCTGTTAGTAAAGGGGCGAATAATGTGTAAATGGACTTTGTTCCCCACAGTAGGATTAAAATTCAGAGGTCCCTCCTCCCCCCTCCAAAGGTGATGCAGCATTTTACTGGCACCTCCTCTAAGAAAATGGAGAGGTTAATAAGATTAACAGCTAAACCTGAGATCAAAACAAAATAACTGCTAAGTAAAAAAGCTAACAGGTATCTAGAGGAAGAATGAGATGCAATTTACCCAGTAACAAGATTTGCAGACATTTCAAGAACGTTAGGTGCAAATGCCATGTTAAAAGAAACTTTTTACCAGATATCTTGGGGTCTTACCAGGGATCTTGGGGTACAAGTACATAGCTCTTTGAAAATTGGCACCCAGGTTGATAAAGTTGTTAAGAAGGCGTATGGTGTGTTAGCTTTTATTGGTAGAGGGATTGAATTTAGGAGCCGTGAGGTTATGTTACAACTGTACAAAACTCTGGTGCGGCCACACTTGGAGTATTGCGTACAGTTCTGGTCGTCGCATTATAAGAAAGATGTGGAAGCATTGGAAAGGGTGCAGAGGAGGTTTACCAGGATGTTGCCTGGTATGGTGGGAAGGCCTTATGAGGAAAGGCTGAGGGCCCTGAGGTTATTTTCATTAGAGAGAAGGTTACGCGGTGACCTAATTGAGGCGTATAAGATGATCAAGGGATTGGATAGGGTGGATAATGAGAGCCTTTTTCCTCGGATGGTGATGACCAACACGAGGGGACATAACTTTAAATTAAGAGGTGGTAGTTATAAGGACGGATGTCAGAGGCAGGTTCTTCACACAGAGGGTGGTGAGGGCGTGGAATGCCCTGCCTGCAGCAGTTGTGGACTCGCCTACTTTGGGGGCATTCAAATGTTCGGTGGATAGGCATATATGGATGATATTGGAATAGTTTAGGTTAGAGGGTCCACTGGCCGGCGCAACATCGAGGGTTGAAGGGCCTGTACTGCACTGTAATGTTCTGTGCAGTTATATAATTGGAGACTATGAAAGACAAGAAATTGAAGACATAGACAATTGAATCCATAATGTGGTATATTCCTTATTGGGAAGGAGGCTAGTTTTATATCCAACAGGCCAAGAGACTGGAGTTACATTCAAAATCTTCACAGAGGCCAATTCCATCTGAGCAGAGACCTATTCTATCTAACCACAGATTGCAAATATTCTCCTCAAAGATATAGCTTTGTGCCTTCACTGAAGCAGGAAAAGGTGTTTTCACAAACCTGGTCATCTAAGCTATGTCGTGTGGAAACTATGAGCTAGATTTGACTTACAGTTACTAAATTGGACATTGTTCAGAAAAAGGGGTATCACACTGAGTTCGGGGAACATGGTTTTATTTTGGGAACAAAAATTTCAGGATAAAATGGTTAATTTAGTTAATATATTTAAGTGTCATCTTCTTGTCATGTCTTTTCTTTTTCTTGAATAAATATTCTTTAGCTGTTTACATAATGTTCTCTCACTTGGTTGTACGTTGTTCCTCACAATCTAAACAAAAATTTACACAACAACTAGTGTTTCAAGTTGGGACATTCTTGCATTATATCAGCAGGATTTGTGACAGTCATATTCACTGCTTCCAATGCCATCTCATCTGCACTGGGAAGACTAAATGCAAATTGGGTGGCTGCTTTGCGGAACACTTTGCTCTGTCCACATGCATGACAAGATTAGACAGGGTAGATTCAATGAATATTCCCACTGGCAGGGGAGTCCAGAACTAGCGGTTATGAACAAAGGACAAAGAAAATTACAGCTCAGGAACAAGCCCTTCCAGCCTCGCTGCCTGAATTAACTAAAACCCCTTACCCTTCTGGGGACCATATCCCTATATTCCCATCTCATTCATGTACTTGTCAAGAGGCCCCTTAAAAGTCACTACTGTATGCACTTCCACTACCACCCCCAGCAAAAGTTCCAGGCATCCATCACCCTCTGTGTAAAAAATCTGCCTCGTACATCTCTTTTAAAACTTGCCTCTCGCACCTTAAACCTATGCACCCTAGTAATTGACTCTTCCACCCTGGAAAAAAGCTTCTGACTATCCACACCTCTCAGAATCTTGTAGACTTCTATCAAATCACCCATCAATCTCTGACACTCCAGTGAGAGCAAATCAATTTTCTCCAACTCCTCCTCACAGCTAAATGCCCTCCATACCAGGTAAATCTTTTCTGTACCCTTTCCAAAGCCTCCATACCTTTCTGGTAGTGTGGCGACTAGAATTCAGTAGAACTAAGGCTCTATAAAGTTGTAACATGACTTGCCAATTTTTAAACTCATACCCAGCCCGATAAAGGCAAGCATGCCATATGCCTTCTTGATTACCTTCTTCACCTGCATTGCCACTTTCAGTGACCTGTGTACCTGTACACCAAGATCCCTCTGCCTGTCAATATTCCTAATGTTCTGTCATTTACTGTATATTTCCCATCTATATTAGACTTTCCAAAATGAATTACCACACATTTGTCCATCTCTCCTCCCAAGTCTCCAACTGCACTGTATCCTGCCATATGCTCTGATGGTCCTCATCGCTACCGCAAATCTACCAATCTGTGTCATCCACAAACTTACTAATCAACCCAGTTACATTTTTGTCCATACCATTTATATATATTACAAACAGCAAGGGTCCCAGCACTGATCCCTGAGGAATGCCACTTGTCACTGCCCTCCACTCAAACGCATCTTTCCACTGCTACCCTCTGTCTTTGACTGCGCCAGTTTTGTATCCATCTTGCCAGCTCACCTCTGATCTCATACAACTTCACATTCTGCACCAGTTTGCTATGAGGGACCTTGTCAAAGGCTTTACTGAGTCCATGCAGACAACATCCACTGCCCTACTCTCAAACATCGTCACTTCCTCAAAAAACTCAATCAAGTTCATGAGACAACCTCCCCTTCACAAAACCATGTTGCCTCTCACTAATAAATCCATTTATTTCCAAGTAGGAATAAATCCTGTCTCCAAGAATCCTCTCCAATAATTTCCCTATCACTGATGTAAAGCTCACTGGCCTATTATTACCTGGATTATTTTTGCTATTCTTCAAATTTAGTAAATTTGATTAGTAAATTTAGTAAATTTGCAGATGACACTAAAGTCGGTGGAGTGGTAGATAGTGAAGAGGGGTGTTATAGTTTGCAGAGAGACTTGGACAAGTTGCAGAGCTGGGCCGAGAGGTGGCAAATGGAGTTTAATGTAGAAAAGTGTGAGGTAATGCACTATGGCAGGAATAATAAATGTGTAGAGTATAGGGCTAATGGTAGGATTCTTAGTAGTCTTGATGAACAGAGGGATCTTGGTGTGTATGTGCATAGATCCCTGAAAGTAGGCAGTCAAGGTGAGAAGGTTGTTAAGAAGGCATATGGAGTCTTAGCTTTTATTGGTAGGGGGATTGAATTTCGGAGCCGCAACGTCATGTTGCAACTGTACAAAACTCTAGTGCGGCCGCACTTTGAGTATTGTGTGCAGTTCTGGTCCCCACATTATAAGAAAGATGTGGAGGCATTGGAGAGGGTACAGAGGAGGTTTACCAGGATGTTGCCTGGGATGGAGGGCAGGTCTTATGAAGAGAGGCTGAGGGATTTGAGGTTGTTTTCGTTAGAAAGGAGGCGGCTAAGAGGGGACCTAATCGAAACATATAAGACGATTAGAGGTTTAGATAGGGTGGACAGTGATAGCCTTTTTCCTAGGATGGAGAAAGCTAGAACGAGGGGACACAGCTTTAAATTAAGGGGTGATAGTTATAGGACGGATATCAGAGGTAGGTTCTTTGCCCAAAGGGTGGTGCGGGAGTGGAATGCCCTGCCTGCAGCAGTTGTAGATGCGCCAAGTTTGGTGGCGTTTAAGAGGTTAGTTGATAAGTATATGGAAGAGAAGGGAATGGTTTAGTTTGGAGGGGCATTGCTTTTTATATTGGTTGGCGCAACATCGAAGGCCGAAGGGCCTGTTCTGTGCTGTAATGTTCTATGTTCAAACAAAATAAATGTTGGCTGTTCACCAATCCTCTGGGTCTTCCCCTGTTTCCTCTTATATGCCCTGTTTGTGAACAGATCTTCCACTTACCTGACAATGGAGCGGCACTCTGAAAGCTAGTGGCTTTAGCTACCAAATAAACCTGCTGGATTTTAACTGGAGTTGAGAGACTTCTTATTGCATCTCCCTTGTAGCCAGTGAGGATATAAAGATTTCTCTTAAGGTCCCAGCAATTTCCTCCTTTGCCTCTGTTAGTATTTTGGGGTATATCCCATCAGGCCCTGGGGATTTATCTACCTTAATGAGCTTTGTGTCAGTATTCATTAAAGAGGAGTTCGTGAATGATGAGTCTGGGAAAGAATGTGTAGATACTTTTTGATCTCAACAAGACTCAAAGATGGTGGTATTGAGGTTCTTGGGAAACATTTAGTACTTCCCCCATTTCTTCTGGCTCCACATACAGATTCTCTTCCCTTGTCCTAGCTACCCTCTTGCTCCTTATATATCTGTAAAAAGCCTTGGAATTTTCCCTAATCCTGTTGGCCAGTGCTTTTTCATGACCCCTTTTAGCTCTTCTTATTCCTTGCTTAAGTTTCTTTCTACTTTCTTTAAATTCCTCACTTGTTTCATGTGTTCCCAGCCTTCTAGCTTTATCAAATGCTTCCTTCATAGGCTGACAATATCTCTCATTATCCAAGGTTCCCAAAACTTGCCATACTTCTGTATCCTTACTGGAATGTATCGGTCCTGAATCCTTATCAACTTACACTTGAAAGCCTCTCACATGCCAGATGTTGATTTGCCCTCAAACATCTGCCCCCAATCTACATTCTTCAGTTCCTGCCTAACATTGCTGTAATTAGCCTTCCCCCAGTTTAGCACCTTATCTGAGGACTACACTTCTCTTTATCCATCAGTACCTTAAAGCTTACTGGATTGTGGTCACTGTTCCCCTAATGAAACATCGATCACCTGGCCAGGCTGATTTCCCAATGCCAGATCCAGAATGGCCCCTTTCCTAGTTGGACTATCTACATACTGTTTCAGTAAGCCCTCCTGGATGCTCCTTACAAACTCTGCCCCATCCATGCCCCTAACACTAAGTGAATCCCAGTGAGTATATAGAGGAAATTAAAATCTCCCACCACAACAACCCTGTTATTTTTACACTTTGCCAAAATCTGCCTACATATCTGTTCTATCTCCTGCTGGCAGTTGGGTGGCCTGTTGTAAACTCCCAACATTGTGACTACATCTTTCCTATTCTTGAGCTCTACCCATAACACCTTTCTGTATGAGCCCTCTCAAGTGACCTCCCAGAGTACAGCTATGATATTTTGCTTAACCATAATGCAATTTGAGGGTAAGGTGCAAACATTTTAGAACCGAGGTGAGGAGAAATTTCTTCAGCCAGAAAGTGATGAATGTCAAATTTACTATCACAAAATTAGTTGAGGCCAAAATATTGTGAGATTTCAAGAACAAATAAGATATTGAATTTGATAATCAGTCACGAGCAAAACGAAAGGGAAACCCCCCCCCCCCCCACTACTACTGAAATGTAGTCACTGTTGTCATGTCACAAAATGAGGTGAGAAAGTAAGTAGTGAGGAGAATGCAGAATGATATCTGCAGAGGAGTGGACAACAACATGGTGGATGGGGTACAATATGATAAAGCATGAACTTATCCAGGCCAAGTAAGGACGGCAGATTTCCTTCGCTAAAGGACATTAGTGAATCAGTGGGTTTTTCTGACGATCGGCAATGGTTTCATGGTCATCAGTAGATTCTAAAAGATTTTTATTGAATTTGAATTTCACCATTTGTTTTTAAGTTTTTAAAGTTTATTTATTAATGTCACAAGTAGCCTTACATTAACACTGCAATGAAGTTACTATGAAAATCCTTTACTTGCACACTCTGGCACCTATTCGGATACACTGAGGGAGAATTTTGCATGGCCAATGCATCTAACTAACACGTCGTTCAGACTGTGGAAGGAAACTGAAGCACCCGCAAGAAACCCACACAGACACAGAGAGAACGTGCAGACTCCAAAACTTTCTGATTCACTCACTGTGCAAAGGCTTTTGAAACAAAGGAGAATTGAGAAAAGAAAAATAAACTTTTGAACAGAGATACCCTAAGAGGATTTAATGTACTCCTATTACTACTTGCGTAAGAATGGTCCTCACTTGGTATCATTGTGAAATTAGACAGCTCCAAACCCTTCTTTTAGGATTATTTCTCAGATTGGTGTGAATACAAGTGATAGGGACAAGGAATGGAATAAGAGACACGTGTTTGATCACTTACCTCAGCAGTTCACGAATGCGTCCTGATAGTCTGGAGGATGCTAGGTTTAACTCTTTAACATTAGGCAGCTGGCTGAAAGCTGTCACCATGCTCTGAAAGGACTCCTCCATCTCAGGGGTCATGTGTCTCACATCAATATTACTGTAGGGAAGCTTCAGGCTGATCAGATTCCCAAACATGGGGAAGTAAGGGAACACAGCATTGAGTCCACTCAGACCCAAATTATTATACCGTAGCTCAATCTTCCTAAGAACCACTGGATCTAAGAGTTCAAGGATACTAATTGTCTTTTTTGCAGACAACTCCTCTGCTCGAAGATCTCGACATTTCAAACACAAGGGAGAGGTTTTGCCAATTTGTAGCGCGTCCCTTACTGTTGAGTAGGAGTTGCTTGTTATGAAGAGATTGGCGTGGATCTCAACACACATCTGGCCGTCACAGGCTGCATCCAACAGGGCACCACCTTTGCCTTTCCTCCGCTTCGATGAGCTGTACTCGTCCCTCTTGCTAGTCCTAGATATATCAATGCAAGCTTTGGCCAAAGCCACAGTTCGGGACCACTGACCAATGGTATCTGCATCTTGCCTATCTCCATCATCCTGGAGTCCTGTAAGGTCCACAACACGGAGCAGTCGGTGTTTCCTACAAAGACAGGAATCATCGGGATCACTATTACTCAGCTTCAGAATGTCACAATGGCTTAACTATCGCATTAGGCAAAGAAACAATGCTCAGCCCAAACAAACACAAAATGCCTATTATGGTATGGGGGCAGGTTTTAAGATTGAACAATGTGGCGCAGTGGTTAGCACAGCTGCATCACAGCTCCAGCACTGCTGCTTCACAACACCAGGGATTAGGGTTCATTTCCAATCCTGCGTCACTCTGCATGTTCTCCCCTTGCGTGGATTTCCTCGGTGTTCCAATTTCCTTCCACAGTCCAAATATGTACGAGTTAGATGGACTGGCCATGATGGGTGTACAGGAATATGGGTCTAGGTGAAATACTTGTTCAGAGACTCGGTGCACAGAGATGTGGGCCTAGGTGAGATGGTCTTTCAGAAAGTTGGCACAGACTTGATGCACCAAGTGGCTTCCTTCTGCACTGGGGATTCTATGATTCCACAGCTCTAAAGGCTGGAAGAGAGAAAGCTCAGAGTTATCTGATAGAAACATATTTTATCCTATTGAAGAATACTACTGTGCAGATCAGAACTTGAAGTCATAAAACCAAGAAAGAATTTAGAACTGACTATCTTATATTTATCTGAAACTTTGTTTTTCATCTCATTTACTCAGACTGGTGTGAATATAGAACTAATGCTTTTGAGGGAAAGTTAGAAACTATATAAGGGAGAAAGGAACAGATTCTGATAGGCTGAGATGAAGTTCAGTGCCTGGAGAAGGCTCCTTTGGAGTATCAACAATAGAATGGGCTGACTGGCCTGTGCAGTAAATTCTATACAACTTCAGTTCTTCAAAACGAAAAAGAATCAATTTTTTTTTTACAACCTAGTTTAGACCAGAGTCTGTAACTTTGCCAGTGATAATGTTCTTTAAACACAAAATGTGTTCCAAAAGTAATTATTCAGATCTCGCTCCTTCTCAACCAACCAGATTTCTGAATCTCAACATCTTAAACCCAAAATTCTCATCTTTTATATCTTTCCATGGCCTCCCTCTTCCCCCCACATCTGCACTTCACCGTGAGCTCTCTGATCAAGCTACTACCTGTACCTAATATCTAGCCTGTCAAAAGTGATTTGACATTTTAGTCTCTCATCATAGGACAACCCTCTCATTCCAAGGTCCAATTAGAACATAGAACATTACAGCGCAGTACAGGCCCTTCGGCCCTCGATGTTGCGCCGGCCAGTGGACCCTCTAACCTAAACTATTCCAATAGAACATAGAACGTAACAGCACGGAACAGGCCTTCGGCCTTCGATGTTGCGCCGACCAATATAAAAAGCAATGCCCCTCCAAACTAAACCATTCCCTTCTCTTCCATGTACTTATCAACTAATCTCTTAAACGCCACCAAACTTGGCGCATCTACAACTGCTGCAGGCAGGGCATTCCACTCCCGAACCACCCTTTGGGTAAAAAACCTACCTCTGATATCCGTCCTATAACTATCACCCCTTAATTTAAAGCTGTGTCCCCTCGTGCTAGCTTTCTCCATTCTAGGAAAAAGGCTATCACTGTCCAATAGTGATATCCAATATCATCCATATGCCTATCCACCAAACATTTGAATGCCCCCAAAGTAGGCGAGTCCACAACTGCTGCAGGCAGGGCATTCCAAGCCCTCACCACCCTCTGTGTAAAGAACCTGCCTCTGACATCCGTCCTATAACTACCACCTCTTAATTTAAAGTTATGTCCCCTCGTGTTGGTCATCACCATCCGAGGAAAAAGGCTCTCACTATCCACCCTATCCAATCCCTTGATCATCTTATACGCCTCAATTAGGTCACCGCGTAACCTTCTTCTCTCTAATGAAAATAACCTCAGGTCCCTCAGCCTTTCCTCATAAGGCCTTCCCACCATACCAGGCAACATCCTGGTAAACCTCCTCTGCACCCTTTCCAATGCTTCCACATCTTTCTTATAATGCGGCGACCAGAACTGTACGCAATACTCCAAGTGCGGCCGCACCAGAGTTTTGTACAGTTGTAACATAACCTCATGGCTCCTAAATTCAATCCCTCTACCAATAAAAGCTAACACACCGTACGCCTTCTTAACAACTTTATCAACCTGGGTGCCAACTTTCAAAGAGCTATGTACTTGTACCCCAAGATCCCTCTGCTCGACAACACTATTAAGGGTCCTTCCATTAGCCCTATATTTCATATGCCTGTTATTCCTACCAAAGTGAATCACCTCACACTTATCCGTATTGAATTCCATTTGCCACCTCACGGCCCAGCTCTGCAACCTATCTATGTCCCTCTGCAAACTGTAACATCCATCCTCGCTGTCTACAACTCCCCCCACTTTGGTATCGTCAGCAAATTTACTAATCCAACCCTCTACACCCTCATCTAGGTCATTTATAAAAATGACAAACAGCAGTGGCCCTAAAACAGATCCTTGAGGTACACCACTTGTAACTGCACTCCAGGTTGAATATTTCCCATCAACCACCACCCTCTGTCTTCTATCAGCTAGCCAATTCCTAATCCAAACTGCTAAATCACCTTCAATCCCATGCATCTGCACTTTCTGCAGTAGCCTACCATGGGGAACCTTATCAAACGCTTTGCTAAAATCCATATACACTACATCAACTGCCTTACCCTTATCTACCTCTTTGGTCACCTCCTCAAAAAACTCAATAAGGTTTGTGAGGCACGACCTACCCTTCACAAAACCGTGCTGACTATCCCTAATCAATTTATTTCTCTCTAGATGCTTATAAATCCTATCCCTTATAATTCTTTCCAAGACCTTGCCCACAACAGAAGTCAGGCTCACCGGTCTATAATTTCCAGGATGGTCCCTACTCTCCTTTTTGAAAAGAGGGACAACATTTGCCATCCTCCAGTCTTCCGGCACTATACCTGTAGCTAACGACGACATGAAGATCAAAGCCAAAGGCTCTGCAATCTCCTCTCTAGCCTCCCAGAGAATCCTGGGGTAAATCCCATCTGGCCCAGGAGACTTATCAATTTTCATACCCTCAAGATTCACTAACACCTCCTCCTTATGAACCTCAATCCTACCCAGTCTACAACCTGGTATTGCAGTATTCTCCCCGACAACATTGTCTTTCTCCTGCGTGAATACTGACGAAAAATACTCATTCAGTGTCTCTCCTATCTCCTCAGGCTCAACGCACAACTTCCCACTGCTATCTCTGGCCCTAATCTTGCCCTAACCAATCTTTTATTATTTATATACCTGTAAAAAGCTTTAGGATTCTCCTTAATCCTATCCGCCAAAGTCTTCTCGTGTCCTCTTCTAGCTCTTCTCAACTCCCTCTTTTTAGCTTCTTCCTGGCTGATTTATAGCTCTCTATTTCCCTAACTGAGCCTTCACGTCTCATCATTATATAAGCCTCCTTCTTCCTCTTCACCAGAGATTCAACTTCCCTAGTACACCATGGTTCCCTCACTTGACCACTTCCTCCCTCCCTGGCAGGTACATATTCATTAAGGACATGCAGAAGCTGTTCCTTAAATATGCTCCACATTTCTGATGTCCCCAGCCCCTGCAATTTCCTGCTCCACCCTATGCATCCTAAATCTCTCCTAATAGCCTCATAATTACCTTTCCCCCAGCTATAACTACTGTTTTTCGGTACGTGCCCATCCCTTTCCATCACTAAGGTAAACGTAACCGAATTGTGGTCACTATCACCAAAGTGCTCACCCACCTCCAAGTCTAACACCTGGTCAGGTTCATTACCCAATACCAAATCCAATATAGCCTCACCTCTTGTTGGCCTATCTACATACTGAGTCATGAAACCTTCCTGCACACATTGAACAAAAACTGACCCCTCTAACGTACTTGAACTATAGCTTTTCCAATCGATATTAGAAAAGTTAAAGTCCCCCATTACAACTACCCTGTTACTTTCACACCTATCCAGGATCAACTTTGCAATCCCTTCCTCTACTTCTCTGGAACTTTTTGGAGGCCTATAAAAAAACTCCCAACAGTGTGACCTCTCCTCCCTTGTTTCTAATCTTAGCCCACACTACCTCAGCAGACAAGTCCACATCAAACGTCTTTTCTGCCACCGTAATGCTGTCCTTAACTAACAATGCCACTCCTCCCCCTCTTCTACCACCACCTCTGCTGACTGAAACATCTGAACCCCGGAACCTGCAATAACCATTCCTGCCCCTGGTCTATCCACGTCTCTGAAATGGCCACAACATCAAAGTCCCAAGCACCAATCCAGGCTGCAAGTTCATCCACCTTATTGCGTATGCTCCTCGCATTAAGGTATACACATTTCAAACCACCCTCCCGTTTGCCACTATACTGCTGCAACCTAGAAACCTTATCCGTGACCTCCCTATTCACATCCTCCTGTATACTGGAGGAGTGAACCTTTGCTGTATTAATACTGAGTCAATTGGGTCCACATTCTTTGGGGTTTCAGACATGATCTCAGGGGAAGGTGCTGGTGCAGTGGTATTGTCACTAGACAATAGAGACAATAGGTCCAGAGACCCACAGCAATGTTCTGGAAAGCCAGGTTTGAATCCCAGCACAGCAGATAATTTTAGATTTTTATTTGATTCAAATTTCATTAAGAGTCCATGAAGCCGATTGTCAGAAAAACCCATCTGCTTCACTAACATCCTTTAAGAAAGGAAATCTTCCATCCTTATCCAGTCTGGCCTACCGCTGACTCCAGACCCACAGCAATGTGAATGCCCCTTAAATGTCCACTGAAGTGGCTGAACAAGCCACTTTAAGGGCAATTGGGAATGGATAGTAAAATGCTACCCAGCCACTATCACCCACACCCACGAAACAAAAACAAAAAAGAAACTTGTCAGATTCTGAAGGAGTTTGAGTAGACAACACACGTAGGACATAACAGTGCAGTACAGGCCTTTCGGCCCTCGATGTTGCGCCGACCAGTGGAACCAATCTAATGGCCCTCTAAACTAAACTATTCCAATATTATCCATTTGCCTATCCACTGACCATTTGAATGTCCTTAAAGTTGGCTAGTCCATTACTGCTGCAGGCAGAGCATTCCACGCCCTTACTACCCTCTGAGTAAAAAACCCATCTCTGACATCCGTCCTATAACTACCACCCCTTAAATTTAAAGGTCCCCTCATGTTAGCTATCACCATCTGAGGAAAAAGGTTCTCATTGTCCACCCTATTTAACCCTCTGATCATCTTGTATGCCTCAATTAAGTCACCTCTTAACCTTCTCACTAATGAAAATAATCTCAATTTCCTCAGCCTTTCCTCATAAGACCTTCCCATCATACCAGACACCATACCTGGTAAACCTCCTCTGCACCCTTTCCAATGCCTCCACATCTTTCTTATAATGCGGCGACCAGAACTGTACGCAATACTCCAAGTGAGACTGCACCGGAGTTTTGTACAGTTGCAACATGACCTCACGGCTCCGAAATTCAATCTCTCTACCAATAAAAGCTAACACACCGTACGCCTTCTTAACAACCTTAACAATCTGGGTGCCAACTTTCAGGGAGCTATGCACACGTACACCAAGATCTCTCTGCTCATCGACACTACTAAGAGTCCTTCCATTAGCTCTATATTCTGTACATTGTTTTACATTCCCCAACCAGGGGAAACACAGGGCACGGTCTCGGAATGAAGGGGCTGATCATTTCAGACGAGATGAGGAGAAATTTCTTCACTCAGAGTTGTGAAGTTTTTGAATTCTCTGCCCAGAGAATTGTGGGATAGAGGATGTATTGAAAGCTGAGATAGGTAGACTTTCGGTCTCAGAGAATTAAGGAGTATGGGGATTGGGCACAAAAGTTGCAACTCAAGATCAATCATGATCTTACTGAATTGAGCAAACTCATCGTAGACCCACAGTGCAGAAGGTAATCATTTTGCACCGACAACAATCACACCTAGACCCGATCTCTGTAACCCCGTGTATTCACCCTGCTAATCCCCCCCGAGATGAAGGAGTAATTTAGCATTGGTAATCCACCTACCCGGCACATCTTTGGACTGTAGCGGAGCACCCGGAGGAAATCCATGCAGACACAGGGAGAACATGCCAACTCCACACAGTGACCCGAAACCAGAATTGAGTCCGAGTCCCTTGCACTGTGAAGCAGCAGTGCTAACCACTGCGCTGCCCATCGATGGGCTAAGTGATCTAGTGGCTGCTCCTATTTTGCTTCTTGTCCACTTTTGTTTACAACTTGGGAGTAAGTCCAACCCCAGATATTCAGGATAGGATGCCAGTCCACAAAATAGCTACTTCACTGTGGGATCCAATCTGTCAGTGGGGTTTTAATAACAATTCAAGAACACTTCACATCAGATCCTTACAACCAGCAGAGCTGAGAGCAGGTTTATTATAACGTCACATGTAAAAGGATCAAAATTATAGGATATACATCCTTCTGAATGAGACAATATTTAGAATCTCAGCCTATAACTGATCTGAGCTCAGCTGACATAGTAATTGAAAAGCACGTTATGATCAAAGACTGATATCTCCGGCCAAAACAAGTACACAATCCACAAAGTGAGATTAGAGTAAAAAGTAAAGCACACCATCGCAAATCTTAGTGCTTAAAAGAATTTAACTTTGCAGAATTTATTTGTAGCTTAAAAATAATGATCACCAACACTACTCAATAACATTCGAACGTCAATATTATAATTGCTGTGAATGATTAAAATTCTGATCATAGAGGCCCCGCACAGCTCCTCAAACCTATTCTACTTTTTGAATTGATTTGATTTATTATTGTCATATTATAGTGAAAAGTATTGTTCTTGTGCGCTTAACAAAAAGCATACTGTTCATTGGGAAGAAAAATGAGAGTGCAGAATGCAGTGTTACAGTCATAGCTAGCATGTACTGAAAGATCAACTTAATCCATTCAAAAGTCTGATGGCAGCAGGGAAGAAGCTGTTCTTATGAGTTGGTGTGACCTCAGACTTTTGTATTCTTTTCCCGATAAAAGAAGGTGAAAGAGATAATGTCCAGGGTGCGTGGGGTACTTGATTATACAGGCTGATTTTCCAAGGCAGTTGGAAGGCTGGTCTCAGTGACTGACTGGGCTTCATTCATAATCCTTTGTAGTTTCTTGCAGCCTTGGGCAGAGCAGGAGCCATACCAAGCTATGTTTCAACCAGAAAGAATGCTTTCTACGTGCATCTGTAAAAGTTGGAGAAAGTCTAGCTGACATGCCAAATTTCCTTAGTCGTCTGAGAAAGTAGAGGTGTTGGTGTGCTTTCTTAACTATAGCATCCGCACGGAGAGACCAGGACAGGTTGTTGGTAGCTTAAAGCTCTCAACCATTTTTACTTCACTCCTGTAGATGTAGACAGGGGCGTGTCCTCCACTATGCTTTCCATTTTCTTCATTTTGTCGACATTGAGGGAGAAATTGTCATTGCACTAGTTCAACTGATTCTCCCTTTCCTGTACTCTTCTCGTCATTGTTTGAGATCCAACCCACAACAACATCATCAGCAAACTTGAAAATAGAGTATGAGGGGAATTTGGCCAGTCATAGGTGTATAAAGAGTATAGTAAGGGGCTGAACACAGCCTTGTGGGGCACTGGTGTTGAAAATGATTGTGGGAGAATGTAGTTGCCTATCCTTACTGACTAAGTCTGTGGTTAATAAGTCTACGATCCAGTTGCAGAGGGAGGAGCCAAGCCTCAGGTCACGAAATTTGGAGATGAGTCTCGTAGGAATAATGGTGTTAAAGACTGAGCTGTAGTCTATGGAGTCTGATATAGGTGTCTTTGTTATCTAGGTGTTCCAGGATTGACCGTAGGGCTAGGGAGACGGCATCTGGTTGGATCTGTTGAAGCAGTGGGTGAACTGTAGTGGATCCAGGCAGCCTGGGAGGCTGGAACTGACTCATGCCATGACTAACCTTTCGAAGCACTTCATAATAATGGGTGTCAGAGCTACCGGACGATAGTCATTAAGGCACGCTGCCTGACTTTTCTTTGGTTTCAGAATGATGGTCATCTTCTTGAAGCAGGTAAGGATCTCAGATTGGTGTAAAGAAAGGTTGAAGATGTCTGGGAATATCCCCTGCCAGCTGGTCTGTGCAGAACCTGAAAACTCATCCAGGTACTCCATCTGAGCGACTTAAGGTTGTAGTTGATCAATTCCACACTTCCCCCCCAATCTCATATCTCTCCCGTACCTTACTGCCCAAATATCTATCAATCTCCATGACGGAGTATCCACAGCCCTGGATACGTGAATTCCAAAGGTGCACAGCTCTTTGCTTGAAGAAATTTCTTCCCATTTCAGATAAATGATCAATTACCTATTGTGTCCATGATCACAAATTCTAGATTGCCCAATCAAGGAAAACATCCTCTTAGAGGATTTGATGCTAAGAACGTTATCTATTTCACTAAGAATATTCTAAACCAGAGGATATAGGCCCATTCTACTCCAATCTCATCCCAACTATTAAGTCTAGTGAACTTAATGGTACACACAAAGGCAAGTCAACCAGATTCCCCACCCTGCACCCTTAAGGAGAGTCTCCTTTGTGACTCACAATCCTAGATGAGGAATCTCCATTGCCCCATCTTAATTCCCTAGGTTGGGCAACCAGCACACTGTATTTCCCTCCGAAGTTAAAATAATCTACACAGCAATTTAACAGCAAGTTTATCTTTGGGCAAGTGTACAGCTTGGGATAGATAGCAGTTTTAATGTAAGTTTCTCTCACCTGTGTTTGCATTATTTTGAAAGCACGCTGTGACAGCCTTACATGAGGTAATTGATCAACATTTGACAAGGAGAGGGAATACAGAAGCCACCAGCAATAGGTACTGTTAAATATACAGGATCACAGTTTCCACTTTTAAATTCATTCTCAGTTATTACTGGTTGGCAATGGGAGGGGAGAATATTTCAGGACAGTGTTAGTGCCAACCAGGCACAGAACAGCCAGGTACTTCCTGCCCAATCTCCCCTCCATCCATCCTCCTTTCCAGGACATTACAGGCATAAGTATATGGCTCTCCCATCATGTCCCATGGGACCCTGGGACAGAGAGTAGGGTCTATGACTTTCTCCCAAAGCATCATGACAAGCAGATTAACTAACTACCCACTTTCAATCAAAGAGAAAGGGACAAAGTCAAAGACTCTCCTATAATGCAAAACAGGCAAGGAGGGGATTGCATCCCAAATTCTCAGGGACTTGCCCTGCGACACACAAAAACTCTTTACACGATAAAATACTGTCTTTCTAATAATATTGGCTGTACCTAAGCTTGATATTGTCCTGAGATGTCGATGCTTTTGTTTTTCTGCAAAATAACAAAAAGAAGTTAACAATTCCAGCTTATCTTTCCTTTGTCCCCACTCTCAGCTTCCCTACAAACGCAGGAAGTCCCCCAGCCCTTTCCTTAGCTCATCAATAACCCCCAGATTCTCTCTGCCATACCTCTGCTTTCAACCTCCCATTGCCCTGAAAGAATCCAGTACAACCAAACATGTGATACAACACACACTGCACCCTGGATATAAGCACAGAGGTCAGCCAGTCTAATGGACTAAGAGAGAGAGAGATAATCTCAGTAAGGGAATTCCTTTCCGGCAAGGTGTTAGAATCTCCCCTTTTGACATACCCATGCACTAAGATTGCTGAGCAGGTGCTGGGAATATACACCAGCAGCTTCAAATGGTCTTCTCTTCTTTCTGCATTCCCATTTTCCCACAGCAGCATGGCTGAGAGAGAGCCAAAAAGAGAGACTCCGATTTCTCTCATTCTTTGAGATACAAGTCCTGCTGACTGGGCCAGCATTTGTTGCACATCCCTAATTGCCATTTAGAGAATCTGCAGAGAGGGAGGCCATTCGGTCCATCAAGTCTACACCAGCAACAATCCCACCCAGGTCCTACCCCTATAACCCCCATACGTACTGTTCATTCCCCCAACACTAAGGGGCAATTAATCACGGCCAGTCAATTTAATCTGCACATATTTGGACTGTGGGACGAAACCATAGCACCCGGAGGAAATCCATGCAAACAAGGGGAGAACTCGACACAGTCGCCCAAGGCTAGAATAGAACAAGGTCCCAAGTGCTTGAGGCAGCAGCCCTAACCACTGTGCAAGCCACAGAATGGCTTGCTCCATCATTTCAGAGGGCAGTTCAGTTAAGTCTGGAGTCAGAAATAGGCCCGGCAAGGTAAGGATGGCAGATATCCCTCTCTAAAAGGGCATTAGTGAAGCAGGTGAGTTTTTACAACAACCAGTAATGATTTCATACTTACTGAAATCATTGAGATTGCAGGTTTTATTCATTTGTGGGATTTAAGCCCACATCCCCAGAGCATTAGCTCGGGCCCCTGGGTTAGCAATCAGTGACATTACTACTACAACATCATCTCCACTTCCAAGAAGTCTGATGCTGTGACACAATATTGCAGGTTACAGGAGTAACAGTGTGCCCAACTACTGCGTTGGGCCAGAGGGTTCCACAAAATGATCTCTGAAGCTCCTCCAGATCAGCTGCATAAGGTGTAGTTCCCATTGACAAAATCTACTGCAGCTAACTCAGGTTGGATATTATAGTATTCCTACCCCTGCCAGTTCATACTCCTGAACACAAGTACCTCCAGGGTACATGTTCACTGCTGGAACCCAGGGTACTCAGCTAAAACACCATTCCTCATTAGGATAGTATATTGATGAACGTCAGCATGAGATGGGGGAGGGACGGCCATCTACTCAGTCAGGACTTCCTTAGATCATGGGCAGCAGGCAAAGTGAATTCTAGAAACGCCCAATGCTGAAGTTAGTAAGTTCAGTAGAGAATGGTGTCGGAATGCCCACAGTCTGTGTCACTGGTGTCAGTGTAGTGACCAAAATGGGTTTAATTTTATCAAAACAAATTTATGGATTGTCAAATGGTTAACAGGCCCCAATACTACAAAGCAGTACACTCGTGCTGGAACCATCCCAGTTAGTACCTGCTGACAGGCGTGCGGTTCTGTCGTAGCTCATTCATTAGGTAGTCCTTTACTCCCAATATTACTGCCTGCAAGCACTGCTTGTTGGGCTTTTCCCGGATCACATCACGGTCGCAGTGCTTGCATCCCTTCAGGATGGTGGAGAAGTTCAGAATGCTGAAGGGCCATCTCTGCACCACATCGCGGAGCACCAGTGTCCGTATGTCCAGGAAGGCAGCTTTGAACAATACCGGATAGATCTCACGGGGGATATAGTCCAGGGCTTTGCGGGTCGAGGCGTGATCTGAGATCACTTTCTGTACACAAAAGAAGACCAAAGAATGCATCCTTCCAAATGAACAGCCCAGATGTTGCAGTTAAGAGATGGCTGGAGGGAAAGAGAAATACACCTGTCAGGTCCAACAAACACAATCTTTTTGTAGCATTGTCTTCACTCAGCCTTTGGGCCAGCAACCAGTATTACTATATAGGAGTGCTCACTCCCAGTGATCGGAGCTTCTCAGAAGGTTAATGCAATCTAAGTCTACACGCTGTTTCAAATAGTTCATTTTCAGTCATTGGCTAGTACATGTTGGAAAGAGAGAAATGTTGCTGAAGATTCTTATTTTGCATTCAGCAGGACAAGTACGATGTCAAACATTAAAAATCAACAATTTATACCACACGACAAAAAGGGTATCAATCACTGGCACAGAAGTTTCCAATGGTGAAAGCAACAATGATCTATGGGCTCCACAAATTCCCAGCTAATTCAAAAAAAAGTGCAAGACTTTAACATTCTTTTTGTTGCAGAGAAGGGGTCTCTATGAATATATGTTGCCTCAAACACTGAAATGACTAATGTTACAAGCTCGATGGATCATAAATGGATTGTTAGTGTAGCTCTTGGCACACTCAGGATTGTTCAGCAAGCACTGCTCAATCACAGAATCACATCAAACAGTTGACATTTTGTTTTGGGTATTTGGTTGATTGAATACAAACTGTATTGTTACAAGAGGCGCACAAGGGCAGTACAGTGATCAGCATTACTGCCTCAGTGCCAGGGATCTGGATTTGATTCCGACCTTGAACGACTGCATGGAGTTTGCACATTCTCCCATGTCTGCATGGGTTTCCTCCCACAATCCAAAGGTGCATGGGTTAGGCTTGTTGGCTATGCTACATTCCTGAGTATCAGGGGTTAGCAAGGCAAATACGTGGGGTTACGGGAATAAGGCCTGGGTGGGATTATTGTTGGTGTAAATCAGATGGTGGAACGATCTCCTCCTGTACTGTAAGAATATTATGATTTAATTGAAGGAATGTGTTGTTTAATTCAAACAGCTAATTATCATGACGTACATAGTTCATTTTCACTACATGGTTTTTGCAATCCTCAACCAAGGGAATATTCAACATCTGATCTCAAGATACAAAAAAAACGTGTTACCAGCCACTGAAAGAAAAAACTAAATCCATAATTTCTCTCTTTCTCTCTGTAGGTGTTCTTTCATCTCCTTAATCAATGAATGGGGCAACACAGTGGCACAGCGGTTAGCAGTGCTGCCTCTCAGTGCCAGGAATCCAGGTTTAATTCCCAGCTTAGATCACTGTCTGTGCGGAATCTGTACGCTTTCCCCATGTCTGCGTGGGTTTCCTCCAGGTGCTGTGGTTTTCTCCCACAATCCAAAAGACATTTTGGTGAGATGTATTGGCCATGCTAAATTCTCCCTCAATGTACTCAAACAGGTGCTGGATTTTCACAGTAACTTCACTGCAGTACATACGATACTAATAAGTAAGCTTTTATAATAGACTTGGTTTAGTTCAGTTGGCTGGACAGCTGGTTTGTGATGCATGGCAAAGCCAACAGCATGGATTCAAATTCTGTTCTGGCTGAGGTTATTCACGAAGGTTCTGCTCAACTCTGACTCTTGTCTGAGGTATGGTGATCCTCAGGGTTAAATCACATCAGTCAGCCCTCTCTCTCAAAGAGGATAATAGCTTGTGGACATCTGAGACAATGGTGACTTTTTCTTTACTTATAATATATTTCAATATCTTCTCTACAACTGATGTCAGGCTAACAAGGTCTGTAGTTCTCCACTTCCTTTCTCCTTTCCTTCTTAAATAGTAGGGTACATTTCCCACTCCCAGTCTGCAGGATGGGAATCTATCGAGTCTCAGTTTCTCCAGTACTACTGTTTTTTAAACTAACACTAATTTCTTCTTGTTCCTCATTCCCACTAGGCCTTTGGTCCTCTATTTTTGGAAGGTTTTCTGTCCCTTCCTCCATGAAGGCAAACTAGTTTGCTTCTCTGCCATTTCTATATTCCCATCATAAAATCTCCTGTCTTTGCCTCCAATGGGCCCACATTTATCTTTGCTAAACTTTTAACATAAAATGAATTGTAGAAATTCTGAAGCTATGTTTCATACTTTATTGTCCTTTCATCAGTTTCATGATTTTCCTTTGCTGAATTTGAAAATGCTCCCAATCCTCAGACTTACTGCTTTTTTTTGACATTTTGAAATGTCTCTGACACAATACAATCTTTAACTTTCTTTCTTAGCCATGGGTGACTCACTTTTCTTATTGGATTTTTATGCCTTAAAGTAAAACCACATATTAATTCTTTAAATACTAGCCATGTCTATCTCCATACCTTTTAACCTATTTCCCAATTCACCACAGCCCTCTTGTTCCTCCCTCATACCTTCATAATTTCCATTGTTTACATTTAAAGCCCTAGTTTTGGACTGAACATTTTCAAACTTTATGGAAAACTCTAACATATCACTGACACACATTCCTAAAGTTCTTTTACAACAAGATTAATTAACTCTTCCTCATTGTATAGTCAAAAATAGACCATTGGCTAACTGGTTCACATTAAACTGCCAGCAGTTGCTATGAGTTTGATCCATTGCTGTATTAATATTAGAGGCCCCAGATCTGGTGACAAAGATTCAAGTTCCCTCCATGGCAACTGATGGGGTTTGAATTCAATTAATTATCTGGAACATAAAGCTGGTCTGAACAATGGTGACCACAAAACTATCAACTAATGTAAAAACCCATCTGGTCCACCCACGTCCTTTAGGAAGGAAATCTGTTGTCCTTGCCTGGTCTGGCCTACAAGTCACTCCAAAGCCACAGCAATGTAGTTAATTCCAAAATGACCTAGTAAGCCACTCAGTTGCATCTACAAGGATGGCCTTGAGACC
The DNA here is from genome assembly GCA_024679065.1 of Sphyrna mokarran. Lineage (NCBI taxonomy): Eukaryota > Metazoa > Chordata > Chondrichthyes > Carcharhiniformes > Carcharhinidae > Sphyrna > Sphyrna mokarran. The sequence continues at coordinate 8,310,998 of JAGIQG010000002.1, forward strand.
AGTCCAATGACACTGCCTTGCCACTACTGGTTGGATGGCTGGTTAGTGATGTAGAATGATGCCCAGCAGCACAGGTTATTCTTTTCAACCTTGCCCTGAATCTGAGGTATGGCGACGTTCAGGTTAAATCACCAGTTAGCGTTCCCCTTAAAGGAGAGAGTAGGCTCTGGTCATCTGGGACGATAGCAACCTTATCTTGACTGCACCACCATTCCAGACAGATAGAGGAACAAGACTTGCTGTGAATTAAATTTTGTTGCTCCTGTCTAAACAACAGAGGGTTAAAGACCAGGGTCTGAGCAGTTCCTGAGAGATTGTCCAGGGGGAGGAGGGGGGGGGGGGAGGAGGGGGGGGGGGAGGAGGAGGGGGGGGGGGAGGAGGGGGGGGGGAGGAGGAGGGGGGGGGAGAGGGGGGGGGGAAGAGGGGGGGGGGGGGGAGGAGGGGGGGGGAGGGGGAGGGGAAGGGGTGGGGGAGGAGGGGGGGGAGGGGGGGGAGGAGAGGGGGAGGGGAGAGGGGGAGGGGGAGGAGGAGGGGGGGAGGAGGGGGAGGGGGAGAGGGGGGGAGGGGGAGAGGGGAGGGGGAGGAGGAGGGGGAGGGGGAGGGGGAGAGGAGGAGGGGGAGGGGAGGGGGAGGGGGAGGGGAGGAGGAGGGGGGGAGGAGGAGGGGGGAGGGGGAGGGGGAGGAGGAGGGGGAGGGGGAGGGGGAGGGGGAGGAGGAGGGGGAGGGGGAGGGGAGGGGGAGGGGGAGGGGGGGAGGAGGAGGGGGGAGGGGGAGGAGGGGGAGGGGGGGGGGAGGGGGAGGGGGAGGGGGGAGGGGGGGGGGGAGGGGAGGAGGGGAGGGGGGGGGGAGGAGGGGAGGAGGGGAGGAGGGGGGAGGAGGGGGGGGGGGAGGAGGGGAGGGGGGGGGAGGAGGGGAGGGGGGGGAGGGAGGAGGGGAGGAGGGGGAGGGGAGGAGGGGGGGGAGGAGGGGGGGGGGAGGAGGGGAAGGGGGGGGAGGACGGGAGGGGGGGGGAGGAGGGGAGGGGGGGGGAGGAGGGGAGGGGGGGGGAGGAGGGGAGGGGGGGGGGGGAGGAGGGGGGGAAGTGGAGCTCTGCAGTCGGTTCTTTAACATCAATGCCTCCCATTGCAGAAAAGGTGAAAGTAGCAGCAATAAGCAGCAGAGGTTTCACCCGCAGATCAGCACAGCGACTGCAGAATTCACCAATATCTTCAAACCATCTCCCTCTGCAACCCTGCCCGGGAAACAGGAGGCTTCAGCCGGGCCTCCCCACCTGCCTCAGCAAAGCTCAGGCCCCGGTTTCAGGTTGGGGACTGGGCACGGGCCTCTCCCTTCCGCCGGGCCGGGCCTCTCCCTTCCGCCGGGCCGGGCCTCTCCCCTCCCCCGGGCCGAGGCCCTTTGAACGCACCTTGCCTGTTCTGCGGCCGCGGTTGAGACTGGGTGTGAGCGCGATGGCCGCTGAGATTCCATGGAGACGTAACCGTTGCCATGTCCCCGCAGAACAGCCGCGCCTGCGCACATACCAGTTTTCCCGTCCTGCGCTCCGAATTATGACGTCAGCACACGGTAAAGGTGCTGGGTCCGGTCAGGGGCGGGGTTAGAGAAAAGGGCGGGGTCCGGTCAGGGGCGGGGTTAGAGAAAAGGGCGGGGTCCGGTCAGGGGCGGGTTAGAGAAAAGGGCGGGGTCCGGTCAGGGCGGGGTTAGAGAAAAGGGCGGGGTCCGGTCAGGGGCGGGGTTAGAGAAAAGGGCGGGGTCCGGTCAGGGGCGGGGTTAGAGAAAAGGGCGGGGTCCGGTCAGGGGCGGGGTTAGAGAAAAGGGCGGGGTCCAGTCAGAGGCGGGGTTTTAGAAAAGGGCGGGGTCCGGTCAGGGGCGGGGTTAGCGAAGCTCATCAGTTCCAACGTGCCACAGCGATAAACCGCACTGACCTCCTCAGAAGACGAATACGGGACATGGTGGACAGAGTACCCTTTGTTGTCCAGTACTTCCCCGGAGCGGAGAAGCTACGACATCTTCTCCGGAGTCTTCAACATGTCATTGATGACGATGAACATCTCGCTAGGGCCATCCCCACCCCCCCACTTCTTGCTTTCACACAACCGCACAACCTTAAACAGATCATTGTTCGCAGCAAACTACCCAACCTTCAGGAGAACAGTGACCACAATACCACACAACCCTGCCACAGCAACCTCTGCAAGACATGCCGGATCACAGACATGGACGACATCATCAAACGTGAGGATACCATTCACCAGGTACACGGTACATACTCTTGCAACTCGGCCAACGTTGTCTATCTAATACGTTGCAAGAAAGGATGTCCCGAAGCATGGTACATTGGGGAGACCATGCAGATACTACGACAGCGGATGAATGAGCATCGCTCAACAATCACCAGGCAAAACAGTTCCCTTCCTGTAGGCGAACACTTCAGCAGTCATGGGCATTCGGCCTCCGACCTGCGGGTAAATGTTCTTCAAGGGGGCCTTCGTGACACACGACAGCGCATAGTTGCTGAGCAGAGACTGATAGCCAAGTTCCGCACACATGAGGACGGTCTTAACAGGGATCTTGGCTTCATGTCACACTATCTGTAACCCCCTTAACTTGCCTGGGTTAGCAAAAAACCTCACTTACTGTGCTGTCTGGAGAAAATACACAATTCTCTAACCAATGCTCAGGATTTCCTTCACACACATTGTTAGCCACTTTAACACTTGAATAGCAGGTTAGATGTAAGGATTCACATTCTAAACAGCAATCTGTGACTGTCTGTGCTGATGTGTGCTATTGCAGACCAGAACACTACATTTGCCTGACAAAGACACAGAGTGTCGAAAGCTCGCAATTTTACTATCAAATAAATCGGTTGGATTTAAAATTGGTGTTGCTAGATTCTTACTGAGTTCTTACTATCCCAGTCCAACGCCGGCATCTCTACATCATGGCTGCTGGAACTGCAGCTTTAGGCAAAGATGGTGACAATGTAACACAAGAGTCCATTCAGCCCATCATGCTCCTTGAAATAGCTCTCTACTCAGTGTCCTCCTCCCGTAAAAATGGGTTTTCCAAAGTTCTATTCCTTTTTGAAAATGATATTCATAAAGAAGCAATAGCAGTCATTTAAGGAAATATTTCAAGTTCTCTGTATAAAGATAGAATTCATAGAAACTCTACAATGCAGAAGGAGGTCATTCAAGCCCATCAAATGTGTACTAAGAACAATCCCATCCCAGGACCTATTCCCAATCCCACACATTTATCCTGCTAATGGTAAATATTGTTTAAAAAGGGCTGCAGGAAAAAGCCTGGGAACTACAGGGCAGTGAGCCTCACATGTGGTATGTAAGTTGTTAGAAAGCATTTTGAGAGATTAAATGCCTATAGATTCTAAGACACAAGGACTGATTAGGGATAGTCAGCATGGCTATGTGAATGGAAAATCATGTCTCACAAACTTGATTGAGTTTTTTGAAGGGGTAACCAAGAAGGTAGATGAGGGTAGTGCAGTTGATGTTGGCTACATAGATTCTAGCAAGACCTTTGATAAGATACTGCATGGTAGGTTGTTGCATAAGGTAAAATCTCACAGGATCCAGGATGAGGTATCTAAATGGATACAAAATTGACTTCTTGACAGAAGCCAGAAGGTGTTTGTAAAGAATTGTTTTTCAAACTGGAGGCCTGTGACCAGCAGTGTGTCTCAGGGACCAGTACTGGGCCCATTGTTATTTGTCATTTATATTAATGATTTGGATGAGAATATAGAGGGTGTGATTAGTAAGTTTGCAGATGACACTAAGATTGGTGGCATAGTGGACAGTGAAGAAAGTTATCTCCAATTGCAATGGGATTTTGATCAATTGGGCCAGTAGGCTGACAAATGACAGATGGAGTTTAATTTAGACAAATACAAGGTGATGCATTTTGGTAGATTAAATAGGGCAGGACTTACTCAGTTAGTGGTAGGGCACTGGGGAGAGGTATAGAACAAAGAGATCTAGGGGTACTTGTTCATAGCACCTTGAAAGTGGAATTACAGGTGGACAGGGTGGTGAAGAAGGCATTCGGCATGCTTGGTTTCATCAGTCAGAACACTGAATACAGGAGTTGGAATGTCTTATTGAAGTTGTAGAAGACATTGTTACGGTCACACTTGAAATACGACATGCAATTCTGGCCACCCTATTATAGAAAGGATATTAATAAACTAGAAAGAGTGCAGAAAAATTTATTAAGATGCTACCAGGACTTGATGGAGTGAGTTATTAGGAGAGGCTGGATAGACTGGGACTTTTTTCTCTGGAGCTTAGGAGGCTGAGGGGTAATCTTGTAGAGATCTATAAAATAATGAGGGGCACAGATCAGTAGATAGTCAATATCTTTTCCCAAAGGTAGGGGAGTCTAAAACTAGAGGGCATAGGTTTAAGGTGAGAGAGGAGAGATACAAAACTGTCCTGAGGGACAATTTTTTTACACAGAGGACGGTGAGTGTCTGGAACAAGCTGCCAGAGGCAGTAGTAGAGGCAGGTACAATTTTGTCTTTTAAAAAGCATTTAGATAGTTACATGAGTAAGATGGGTATCAAGGGATATGGGCCAAAAGCAGGCAATTGGGATTAGCTTATGGGTTTTAAAAAAAGGATAGCATGGATAAGTTGGGCTGAAGGGCCTGTTCCCATGCTGTAAACCTCTATAACTTTATGACTCTAATCCTTCTAACCTACACATGCAGGGACACTATGTGCAATTTAGCATCGCCAATCAACCCAACCCTCACATCTTTCAGACTGTGGGAAGAAACTGGAGTACCTGGGAAAACCATGCAGACGAGGGGAGAGCATGCAAACTCCATAGAGAGTGACCTAGTCCGGGAATTGAACCTCGGTCACTGGAGCTGTAAGGTGCAGTGCCAACACTTTGCCACTGTGCCACCCCATGTTTCAAGAACAAAGAACAAAGAACAAAACAGCATGGGAAACAGGCCCATCGGCCCAATGAACCCGCGCCGCCACCCCGATGTTTCCACCTCTACCTGTCATTCCTGTCTATGTTTATAGATCTATGGATTGAAACCAAATTTGAGACAATTTAGGGAGAATTTGTTCTGCCAATTATTTTCCATTGGATGTATTCCATTCAGAGAGGAAGTTGCTACGAGAAAGATACAAAGTACAAAGAAAATTACAGCACAGGAACAGGCCTTTCAGCCCTCCAAGCCTATACTGACCGACTGAACTAAAACCCCTTACTCTTCCAGGGACCATCCTATTCATGTATTTGTCAAGACACTCCTTAAAACTCACTATCCTCTTTGTAAAAAGTCTGCCTCGTACATCTCCTTTAAACCTTGCCCCTCGCACCTTAAACCTATGCCCCCTAGTAATTGACTCTTCCACCCATTCCTGCTGTCTGGCTTGTAAAGGGTTCAATTGATGAGTTCTGCTTGGGCAGGCCATTGCCTGTTACCAGGGGAACTCATATTCAATGAGCTCTACAGATAGATCGATTAGAGATTCCCCATGGGGTTATCATACCTTCAATCACTTTACTGATTGAGAGGAGAATAATAAATCAGTAAGTGGCCAGGTTGGATTTGACCTGTTTTTTTGTGTACAGGACATTCCTTGCAGGTAGTTTGGTGATATTACTCCATAGCCCTCAAAACCTGGAACCCAGGTGCTTCCGAACCAGAGGCAGGGACACTGCCCACTGCATTAACAAAGATGGTGGCAATTGCCAGAAGTGTGCAACTCCTGCCTCAGATCATCGGCATTTCAGTAAGAATGATGATCAGATTGTGATAGGCACTGTCCAGAATAGCTGTCTCACCACACTCCGAAACAAGAGTGAAAAGAGGTGCCTTGTACCAGATCAGAGCGCCTTAAAAATAAAATAATTGCCAAATGGCACACCAAATAAATTCACCCTTTCTGTCATTCAGAACGGTGCAGATTGTCACAGAAGAGTAACAGATTTTAAAAAATTCAGCATTTAGTTTCACAGCTATACTTAGCTCAGAATGTTTGATTCCCCAGTCATCACTCAATCTGGATAAGTTACCTGGTGAGTGACTGTTTAATTCCTGTTATATCCACTGTACATGAATCAGTCCCCGAGCTGATGTTTATTTTATCTCTGGGGAGAGAATAGAGCCAATGTTTTGGGTCTGGATGACCCGTCGTAAGAGATCTGTCATCCAGACTCAAAATATTGGCTCTATTCTCCCTCCACAGATGGTGACAAATCTGCTGAGATTTCCCAAGGTTTTGTTTTTGTTTCAGATTCCAGCATCTATTTAGCTTTGTTGTATCTCTGTTGCTTTATGCTGTAAATTATAACGAGTGAGACTTTTCTTAAATCCCACAGTGCCGTTGGATATGTTTTTCTTTTCTTAATTTTGAAGGAATAAAATACAATATTATGTTCTTCTCTTAATCATCTGTAAAACTGTCATGTCCCTCTGTGAGGACCCAAATATGGGCTGCTGACAGATCTTATATGTTCTACTCTCTGTCCTCACAATGCCTCAGCACAATCTCTGCTAGAGTATGACCCAGATCCTCCTAATATTGCATCTGTGCCCAAAATGAGGAATCTACTGTAATTCTCAAAGATCCTGTTTTAATTTTGCACCTCTCAATGCCACTCCTTCTGCCCACTGACTCAGAGTAGCACAGTGGTTAACACTGCTGCCTCACAGCACCAGTGACCCACATTCAATTCCCAGTTTGGGTCACTGCCTGTACGGAATTTGCACGTTCTCCCCATGACTGCGTGGATTTCCTCCGGGTGCTCCGGTTTCCTCCCACAATCCAAAGATGTGCAGGTTAAGTGGATTGGCCATGCCTTAGTGTCAGGGGTTAATAGGGTAAATAAGTGTGGTTATGGAGATAGAGTCTGGGTGGGATTGTGGTCAGTGCAGACTCAATGGGCCAAATGGCCTCCATCTGCACTGTAGAGATTCTATAACTCTATGATTCTCACGTCACTCAGTCAGAAATCTACTTTGCTATTTGTCCTGGATAACTCCACATCCTTCAGCCGAAGCTTAGCTAAATCTTCTTATTCAGGTTGCTGTCTGGAGATTAGAGTACCGCGGACTCTCAGCCCAGACACTGATCCCAGCAGTATTCTCCCCAGTACACCACCTACCTCCATCTGTCACTCAGAATCTCAGCTTCCTATTCTATAATCCAACTTGATCAGAACCTCTGCAGGAATGAACAAAGGGAAAGTGGCAAAATCCCAGAAGGCGAGTGTGCAGGGAAAAGAGGTAAAATCACCATAGTCCGAGGTGACCATAGGCTGCTTCCCCTCGAGGGGAAGAGCTGATTGGTGGTGATTTAATTCAAGGATCATCACATCTCAGGCAAGAGGTAAGCTTAAGAAGATGAGGCTTTGTGGATAACATGCAGGTACAGCATTTGGAAAACAAATAGAATGTTATCATTTATCGTGAAGGGGAATTGACTACATTGTGTCTGGAACAAGCTGCCAGAGGCAGTAGTAGGGGTAGGTACAATCTTGTCTTTTTAAAAGGCATTTAGACAGTTACATGGGTAAGATGAGTATAGAGGGAAATGGCCCCAGTGCAGGCAATTGGGACTAGCTTAGTGATAAAAACTGGGCGGATGGACACGTTGGGCTGAAGGGCCTGTTTCCAAGCTGTAAACCTCTATGACTCTATGAATCTAAAAGAAGGGAGTTTATGCTTCAATTATACAGGGCATTAGTAAGACCATATCTGGAGTATGACGGACAGTATTTATCTCCTTATTGAAGGAGGGGTATAAATGATTTGAAGCTGTTCAGTGAAGGTTTTTCAGATTAATACCGGGACAGATTTCCTATCCTGAAGGACCAGGTGGATTTTTATAATCGATAATCCAGTTGTCTCACACTCACATCACTTACACAGACTTCTCTATTCAAATTTCAATTCCCACAGCTGCCATGGTGGGGTTCGAATCATGTTTCCAGACACAAGGCTAAACCCTCTGGATTACTGATCCAGTAACATTAACACAAAGCTAACACACTCAGAGTCAGCAGCAGTCTCAGAGGGTTCAGCACTTGCTGCAAGTTATAAGCTCTCAGTTCTGACATTACCCTGTGAATGGGTGGTACAGCGGTACAGTGGTTAACACTGCTGCCTCACAGTACCAGAGACCTAGGTTCAATTCGCTGTCTCGGGTCACTGTCTGTGTGGGGTTGCACATTCTCCCAGTGTCTGCGTGGGTTTCTCTGGTTGCTCCAGTTTCCTCCCCTAGTCCAAAGATGTTCGGGTTAGGTAGATTGGCTATGCTAATTTGATCTTAGTGTCAGGGGGACTAGCTACAGTAAATAGCTGGGTTTATGGGAATAGGGTCTGGGAACAATTATGATCGGTGCAGACTCGATGGGCCAAATGGCCTCCTTCTGTACTGTAGGGATTCTATGATTATTCACTGCTGCCTCACAGTGCCAGGGACCCAGGTTTGAATCCCTGCCTTGGATCAATGTATGTGCGGAGTCTGCACATTCTCCCCATGTCTGCATGGGTTTCCTCTGGGTGCTCTGGTTTCCTCCCACAGCCCAAAAATGTGCAGATTAGGCAATTTGGCCGTGCTAAATGGATCATTAATGTCCAAAGATGTGTGGTTTGGGGGATTAGCAGGGTGAATATGTGGGATGGGGAGTGGGTAAGATGCTCTGCTGAAGAGATGGTGTGGATTTGATGGGCTGAATGGCCTCCTTATGCACTGCAGGGATTCTATAAATACATTTCATATCTCTGGAGAGATTCTGCATTGCCTCTCGAATGTGACAGTCACATTGTGCCCACTAATTCACATCTGTTTCCAGATTCTGTTTCTCACTTCCTCCTGAATCTGAATTCAAATACACACCAGACAGGAACTGAGTATTAGCAAGGAGCAGGGTACAGTCCTCAATCCCCCTGTCTGTACAGCACAGAGACAGTCACACAATATTACACAGTGATGGGAACAGCCAGAGACAGTCATAATCCCAACAGCTATTTTATTGTGAAAAATAATTCTCAGACATGGAGAAACCCAGCCTTAAACTGACAAGATTTAAACTCACAGTTACTGCTGACACAAAGCTGTGACAGATTCCCCGTGTTTACACCCCAGCCCACACAGCAACTACAGTCAGACCCAACTTCTACCAGCTTAAAGTTCATCTTACTGGGGTCTGTTTGTCTTCAACATGTGGTTAGAAACAGAGTAAAGCTCCCTCTATACTGTTCCCCATCAAACACTCACAGGACAGGTACAGCACAGGGTTAGATACAGAGTAAAGCTCCCTCTACACTGTCCCCCATCAAACACTCACAGGACAGGTACAGCACAGGGTTAGATACAGAGTAAAGCTCCCTCTACACTGTCCCCCATCAAACACTCACAGGACAGGTACAGCACAGGGTTAGATACAGAGTAAAGCTCCCTCTACACTGTCCCCCATCAAACACTCCCAGGACAGGTACAGCACAGGGTTAGATACAGAGTAAAGCTCCCTCTACACTGTCCCCCATCAAACACTCCCAGGACAGGTACAGCACGGGGTTAGATACAGAGTAAAGTTCCCTCTACACTGTCCCCCATCAAACACTCACAGGACAGGTAAGCATGGGGTTAGATACAGAGTAAAGCTCCCTCTACACTGTCCCCCATCAAACACTCACAGGACAGGTACAGCACGGGGTTAGATACAGAGTAAAGCTCCCTCTACACTGTCCCCATCAAACACTCCCAGGACAGGTACAGCACGGGGTTAGATACAGAGTAAAGCTCCCTCTACACTGTCCCCATCAAACACTCCCAGGACAGGTACAGCACGGGGTTAGATACAGAGTAAAGCTCCCTCTACACTGTCCCCCCATCAAACACTCCCAGGACAGGTACAGCACGGGGTTAGATACAGAGTAAAGCTCCCTCTACACTGTCCCCCATCAAACACTCACAGGACAGGTACAGCACGGGGTTAGATACAGAGTAAAGCTCCCTCTGCAATGTCCCCCATCAAACACTCACAGGACAGGTACAGCATGGGGTTAGATACAGAGTAAAGCTCCCTCTACACTGTCCCATCAAACAGTCCCAGGACAGGTACAGCATGGGGTTAGATACAGAGTAAAGCTCCCTCTAGACTGTCCCATCAAACAGTCCCAGGGCAGGTACAGCAGGGGGTTAGATACAGAGTAAAGCTCCCTCTACACCATCCCCCATCAAACACGTTAGGTGGCATTGATTCACTGATAGAAGAAGGTTAGAGTAGGGGTGTGTGGGATGTGTGAACGGGGTGATGAGGGAGAACGAACAGAAAGATACAGAGGGAGGAATGGGGAGAGATGGGGAATGGATAAAACCAGGTTTGGAGGACGAAAAGGGAGGTCTGGAGCTGTTGTTTGCAGGTGGAGCTTTAATGGGGTTTACTTTCCAGAGGCTCAGAGCAGCCAGGTATCAGAGTGTTGCACGCAGTAACAGGCCTGTGAAAGTACCTCTGCCAGGCCCCCATCGAGCTCGCCCTTCCATCCTGGCAGCAGTTGGTGGTGGTTGAGTGTCTGTAGGTTGGGTACTCCCTCCTGGAGGAGGCTGTAGAGGCAGGGCCAGCGACTCTGCACTGCCAGCTGTGTTTGGCTATTCAGGATAATCCCCCTGATGGTCTTCCTGACCCTCAGCTCCTTCAGCCGAGGGAGGGCCAGGAGATTGAAGACTAGGCCTCGGCTCTGGGAGATGTCCAGGAACTCCAAGGAAGCAGATTCCAGAGTGTATGTGACCTCCAGGTCCCTGACGGGGATGAGAACCTGCAGAGTCAGCCTCTTGAGATTAGGGAGGCTGCGGGTTAGCTTCTGCATGCTGCTGGGGCAAACACCCTTAAACACCCAGAAGTTCCTCAGTTCCAGGCACTTTAACTGCTGAAAGCCAGTCAGTAAGTGGACTGAGTGCTCCGACCAGTCAAAGGGCAGGCTGGCCTGTCGGAGAGCTGGTGACACCAGGTTCAGCCTCTCCAGGAGGCTCTGAAAGTTGATGACCTGATCTGCCTTGGTCATGCCCACTTGGGCCATGCTGGAGTGGCGAGGAGTGGGCAAAGGCTCCAAAGGAGTGAGGGTCCAGTTCAGTTCCAGCTCCTCTAAATCCCGGCAGCTGACCCCCTCCAGGAAGCTCAGCAGGAACCGGGTCCAGTTGGTCTGCTCGTCCCCCAGGTCAAAGCTGGCCCGTAGCACCGTGAGGCTGGCACCACGTGAAGTCAGGTGGTAGGCGTAGTTCTCGACCCGCTCCTTCCAGCGCTCGTGGTCCCTGGCGGCGGGCAGGAGCGCTCCCTCCCAGCCCCACACACGTCCCAGACGGGCAAAGTCAGCCCGCTGCCAGAGTTTGGAAGTCCTCATCAGTTGGCTCCAGCCTTGGCAGACCAGCGCTGCCTGGCACTTCTCCACGTCCGACAGGAACGAGAAGCAATGGAGTTGGCACTCGGGCGGCAACGCGTTGAAGGGGAAACACTGGTGTGTCGTCAGCCCCCTGCCAGTCCCTCTTTGTGTACCGCTGCCAGTGGTACCACCAGCCCTGGGACAGCAAATTCGTTTCCTCTTGGAGGGCATTGTCAAACAATGCGGACTTGCCCAGACTCATCGCGGGCTCAGTCTGATAAAGACATGAATTCCTCACTCAGCAGGGGGGCCCGGCGAGGGCAGATGGGGCAGGGTGATGGGAATATCGATCTCTCTCTCCAACCTGCTACAGAATCCTTATCATCTTCAGCACCTCCTGGCCACTGGAAATTCCTGAGAGAGGAATAAAAAGAGGAATCATAGAATCATAGAATCATGATTTCATAGAATCATAGAATTCCTACAGTTCAGGAGGAGGCCATTTGGCCCATCGTGTCTGCAGGCCCTATCTTCATAACCCTGCTTCTTGACCCTGCAATTCCTCTGACACTAAGGGACAATTACATCCCTGCTCCCAGTACCAGGAACGCCCATCCACTGTCACCCTCTCCTTCTGTACTTTAGTCACTTTCGAACCCACATTATCACTGTCCATTAAGAACATAAGAACTGGGAGCAGGAGTTGGCCGTTCGGCCCCTCGAGCCTGCCCCACCATTCAATAAGATCATGGCTGATCTTTTTGCGGACTCAGCTCTACTTACCTGCCCACTCACCGTAACGCTTAATTCCTTTACTGTTCAAAAATGTACCTATCCTTGCCTTAAAAACATTCAGTAAGGTAGCCTCAACTGCTTCACTGGGCAGGGAATTCCACAGATTCACAACCCTTTGTGCGAAGAAATTCCTCCTCAACTCAGACCTAAATCTGCTTCCCCTTATTTTGAGGCTATGCCCCCTAGTTCTAGTTTCACCCACCAGTGGAAACAACTTCCCTGCTTCTATCTTATCTATTCCCTTCATAATCTTATATATTTCTATAAAATCTCCCCTCATTCTTCTGAATTCCAGTGAGTATAGCCCCAGTCTACTCAGTCTTTCCTCATAAGCCAATCCTCTCAACTCTGGAATCAACCTAGTGAATCTCCTCTGCATCCCCTCCAGTGCCAATGTATCCTTTCTCAAGTAAAGAGACCAAAACTGTACACAATACTCCAGGTGTACTCCATCCTTTAGCTCTGTCATGTGGCACTTTGAACTCTTTGTCAACCATCTTTGGAAAGTATGTTATTTCAATCAGCTAATCGAGGACTATTTACCTTTAAAACCTGGGATTAATTTCATAACCTAAACCCACATTTTCCTAGATATTAATTCATTTCATCCTGAATTATTGCCTCAAATATTCCATCTTTAGGCTGACTAACTATCCTGGAGCTGTTGATCTCATTCCCTTTTTAAACAGAGCTCTTAGATTTCCTCCACCAATCACATACATCAAGGTAAAAGATAAAGTCGCTGATTTAACCTGAGGATCACCACACGTCAGGACAGGGGTAAGGTTGAGCAGACTTGAATAACCTCAGCTGCAATGGGAATTGAACCCACGCTGTTGGTGTCACTCTGCATCACAAACCAGCCAGCCAAACAACTGAGCTAAACCGACCCCCAAATTCATTTATGCAAAGGTTTGAAAGACTGAGGAACCTCTGCAATTTCAACCTTTACTGCCCTCAGCGTCCTGGTACACAACCCATCCAGATCAGTTCACCTTCCAGTCTAATGGGAGGCTGTGGCTTAGTGGTATTATCACTGGACTAATAATTCAAAGACTCCTATTCAATGAAAATCCAGGATTAAAAGTCTAATGATGACCATAAACCCTTAGATCAGAAAAGCCCATCGGGTTCACGAATGTCCTTTAGGGAAGGAAAGGAGAGATGATGATCTAGTGGTATTGTCTCTATTATTAATCCAGAAATTCAGCTAATATTCTGGGGACCTGGGTTCAAATCCCACCAAGGCAAATAATGGAATTTGAATAGAATAAAAAAAATCTGGGATTAAGAATCTACTGATGACAATTGTCGAAAACCCAACTAATGTCCTTTAGAGAAGGAAATCTGCTATTCTTACCTGGTCTTAACGTGTGACTCCAGAGCCACAGCAATGTAGTTGAGTCTTAAAGGCCTCTGAAATTACATCCCATGATTAAACCAAAAGTATAATCTATCTATTTTTATAATATCCCCTTTCTCTAACTCCTGTAGAAAGATAGAAAAGAAAAAGCTACTATAAAATTACCAGATTCTGCTAGGGTTTCATTTAATCAACTTAGATGTAGAATTCACTTTCTCAAGTTTGTTAGTAATTGTAATGAAGTGTTTTAAATACTTTGTAGTTTTAAAGGCACATGTAATACCTTTAATTAATTGATACATATCAATATACTTTCTATACATTTTTAGAAATTAAACAAAGAAACTTTAGTGCACAGTTACAGGGTGTCCCTTTGATATCAAACACATGTTGGATACATTCATTTAAAACACCCAACTGTTAGAATCATAAGGCCATAAAGGAGACATTTAATCGCTTCACTGGACATCTGATCAGAAATAACTAATATAAGAGTGAGTTTTAATGAAGCTGCCTTCACAGTTTCTAATCAAAATAGAGTCAGAAAGATATTAATGTCTTAGCTATGAGTTATGGTCAGGGACTTAGTGGGAATTGTCAAGAATTAACAGTAACATAATGACATTCCTCAAATTGTAGGTAGTGATAAAAAGATCAGCCATTGGATTGATAAGCAGCAGATACCTGTATTTCATTATGTTGGCAATTAACAAACTTATCAGGGCTATAATTGGGGAATGTCTGAAGACAAGATGAGTTGACCAGGTCCCTGAGAGATTCAGTTAACTTCACTGACAAGGCTATAAAATACTAATGGCTTTTATAGGGCCCCTTTATCAATTAAAGAGTGTCCATGTAAGACAGTTTCAGTGAAGATACTTTGTGAAGCTGTTAATCAGACATTATGTCTCTATTCTGTTAGGAGATGAGAGGACAGCTTAGGGATGATACATTGGGATTTGGTGATCACATCAATCAGTGTGGTACAATATTTTTTCTATTAGATCTTTACATACGTAAAGTATGTCATTTGTAACACTTTTGATTGTATTTTGTCTAATTCACTGTGAGCTGCAGAACTGTATAAACCAGGATGATTTTCTTCGTCTGGTGGAGTGATGTCTCTGGACCGCTGCGTCAAAATTCCTCCCCTTGCTAGCAAGTAAAATAAAGACAATCTATTGATTAAGTATCCTGTGTTATTGTGTGTTTGTGTTAAAGTGGAAATTGAGATTTCAACACTCCTTCTTTACTGACGTGGAAAGAATCTTAGTTGGTGAAGAAAAATGCAGAGAACCCATTTAGTACCTCACAATGTGACTTCTACAGAAACATTGCTCTTCTTATTCCTAATGGGCCCCACCTTTGATTGATATATCCTTTTATTATTTATGTTTATAATTGTAAATCTGATTGTAATCCCACATTCCTCTCTACTAAAGGCGGTGACCACAAAAACACTCTCCAAAATTCGATAGATTCTGGAACAGTCCTGGCAGATTGGAGAGTGGCGAATCTACCTTTGTTACTTAATAAAAGGAGAGAGGGAGAAAACAGGGAATTACAGATTGGTGAGTCAGTGAAAGTGCTGGAGTCTGTTATAAAGGATGTGAAAACAGAACACTCAGGAAATATCAACAGGATTAGACAAAGTCGACATGGATTCATGAAAGGAAATCAAGTTTGACAAACCTACTGGAGTTTTCTGAGGATGTAACTAACTAGAATAGAGATGCTTCAGTGTGATTTGGACAGGCTGAGTGTGTGGGCATCTGCATGGTAAATGCAGTTTAATGTGGATAAATGTGAGCTTATCCACTTTGCTAACAATAATAGAAAGACAGATTATTACCTGAATGTGTGTAAATTGGGAGAGTGAATACTCAGCAAGACCTTGGTGTCCTCATGCATCAGTCTGATGATGTGGAAATGTGAGGGGGTATTAAGAGGCTTCAAGGTGATTATTTAACTGGTGATGGATTGGGAATTGTTGATGTACAAAGAGACCTGGATGTCCTTGTACACCAATCACTGAAGACAAACATGCAGATACAGCAAGCAGTTAGGAAGACAAATTCTGAGAAAGGATACACTTGTCATGAGGGAGTGCAGCGAAGGTTTACCCGCCTGATTCCCCGGATGGCAAAATTAGTGTCTAAGAAGAGACTGGGTCGACTGGACCTGTATTCACCGGAATTAATGAGAGGGGATTTTATAGAAATGTTCTAACAAGGCTGGGCAATCTGGATACAGGGATGTTGTTTCCTCTAACACGGGGTGTGGGGGGGGAAGTGGGTTTGGATTTGGAACAGTGTGAGCATCCTGAGGCCCAGGAGCCACATGAGGTCTATCTGGGTTCTGAGGGTGACCCACAAGACATTTTCTTGACTGCTGCCTATGTGCAGGGCTGTTACATTCTGCTCGTTTCCATCGGTGTAGTTTTTTCCAAAATGGTCTGACTGAAGTGATTCGCACATAAAGCAAGCTGAGTGGTGAGGGGTGAGTACAGATTGTTCATTATACTGACTGAGAGAGCTGTGCACTCCCTCTGTGTCCAAAATATAAAAAATTATTTTGTTTTTATCATTTGAAGTTTATGACAGCTCTATTAATGTACATTGATTAAGTATGTTCTCTAACTTGTTGTGAACTATTCAGTGTGTATTAAATTAAATTATAATTTATTTTTTCATGATTAGTGATGTCAATCTTGAGGCCCACTGAGACACTCACCATTCAAAGTTTGTTCTAGAAAAAGGGGGCAAAGTTTCAGGATACAGGGTAGACTCAGTGAAGACATTTCTCCCCACCTCAGTCTTACAGAGAGAGTGGCAAATCACTTACAAATCATGGAAGCCCAACAGTGCAGAAAGAGGCACTCAGTCCATCAAGTCTACACCGATAACTATCCCACCCAGGCCCTATCCCTGTAACCCAGTATTTACCCTACTAATCTCCCTGACACTAGGGGTCAATTTAGCACGGCCAAGTCACCTAACTCGCACATCTTTGAACTGTGAGAGGAAACTGGAGTACCTGGAGGAAACCCACACAGACACAAGGAGAATGTGCAAACTCCACACAGACAGTGACCCGAGGCTGGAATTGAACCCGGATCCCTGGCGCTGTGAGGCAGCAGTACTACTGTGTCGCCCCAACCTATGGAAACATGATCTCAGTAAATATCTTAACACATTGTTTCAGAATTTGATATGTTTAAATCATCTTTACCTCTTACTGTGACGTCTCTTTCCTCTTCCTTGTCAATTGTACCCCTGTTAGGTCAGTCTCTATCCCCCTTTATAGACAGTCAGAGTCCTGGGAGTGAGGATTAAATCTCTGGGATATCTCAAGTCAGAAACAGAGACTGGGGATGAGCTGGGAAACAAGTTAGAATCAAAAAAGCAGAATGAAAGCATTGGCCAGGAATCTGAATCAGGAAGCAGAGACCAGGGCAAGATGACAAAGGAGCTGCATTCGCTGTGTTTCTCCAGGGTAGGGGATCCTGATCAGAATGAACCAGAGGAGGGGATCCTGATCAGGGTGAACAAGGGGGTCCTGATCAGGGTGATTCACAGGGTCCTGATCGGAGTAAATCAGGAGGTCCTGATCAGGGTGATTCAAGGGGATCCTGATCAGAGTGAATCCGGGGATCCTGATCAGAGTGAATCAAGGGGGTCCTGATCAGAGTGAATCCGGGGATCCTGATCAGAGTGAATCAAGGGGTCCTGATCAGAGTGAATCAGGGGGTCCTGATCAGAGTGAATCAGGGGGTCCTGATCAGAGTGAATCAGGGGGTCCTGATCAGAGTGAATCCGGGGATCCTGATCAGAGTGAATCAGGGGGTCCTGATCAGAGTGAATCAGGGGGTCCTGATCAGAGTGAATCAGGGGGTCCTGATCAGAGTGAATCAGGGGGTCCTGATCAGAGTGAATCAAGGGGTCCTGATCAGAGTGATTCAGGGGGTCCTGATCAGAGTGAACCAGGGGGTCCTGATCAGAGTGAATCAGGAGATCCTGATCAGAGTGAATCAGGAGATCCTGATCAGAGTGAATCAGGGGATCCTGATCAGAGTGAATCAGGGGATCCTGATCAGAGTGAATCAGGAGATCCTGATCAGAGTGAATCAGGGGGTCCTGATCAGAATGAATCAGGAGATCCTGATCAGAGTGAATCAGGAGATCCTGATCAGAGTGAATCAGGGGATCCTGATCAGAGTGAATCAGGGGATCCTGATCAGAGTGAATCAGGAGATCCTGATCAGAGTGAATCAGGGGGTCCTGATCAGAATGAATCAGGGGATCCTGATCAGGGTGAATCAGGGGATCTTGATCAGGGTGAACCAGGGGGTTTTGATCAGAGTGAATCAGGGGATCCTGATCAGAGTGAATCAGGGGGTCTTGATCAGAGTGAATCAGGGGATCCTGATCAGGGTGAACCAGGGGGTCCTCATCAGGGTGAACCAGGGGGTCTTGATCAGGGTGAATCAGGGGATCCTGATCAGGGTGAATCAGGGGGTCTTGATCAGAGTGAATCAGGGGATCCTGATCAGGGTGAATCAGGGGATCCTGATCAGGGTGAATCAGGGGGTCCTCATCAGGGTGATCCAGGGTAGGAGTGGGCAGAAACATTTGCTGCAAAGTCCACAAACACACACAGATCCCACTTACCATCCCCTCCCTGCACTACTCCCTCGCTGCAAAATCCACTCGCTGCATCCTGCGGCTCAGGGAGCCGGGCCCTGCTCACTGCGGCTCTGATTACAGACACTCTCCCCAGGAACAGCGCCCAAGATCCGGATCTAACTCCCAGCGGAACCCGGAGCGGGATCGCCCCAGTGTGGACACTGCTGATACTGCAGCTCCTCACCTGTGACCCACACCGCCCCAGTGTGGACACTGCTGATACTGCAGCTCCTCACCTGTGACCCACACCGCCCCAGTGTGGACACTGCTGATACTGCAGCTCCTCACCTGTGACCCACACCGCCCCAGTGTGGACACTGCTGATACTGCAGCTCCTCACCTGTGACCCACACCGCCCCAGCGTGGACACTACCGATACTGCAGCTCCTCACCTGTGACACCACACCGCCCCAGTGTGGACACTGCCGATACTGCATCTCCTCACCTGTGACCCACACCGCCCCAGTGTGGACACTGCCGATACTGCATCTCCTCACCTGTGACCCACACCGCCCCAGTGTGGACACTACCGATACTGCAGCTCCTCACCTGTGACCCACACCGCCCCAGTGTGGACACTGCGGATACTGCAGCTCCTCACCTGTGACCCACACCGCCCCAGTGTGGACACTACCGATACTGCAGCTCCTCACCTGTGACCCACACCGCCCCAGCGTGGACACTGCTGATACTGCAGCTCCTCACCTGTGACCCCACCGCCCCAGTGTGGACACTACCGATACTGCAGCTCCTCACCTGTGACCCACACCGCCCCAGTGTGGACACTACCATACTGCAGCTCCTCACCTGTGACCCACACCGCCCCAGTGTGGACACTACCGATACTGCAGCTCCTCACCTGTGACCCACACCGCCCCAGCGTGGACACTACCGATACTGCAGCTCCTCACCTGTGACCCACACCGCCCCAGTGTGGACACTACCAATACTGCAGCTCCTCACCTGTGACCCTCACCGCCCCAGTGTGGACACTGCGGGTACAGCAGCTCCTCACCTGTGACCCACACCGCCCCAGTGTGGACACTGCGGGTACAGCAGCTCCTCACCTGTGACCCACACCGCCCCAGTGTGGACACTGCGGGTACAGCAGCTCCTCACCTGTGACCCACACCGCCCCAGTGTGGACACTACCGATACTGCAGCTCCTCCCCTGTGACCCACACCGCCCCAGTGTGGACACTGGATATCCTTGTGCAGGAATCTCAAGGAGTTGGTTTGCAGATGCAGCAGGTAATTAAGGCAGCAAATGGACTTCTGTTCTTCATTGCTGGAGGGATGGAGTTTTAAAACAGCAAGATTATGTTGCAGCTGTATAAGGTGCTGGTGAGGCTACACTTGGAGTATTGTGTACAGTTTTGGTCTCCTTACTTGAGGAAGGATATACTGGCACTGGAGAAGGTGCAGAGGAGATTCACTAGGTTGATTCCAGAGTTGAGAGGGTTGGCTTATGAGGAGTGGCTGAGGTTATACTCATTGGAATTCAGAAGAATGAGAAGAGATCTTAGAGAAACAACATAAGATTATGAAGAGAAAAGATAAGATAGAAGCAGGGAAGTTGTTTCCACTGGTGAAGCTAGAACTAAGGGGCATAGTCCTAAATCTGCTTCCCTTTATTTTGAGGCTGAGTTGAGGAGGAACTTCTTCACACAAGGGGTTGTGAAGCTGTGGAATTCCCTGCCCAGTGAAGCAGTTGAGGCTACCTCATGGAATGTTTTTAAGGCAAGGATAGAAACATTTTTGAACAGTAAAGGAATTAAGGGTTATGGTGAGCAGACGGGTAAGTGGAACTGAGTCCACAAAAAGATCAGCCATGATCTCATTGAATGGTGAGGGACTGATGGCCTACTCCTGCTTTTAGTTCTTATGTTTTTAAGGGGGAGTACTCCGAAAGCTTGTGATTGCAAATAAACCAATTGGATTATAACCTTGTGTCGTGTGCCCTCTAGCTTATTGGTGAAGGGTATCAAGATTAAAGAACAGAGGCCAGGAAGTGGAACTGAGGTACAGATCAGCTATGATCTAATTGATTGGTGGAATAGGTTCAGAGGGGCAGAATGGCCTCCTCCTATTAGTTTCTGTTTGTCACAGTGCCAAGCTTCTGTCAACCCACACAGAGCGCTGTGATTCCATGTTCACCCTGCCATTCCCCTCTCCTCCACAGTCCCCACATACAACATCAGGTTGACAGGGTTAGATCATTGCAGAATATTAATGAGAATAGGGGAAGACAGAGAAGGAGAGAGAAAAAGAGAGAGGAGTGGGGGAAGAGGAGAAATAATATTTAAATTGTTCTGGACCCTCTCTCACACTGACTGAGCAACCTGGCCGTCTGACACCCGCTTAATCTATCTTACAGACTAAAGCAGACCATTCAGACCAACAGGACTGTGCTAGTCTTTAATCTCCACACAAACCTCATTCTATCAGCATATCTTTCCCTTTATTTCTCCCTCATGTATTTATTAAACATTCTTTTAACTACATTAGCACTAGTAACATAGAAACATAGAAGGTAGGAGCAGGAGGAGCCATTTGGCCCATGATGGTGAGTTGAACAGTGTGGAGATAAAGGCCATACAACATTACACTACCTCAGAAAATCAACAGTTTTTCTAATTGATCCTACACAGTTACAGTTGAGAGCGCTGATCCTTTTCTGGGTGTGTTTTTTTAACTGGTACTGTTGTCTTAGGACAGTAGATTCTATAAGGATACAGATATTCTGGAACCAGGCAGGGTACAGGGTACTGGGTTCCACCTGACGGACGGAACAGGCAGTTCTGAAAACTAGTGGCATTTGCTACAAATAAACCTGTTGGACTTTAACCTGGTATTGTGAGACTTCTTATTCTGGAAGAATCTTGCCAGGAGTGACGAATGTCATGGATGTTGAGAATCTCCATGTTCTCCGCATTACTGTAGGATACTGTAATGATGCACTTAGAGACATCATTAGTGAACATTATTGATTCATTAACAAGCCATGTAGAGCAGCATTCTGTTTGCAGCTAATCCTCAAATACCCCTGTCCTCAGAGAAACTCTTCCACCCCCAGGGTGATTCCCCACTCTGAGTTACAATTGATGATCCTTACTCTGCTGTGTGTCCCTTAAAGGGACAATCACCACAGCGACATTTGGGGAAAGGGCGACAAATCCTCAGCTGGAGAGTAAATTGGGTTGCTGAACTCACTGGTGCCTCTCTCTGTAATAACTCAGATCAGGAGGTTGTTGTATGGATGAGGTTATGTGAGCAGGATGGCACTGACTGACATTATTTTACTACATTTTAACACATATTTAGTTAAAGTTAGATCTTTGCGATAAGGTGATTTTCTTCCATTTTTGTGAATTTATTTTTTTTTCGTAATGAACAAGCAATGTAGCTAAATCAAATTTCCTTTGGATAATAATAAAGTGAATATGAGTGAACTATTCACCTTAGACATGAGTGAATTTCGCACATGTTCTTTGTAAAGAGCTGCCTCCTGAATTCCCTATTAGATGGTTATTGGAATATTTTTAACTTTTGTCAATTATGTAAGACAAACAAAAATATAAATCCATTGTTTTATTACCAAATGAAGGAACGCAGACATTTCACAAGAGCAAATCCAATGTAGTCCATTCAACAACAAGAACACCTTACTGATAACTCTGTCTAATGTTACCGCCCTTTTAGATTTGAGACAGACAGTTATTTATTGATTGAATTTTTAAAATTTTTTTTCATGGTATGTGGGCACCGTTGGCTGGGTTAGCATTCCTAAGGAAACCATCCCTAAATGCCCTTGAGGAGAGATTTCAAAGTCAACCACATTGTTGTGGCTTTGGAGTTACTTGTAGGCCAGACCAGGTAAGGATGGCAGATTTCCTTCCCTAAAGGACATAGTGAACCAGATGGACTTTTATGACAATCGACAATGGTTTCATGATCATTAAAGAGCAACACAGCATGAAAACAGGCCCAACCAGTCCATGCCGATCATGGTGTCCTCCCAACTAGTCCCAATTGCCCACATTTGGTCCATATCCCTCTAATCCTTTCCCATCCATTTACTTATCCAAATGCTTTTTAATTGTTGCTATTGAACCTGCCTTCCAGCAGTCTGTTCCACATACACACTGCCCACTGTGTGAAAATGTTGCCCCTCAGGTCTCTTTTAAATCTTTCTCCTCAGCAGACTTTTTACTTCAGGTTTTCCTTTATTGAATTCAAATTTCACCAGTTGCTAGTGGGATTTGAACCCAGGTCCCCAGAGCATTACCCTGGGTCTCTGGATTGCTAGTCCAGCCACAATACCACTACATCACCACCTTCCCAAGTCGAGTGTTTGAGTCTTGGGGTAAGGAAAGAAAGGAGTTTGCCTCTTCCTGTAGCCACTCTCTGACAGACTTCTCAGACTCAGTAGATGTTCATGCTCTGTTGCTCTCTCTCAATCTGAATCATTTTGATTCTTTGCTCAGCAGATCTGTAGAACAAGAGTCTGAGCACAAAGGGAGGACATTCAGACCACTGAGTCCAAACCAGCTTTCTGTGGAGTAAATCCATTCAATCCCATTGCCCCGCTGTTATCTCATTAAGCTTTATTTCCCTCAGCATCCCATTCAATTTTATTCTACATCTGATTGTGGCTTTTGCTGCCAATTCCTTCATGGATGGTGAGTTTCAGGGCATTGCCCTTTCTATGAATTTAAAAAAAAAGGTTTCTCCTCATAACTCCAGTACTCTATCGAAAGCCTCTCTGTGTCCCCTAATCAGTTAATAAGAAGTGTTACTTTGTCGATCATTATCTAAATCTGTCATAATTTTGTACGCATTTACAAAGCTCTCTGTAATCTCCTTTGTCCCAAGGGGAATAACTCCAGCTTCTCCAGTTTCACCTTGTAACTAAAATCCCTCATCTCTGTAACCATTCTGGTTAATCTCCCCTTTCCCTCGACTGATTTCTCCTTAGTCCAGAATAACTCTTGACAATCTAAAACACCTGAAGAGAACTCTGATATTGATTCATCATTAACTTACTCTCAGTGATAAACAAACCCTCTGTCAAACTGCCTTCTGTGATCGAGGCTCTCGCTTCTGCTTATATCACAGTTGTGTGAGAATGTGTGTGTGAGAGAGAGAGTGCGTGTGTGTGAGAGAATGTGTGTGTGTGAGAATGTGTATGTGTGACAATGTATGTATATGTGTGTGTGTGTGTGTTTGTAAGAATGTCTGTGTGCAAGAATGTGTTTGTGTTTGAGAATGCTTGTGTGAGCATGTGTATGTGTGAGCATGTATGTGTGTCTGTGTGTGTGTGTGTCTGTGTGTCTGTAAGAATGTGTGTCTGTGAGAATGTGTGTATGTGGGGGAGAGGGTGAGGGGTTATGTGTGGAGTCTGGGGTGTTTATTGAAGTATCTGTCCTGCTTTATTTATTTAGGTGTGATTGTGAGAGTGATCCAGAGAGCTTGCTGCTGTTTGTAGATTTTGTCATTTATAGCCTCACAAAATAAGTATTGTGGTATTGTGGCCAACTCCACAATGGACCAGACAGCAGAAAATTCAAAACACACAAACATATCAGTGTCAAACTTCTCATTAAATAACATTATCTGTGGAACCTGAGGATCGGGGGCAGCAAGGGAAGAAGTGAGGGTGGGGGCAGAGAGCGAGAGGGAGAGGAGAAGGGGGGAGGGGGCAGGAAGGGGAGGTGCGACCAGGGGAGAGTTAGGGAGGGGACAGTGGAGGTAGGAAGGGAGCTCAGAGGATGGGTGCAGAGTGGTGGAGAAAGGGAAGTGCAGAGGCAATCAAAAGGAGAGGAAGAGATGGTGAGGTTTGGAGGGGAAAAGGGAGAGTGGGAGAAGAGGGAAAGATTGGATGAGGTTTTGTTACAAAATTTCATAAATTGTTTTTCCTTTCCTTGACCTCCTCTCTTCTCTGCCACTTCCCTCCCCTCATTCCCCATCCCCTCATTCCCCCTCCCCTTATCCCTCCTCCCCAATGGCATGGTAGCACAGCAGTTAGAGCTGCTGTCTCACAGCACAGGGACCCAGGTTTGATTCCTGGCTTGAGTCATTGTCTGTATGGAGTCTTGCATGTTCTCCCAGTGTCTGTGTGGGTTTCCTCCGGGTGCTCCAGTTTCCTCCCACAATACGAAGATGTGCAGGTTGGGTGGATTGGACGTGCTAAATTCTCTCTGTGTATCCAAACAGGCACCAGAGTGTGGTGTCGAGGGGAATTTCACAGTAACTTCATTGCAGTGTTAATATAAGCCTGATCGTGAAACTAATAAAAAAAATCCCCTAGTCTCCTCCTGACTGTCCCACAGACACTAACAGCACTCCCCAGTTACCATTACAACACCCCCCACCCCTCCCTCACCCCCAGTTTATCAGTCCACACTCATGTGGAGGGTCAGCTGTTCATTGGGATTCGAACAGCAGGTTACAGAATTGTTCCACTCACACCCTGCTTCAGGAGTCCTGCCTAACCTCACCCTCCTCACCCCAGTGCATCACACTCCAGCGATTGTACCTGAAGCTGCTGAGGGTCACAGTGCATGGTGAGGGGGAGCTCGCTGAGTGAAACATTGTGTAAGGATTAGATTCTGTTTCTACACCAATATCCTGACCCTGTCTGATCGAGGGCTGCCTTCACTTCCACACAAACTTCCCTCTGAGTTAACCATCCCATTTTATCAAACCTTCTGCTGCTCCAGTCTGTATTTGACACAACATCTCAGTAAATGAGGAATAAATGATGGATTCTCCAGTGATGCCCATACCCAGAGTAGGAACTAAACGAAGGGGAAGATTACATGTCTGTGTGCCAACAGGAATATATTCACAATCACTCCTTGCCAACACAGTTACTGTCACACTCCCCTCCTTGTTCACTATCTGCTTCCCCCACTTTCTGCTTTATTCCAGCACTTTCTTCTGTTTCCCAATTCATAGAATCATAGAAATTTACAGCATGGAAACAGGTCCTTTGGCCCATCTTGTCCATACCACCAAGCTGTCCCAATTGCCCACATTTGGCCCATATACCTCTATACACAGCTTACCACGTAACTGCCTAAAGGATAAAATTGAACCAGCCTCTACTACCTCTGGCAGCTTGTTCCAGACACGCACTGCCTTCTGTGTGAAAAAAGTGCCCCTCTGGACACTTTTGTATCTCTTCCCTCTCACCTTAAACCTATGCCCTCTACTTTCAGATTTCCCTACATTTAGGAGAAAGATATTGACTATCTAGCTGATTTGTGCCTCTCATTATTTTGTAGACCTCTATAAAGTCACCCCTCAGCCTCCAATACTCCAGGGAAAAAAGTCCCAGTCTATCTAGCCTCTCCTTATAACTCAATCCATCAAGACCTGGTAACATCCTAGTAAATCTTTTCTGCACCCTTTCTGGTTTAATAATATATGTTACTATTAATACTGAAACAGGGTGGCACACTAGTTAACACTGCTGCCTCAGCACTAGGGACCCAGGTTCAATTCTCAGCTTGGGTCACTGTCTGTGTGGAGTTTACACATTCTCCCCATGTCTGTGTGGGTTTCTTCTGGATGCTCCGCTTTCTTCCCGCAGTCTGAAAGACGTGCTGGTTAGATGGGTTGGCCATGCTTAATTCTCCCTCAGTGTACCCAAACAGGTGCTGGAGTGTGGTAACTAGGGAGATTTTCACAGTAACTTCATTGCAATGTTAATGTAAATCTACTTGTGACTAATCAATAAATAAACTTCCTTAAATATTCTCTCCCTCTCCCATCTCATTGCACCGT
Organism: Sphyrna mokarran; assembly: GCA_024679065.1. NCBI lineage: Eukaryota > Metazoa > Chordata > Chondrichthyes > Carcharhiniformes > Carcharhinidae > Sphyrna > Sphyrna mokarran. The sequence continues at coordinate 8,337,002 of JAGIQG010000002.1, forward strand.
AAACTCTTGCTTTTCTTTTCTCATTCTCCCCTTTCTCTTTCCTTTTGCTCGTTCATTGCTTCCCCCATACATTTCCCTGACCCACCCCTTGGGAGGGAGGGTGTGGGGGAGGGGGGGAACGCTCTGAGTTTCCATCAGGCTCCCTCCCAAAAGTGGTGATGGGACCACCCACCCCAACACAAAAAACAAAAACCTACATTTACATGGCGCCAGTCACCACCTCACAATATCCCCAATGCTCTGCGCAGCCAATCGGGTTCTTCGGAGGTGGTGTCACTGTGGTAACGTGGCAGTCAATCTGTGCCCAGCAAGATCCCACAAACAGTGAAGTGATAAGTGATACACGAGCAGACAATCTATAGACTGAGGGGTAAATATTGGCCGGGGGGGGAGGTGAGGAGGGTGGTAGTGGAAGGGGGGATGTAATCCCCTGTTCTTCTTTGATCATCGGATCCTTCACGCCCATACAAGGCATTGGATTAACATCACAGCCAAGAAGCTACACCTCCGAGGGTGCAGCACTCCCCTCAGTACTGGAAATGTCCCAACAGCAGCAGAGTTTATCCAGAACTTTCCATCCTCCTTCAGCAGTGGATTTCATACTTGATCTCCTGCTGGAAGACCACGCTGCGATTCTCGAAGACTTCGCCTCCGTCCGGGCTGTGTGACCTGTGACGCTCGGCCATGGCCTCAGCTGTCTGTGTGGCCTGGTCCTGGAGGGGGCCGGCCTGGAGCAGTTTGCCCAGTTCGGCCGTGTCCTTGTAGGTGCAGAAGTCCCTCTTGGTCCGGTCGATGACGAACATCTCATGCCCGGCAGCGTCCCGGTACTCCTCCAGCTGGGCGAAGGTGGTGGGCCCGTCCGAGTAGTCGTTGAGGTAGAGGCCGCTGCCCTCCATTTCCGCCCTCTCCTCCTGCCCCGCCTTCCTCTGCTTGCCCTGTTTGCGACAGATCACCACCACCAGGAGAAGGGCAACCAGCGCCAGCAGCGAGATGCCGGCTGCGATGCCCGTCTGGGTGGCGGTGCCCAGGGCCGTGAAGTCCATGCTGTCCACGCTCTCGTACAGCGGCTCGTGACTCAGACCGGGGGCCGGCCGTAGGGGCTGGAGGAGGGGCCGACCCCGGCTCGACAGGTTGACCGACAGGTCAAAGGTGGCGGTGGCCTTCCCGCCAGGGTTGCTGGCCTCACACTCGTACCTCCCAGCGTGGGAGGCCGTCACGTTACGCAGGGTCAGCGTCCCGCCGTCACCAGGTGGTACCAGGTCGCTCCGCACTTCACCCTCGCCATCTGGCCTCTGGAAAGCCCCCAACCCCGGTGGGCCCGAGGACCTGGTGGCCGATTGCAGATGCCCCAGCACCGTCCTGGGGTCACTCACCTTCCTCCAGACCACCACTGGCTGTGGGTAGCCGGAGGCGCGGCAGGTGACTCGCAGCTCATCTCCCGCACGACCCACCGCCTCGCTGCGGTCCAGTTGCACCACTGGAGGGATGCAGACCAGGCTGTTCCCCGGGATGTCCAGCAGACTCTGGCCCAGGAGGCGTGGAGGCTCCGCACACAGAATCCTTTTGCCCATCAACAGCCTGTGGCCTTCCTGAATAATCCAACCTCGCAGCCAGTGCAGCACACAGTCACATCGCCACAGGTTCCCTACGTGGGAGACAAACATATAAGATCAAACACTCTTCATCACCCACAACTGCTTTACCTTCAGAACAGTGTCCACTGCCTTTAAATTACCCTAAACACCACAATTCAATCATCTCTTAATCTTCAATACTCAGGGAGATACGCACCTCCTCTCGGCAACCTCGCTTCATTATTTCAGGATGGGCAATAAATGTCGGCCTAGTCAGAGACACCCACATCCCGAGAAAGAATCATTTAAATAGGGAGCTTACAGAGAATCCAGATATAATTCTGGAGAATTTGTGCTGCAATTTATCCAAACCCAATAAACCTTTCCCGTCTGGCGCCCAGAGCTGAATAAAATACTCCAATTGCAAATCAAACCTCGATACCAGACGACCATAGCAACCTCTCCCCAACCATGGCAACCACTCCACTAGCAGCCATTCCCTAAACCCTAGGAAACTCCCCCCGAACCCTAGCAATCGGCCCCCAAATCCTAACAACCTCTCCCCAGATCCTAGCAACCTCTCCCTAAACTCTAACAACCTCCCACCTTAGTAACTACTCCCAGAACCTAACAACCACTCCCCAAACCTTAGTAACCACTCCCAGAACCTAACAACTACTCTCCAAACCTTAGTAACCACTCCCAGAACCTAACAACTACTCTCCAAACCTTAGTAACCACTCCCAGAACCTAACAACCACTCCCCAAACCTTAGTAACCACTCCCAGAACCTAACAACTACTCTCCAAACCTTAGTAACCACTCCCAGAACCTAACAACCACTCCCCAAACCTTAGTAACCACTCCCAGAACCTAACAACTACTCTCCAAACCTTAGTAACCACTCCCCAAACCCTAACAATCACTCCCCAAACCCTAACAACCACTCTCCGAACCCTAGCAATTTCTTCCCAAACCCTCGCAACCTCTTCCCAAACCGTAGCGATCTCTCCCTGAAACCTAGCAAACCCTTCCCTCCGCACTGTCCGAGGTCTCTCCCATGCTGATGGTGGTCAGTTTCCACGCTGCACACGTTTCAATTTTCCCTGTATACCTCCCCACTTCACTGATCTTTAAGGTGCCTTTTAAAAACCATTTCTTTGTCTGAGTTTTTTCAAATCGTTCCTTCCTAATATCTCCCACTTTGCCTCCACAACCCCACCCATTTTGTTCCATCGTGTTCCCTCATGTGTCAAATATCCCCAGTTTCCCACTGTAGAAATGCGGTTGTCATTATTGCTGCTTATTCCAGGCCCTGACTTTTCACGAGCTCCCTCTTGGTTAATTCTGACAGGAACATACAAATTCTGCACTCTCAAAATCTCTCCTTTGAAGGCCTCCCACTTTCTATTTACATCCTGTGCCAATCCACACTTCCCAGATCCCATCTGATTTCATCAAATTTGGCCTTTTTCCAGTTCAGAACTTCAACCTGAGCACCAGATCTATCCTTATCCATGATCAGGTTGAAACTAATGGCATTATGATCAGTGGATCCAAAGTGTTCCCTCACACTCACACCCATCACCTGCCCTAACTCATCTCCCAATAAGAGATCCAGTATCACATCCTCTCTAGTTGGCACCCATATATACTGATGTAGAAAATTTCCCTGAACACAGTTTACAAACTCTACTCCATCCAAACCTTTAACAGAATGCAAGTGGAAAATTAAAATTTCCTATTATCATTGTAAATAACTCCCTGCCTCTCACATTGTGTAGATGTCATTGTCAATAACTCTCTGTCTCTCACACTATGTAAATGTTGCTGTCAATAACTCCCTACCTCTCACACTGTGTGGATATCACTGTCAATATTCTCCTGTCTCTCACACTGTGTGGATATCACTGTCAATAACTCCCTATCTCTCACACTGTGTGGATATCACTATCTCTCACACTAATGAATGTTTAGGCTGTGAGTCAGTGTCCCCACCTGTCAATCTGATCTCCTGGAGGCTCCTCAATGGTTGGATTGATGCCTGGTTTAGAGTATGCAGGTTGTTGTTGCTTAGGTCCAGTAAAGCCAGTGATGAGAGCCCCAGGAATGCTTGGTCAGCTAAAGACTCGAGATTGTTCTCCTGGAGATGAAGTTCTTGTAATCTCTGCAAGAGTTGGAGAAAATCCAAGCTTCAGACATTCCAAAGACCAAACTCCTCCACACTCAGTGCTATTTTTATTTCAGTCATTGTCCCTTTTAATCTACATAGGCACCATAATTGCTGTCTAAACAACCTCTGCTCACTGCCCTCTATCTTTATCTCTGGTTTCTCAACACACACAATGAAGTTACATGGGTAAGATGGTATAGAGGGATATGGATAAAACGTGGGCAATTGGGACTAGCTCAATGGTAAAACTTGGGCTGCATGGACAAGTTGGACTGAAAGGCCTGTTTCCATGTTGTAAATCTCTATGACTCTATGAACTGAGGTACATGAAAAATAATATTTTATATCTCTCAACTTTATTATTCCTCTGGTGGTCCAAAGACAAAATATCAGCTGTGTGTCCAACACACAGCCCCATTTGGTGTCTCTCCTATTGAATTTCCATCTCTTCCTGGGAAAATCATTGATTATTCCTCTGTCCAGTGAGACTGTCCCTCTATCCAGTGTGAGGATATTCTTCCATGTTCAGTATCCAATCTCATGAATCATCATAAGATGTGATAGCAGAATTAGATCACCTGGCCCATTGAGTCTGTTCCACCTTTTAATCATGGCTGATATGATTTTCATCCCTTGCTTTCTTCCCATAACCCTTGATCCCCTTATTGATTAAGGACCCATCTATCTCTATCTTAGAGACACTCAATGACCTGGCCTTCACAGTCCTTTGTGACAAAGAGTTCCACAGATTCCCCACTCTCTGGATGAAGAAACTCCTCCTCATCTCAGTTTTAAAGGAGCGTCCCTTCACTCTGAGGTTGGGCCCTCGAATTCTGGTCTCTCCCACAAGTGAAAACATCGTCTCCATATCCACTCTATCCAGTATTCTATAAATTTCAATTAGATCCCTCTTCATCCTTCTAAACTCCATCGAGTATAAACCCAGACTCCTCAATCGCTCCTCATATGGCAAACCCATCATTCCTGGGACTCTCCCTCCATTCAGTTTCCATTTGAACCTCCCCTTAGTGCCACCCCCTTAGGGGTTCACCGTCCCCTCAGTGCCCTCCCAATATCACCCCACTCAATGTCCACTACCTCTGCGTCCACTGTGCATTGCCCCCCTCAGAAATTTATTACATTACATTTACACTGCAATGAAGTTACTGTGAAATTTCCCTGGTCACCACACTCAGGCGCCTGTTCGGGCAAATGTACATAACTCTCACTTCGTGGGAGGAAACCAGGAAACACCACACAGATATGGGGAGAAGGTGCAGACTCCACATAGACAGTGACCCAAACTGGGAATCAAACCCGGGTGCCTCGTACTGTGAAGCAGCAATGCTAACCACCGTGGTACCCTGCACCCGACTCTATACTCGATTGCTCATTCCCCCCTCTGTACTCGATTGCATATTCCCCCCTGCTCGATATTCCCCCCTCTGCTAACAATTTGTGATACACCCCGTACTCGATGCATATTCTCTGTACTCGATTGCTATACCCCCCTTACTCGATTCATATCCCCCTCTGTACTCGATGCTCATACCCCCTCTGTACTCGATTGCATATTCCCCCCTCTGTACTCGATTGCTCATTACCCCCCTCTGTTCTCGATTGCATATTTCCCCCCTCTTACTCGATTGCTAATCCACTCGATATTCCCCCCTCTGTACTTGATTCCCCCTCTGCTCGATTGCATACCCCCCTCTGATATCGATTGCTATTCCCCTCTGTACTCGATTGCTCATTACCCCCTCTGTTCTCGATTGCTCATTCCCCCCTCTGTTCTCGATTGCTCATTACTCCCTCTGTACTCGATTGCATATTCCCCCCTCTGTACTCGATTGCTCATTACCCCCCTCATTCCCCCTCTGTACTCGATTGCCTCATTCCCCCCTCTGTACTCGATGTCTCATTACCCCCCTCTGTTCTCGATTGCTCATTCCCCCCTCTGTTCTCGATGCTCATTCACCCTCTTGCTCATTCTCTGTACTCGATTGCTCATTCCCCCCGTATGATTGTGTTCTCTGCCATTCCCCCTCTGTCTCGATTGTCCCCCTGTCTCGATTGCAATTCCCCCCTGTACTGATGCCGTACTCAATTGCATATTCCCCCCTCTGTACTCGATTGCTCATTACCCCCTCCTGTACTCGATTGCATATTCCCCCCTCTGTACTCGATTGCTCATTACCCCCCTCTGTCTCGATTGCTCATTACCCCCCTCTGTTCTCGATTGCTCATTCCCCCCTCTGTCTCGATTTACCCCTCTGTCTCGATTGACCCCCCTCTGCTCGACTTGCTCATTCCCCCCTCTGTACCGATTGCATTCCCCCCTCTGTACTCGATTGCGATTGCTCATTACCCCCTCCGTACTCGATTGCTCATTCCCCATTGTTCTCGATTGATTCCCCCTCTGTCTCGATGCTCATTCCCCCTCTGTTCTCGATTGCATATTCCCCCCTCTGTACTCGATTGCTCATTACCCCCCTCTGTACTCGATTGCATATTCCCCCCCTCTGTACTCGATTGCTCATTACCCCCTCTACTCGATTGTCATTCCACTCGTACTCGATTGCTCATTACCCCCCTCCGTACTCGATTGCTCATTACCCCCCTCCTCGTACCGATTGCTCATTCCCCCCTCTGTTCTCGATTGCTCATTCCCCCCTCTGTTCTCGATGCATATTCCCCCTCTGTACTCGATTGCTCATTACCCCCTCTACTACTCGATTGCATATTCCCCCTCTGTACCGATTGCTCATTACCCCCTCTGTTCTCGTGCTCATTACCCCCCTTTACTCGATTGCTCATTACCCCCTCTGTACCGATTGCTCATTCCCCCTCTGTTCTCGATTGCTATTCCCCCTCTGTACTCGATTGCTCATTACCCCCTCTGTACTCGATGCTCATACCCCCCTCTGTACTCGATTGCTCATTCCCCCTCTGTACTGATTGCTCATTACCCCCTCTGTACTCGATTGCCATTCCCCCCCTCTCTCGATTGCTCATTCCCCCCTCTGTACTCGATTGCTCATTACCCCTCTGTCTCGATTGCTCATTACCCCCTCTGTCTCGATTGCTCTTACCCCTCGTACTCGATTGCTCATTCCCCCCTTACTGGATTGCTCATTACCCCCCTCTGTATCGATTGCTCATTACCCCCCTCTGCTCGATGCTCATCCCCCTCTGTACTCGATTGCTCATTACCCCCCTCTGTACTCGATTGCTCATTACCCCCCTCTGTCTCGATTGCTCATTCCCCCTCATTACACCACTCCCCCCCTCTGTTCTCGATGCTCATTCCCCCTCTGTTCTCGATTGCTCATTCCCCCCTCTGTACTCGATTGCACATTATCTCCCTCTGTTCTCAATTGCCTCATTCCCCCCTCTGTACTCGATTGCTCATTACCCCCCTCCGTACTCGATTGCTCATTACCCCCTCTGTTCTCGATTGCACATTTCCCTCTGTCTCGATTGCTCATTCCCCCCTCTGTACTCGATTGCTCATTCCCCCCTCTGTACTCGATTGCTCATTCCCCCCTCTGTACTGATTGTATCATTACCCCCCTCTGTACTCGATTGCTCATTCCCCCCTCTGATCCATCCCCCTCTGTCCGATTGCTCACCCCTCTGCGATGTCATTCCCCCCTCGTACTCGATTGCTCATTACCCCCCTCTGGATGCCATTCCCCCCCTCTGTACTCGATTGCTCATACCCCCTCTGTTCTCGATTGCCATTCCCCCTCTGTCTCGATTGCTCATTCCCCCCTCTGTACTCGATTGCTCATTCCCCCCTCTGTACTCGATTGCTCATTCCCCCCTCTGTACTCGATGCTCATTCCACCCTCTGTACTGGATTGCCTCATTACCCCCCTCGTACTCGATTGCTCATTACCCCCCTCTGTTCTCGATTGCTCTCCCCCTCTGTACTCGATGCTCATTACCCCCCTCTGATCTCGATTCACATTCCCCCTCTGTACTCGATTGCTCATCGCCCCCTTGTTCTCGATTGCTCATTACCCTCTGTACTCAATTGCTCATTCCCCCCTCATTGTCATCCCCCCTCTGATTGCTCATTCCCCCTCTGTATCGATTGCTCATTCCCCCCCTGTTCACGATTGCACATTACCCCCTCCGTACTCGATTGCTCATACCCTCGTACTCGATTGCATTCCCCCTCTGCTCGATTGCCCCCTCTGTACTCGATTGCTCATTACCCCCTCTGTACTCGATTGCTCATTACCCCCCTCTGTTCTCGATTGCTCATTCCCCCCTCTGTACTCGATTGCTCATTACCCCCCTCTGATCTCGATTGCACATTACCCCCTCTGTACTCGATTGCTCATCGCCCCCTCTGTTCTCGATTGCTCATTACCCTTCTGTACTCAATTGCTCATTGCCCCTCCTGTTCTCAATTGCTCATTCCCCCCTCTGTCCTCGATTGCTCATTCCCCCTCTTATCGATTGCTCATCCCCCCTCTGTTCACGATTGCACATTACCCCCTCCGTACTCGATTGCTCATTAACCCCCTCTGTTCTCGATGCTCATTCCCCCCCTGTTCTCGATTGCTCATTCCCCCCTCTGTTCTCCGATTGCTCATTCCCCCTTGTTCTCTTGCTCATTACCCCCTCTGTACTGGATTGCTCATTCCCCCCTCTGTACTCATTGCTCATTCCCCCCTCGTATGATTGCTCATTCCCCCCTCTGTACTCAATTGCTCATTCCCCCCTCTGTACTGGATTGCTCATTCCCCCTCTGTTCTCGATTGCTCATTCCCCCCTCTGTACTGGATTGCTCATTACCCCCCTCTGTCTCGATTGCTCTTACCACCCTCTGTACTCCATTGTCATTACCCCCCTCTGTACTGGATTGCTCATTACCCCCCCTCTGTACTCATTGCTCTTCCCCCTCGTACTGGATCTCATACCCCCCTCTGTACTCAATTGCTCATCCCCCTCTGTACTGGATTGCTCATTGCCCCCGTCTGTTCTCGATTGCACATTATCCCCCTCTGTACTCGATTGCTCATTACCCCCCTCTGTACTCCATGCTCATTACCCCCCTCTGTACTGGATTGCTCATTACCCCCCTCTGTTCTCGATTGCTCATTCCCCCTCTGTACTGGATTGCTCATTAACCCCTCTGTACTCAATGCTCATTCCCCCTCTGTACTGGATTGCTCATTGCCCCCGTCTGTCTCGATTGCACATTATCCCCCTCTGTTCTCGATTGCACATTATCTCCCTCTGTTCTTGATGCTCATTACCCCCCTCTGTTCGATTGCTCATACCCCTCTGTCTCGATTGCTCATTACCCCCCTCGTTCTCGATTGCTCATTGACCCCTCTGTTCTCGATTGCTCATTGACCCCTCTGTACTCGATTGCACATTACCCCCTATGTACTGATTGTTCATTACCCTCCTCTGTTCTCGATTGCTCATTACCCTCCTCTGTTCTCGATTGCTCATTACCCTCCTGTTCTAGATTGCTCATTACCCACCTCTGTTCTCGATTGCTCATTACCCCCCTCTGTTCTCGATTGCTCATTACCCCCCTCTGTTCTCGATTGCTCTTTGCCCCCTCTGTACTCAGTACCTGCAGTCCATGAAATGTGAAGTCCAGCAGTCGGCCGATCTGGTTTCCTGCCAGGTACAACACCCTCAGGTGATCCAATCCCTCGAATATGCTGCAGTTGAGGTGTTGAATCCGGTTGCCGTTCAGGGCCAGCTCCACGAGTGAGTGCTGCCTGGACAGTGCACCGGGTTGAATGGAGCTAAGGCTGTTGTTCTGAATGTAGAGGTTCTGGAGTTTGGAGAGGTGGGAAAAGTCCTGCTGGCTGATGTGAGTGATATCATTGTCTTGCAAAAATAAGGTCTGAAAATAAACCAAATCCTAGTTAGCTCATTGAAGCAGACTGAGAAAGTGAATGCAGAAAGAGAGGGAGCAGAGACAGGGAGAGAAAAAGTGCAGAGAGAGCACAGAGAGAGAGAGAGCACAGAGAGAGAGCAGAGAGAATGTAGAGAGAGAGAGCAGCGAGAGAGAGCACAAGAGAGAGCAGAGAGAGCGAAAACAAGAGGGAGAGAGGGCATGAGAAAGACGTATGAAAGAGAGCAAAAGACAGGGAGAGAGAAAATGAGAGATATACAGGAGAGAGAGATACAAAGGGAGGAAAAGAGAGATACATAAAGGGAGACAGGCAAAGAGAGAGAATAAGAGAGACACACAGGAACAGAGAGTAAAAGACACCGAGAAAGGGAAAGAAAGAAGGACACAGAGGGAGAGAGGCAGAAAGAGAGACAATGAGAGAGACACAGAGGAAGAGCGAGGGAGAAATAGAGAGAGAATGAGAGATACACAGAGGAAAAACAGGCAGCAAAAATCAAACAAGATTTCCCCATGAACAGGCTGACAGTTCACCGGAGAAATAAGAAATTATTCAATCCAAACCATACAGTGACAGTATGGAAACAGCAGAGAAACCGCTGGAAGGGGAGAGAATAAAGTAACCAGTAAAAACTACACAAAACAGCAGAGGACAATTCTGGGTCAGACAAGATGTGAAAGCTGCAGGGAAAGAGGCAAAGTCTGCAAACACAGAGCAAACAACACTAAACACTGCATCAACATCAAACTGACATGCAGAGCATTTCTACTCATTCTTGTCAATGTAAAGCTGAACATGTGAAAATGGAACGCTTTCAATCTTTCTTCCACAGGCAAGCTCGACATGCTGAGTTTAAATGATGATGCAGTGTGATGTGATTTACTTAGCATTGCACTGTGAGTACATGCTGCTGTTACAATTCACACCAGTTCAGACTTATTTTATTCATTCAGAATCTGGGCATCGCTAGCAAAACCAACATTTATTACCGATCCCTAATTGCCCCTTGAGGAGGTGGTGGTGAACTGTCTTCTTGAACTACTCTAGACTATGAGGTGTAGGTACATCCACAGTGCCGTTAGGAATGGAGTTCCAAGATTTGACCCAACCACAGTAAAGAAACGGCTAATATATTTCCCAGTCAGGATAGTGAGTGAAGAGGGGAAATTGCATCATTGGCTGTTCCCATAAGCAGACTTCACATAAAGTAATAATGATTTATAGCATGGAAACAGGTCTTTTGGCCCAACTTCTCCAAGCCGCCCTTTTTTTTAACCCCTAAGCAAGCCAAATTGCCCGCATTTGGCCCATTTCGCTCTATATCCATCTTACCCACGTAACTTTCTAAACGCTTTTTAAAAGACAAAATTGTACCCGTCTCTACTACTATCTCTAGCAGCTTGTTCGGTACACTCACCAAAAAAATTGCCTCTCTGGACAATCTCTCCCTTCTCACTTTAAACCTATGCCCTCTATTTTTAGACTTTCTTACTGCTGGGTAAAGATGTTAACTATCTATCTATTTTATCTATGTTCCTCATTATTTTATAGACCTCTATAAGATCATCCCGAAGCCTCCTGCGCTCCAGAGAAAAAGTCCCAGTATATCCAGCCTCTCCTTATAATTCAAATCATCAAGTTCCAGTAGCATCTTAGTAAATCTTTTCTGCACTCTTTCTAATTTAATAATATTCTTCCTATAATAGAGTGACGAGAACTGTACACAGTATTCCAAGTGTGGCCTTACCAATGACTTGTATAACTTCAACAAGACATACCAGCTCCAGTATTCAATGTTCTGATCAATGAAACCAAGCATGCTGAATGTCTTCACCATTCTCTCCATCTGTGACTCCACTTTCAAGGAGCTATGAACATGTACCCCTACATCTCTTTGTTCTATAACTCTCCCCAACATTTTACCATTAACTGAGTAAGTTCCGCTCTGGATCGATCAACCAAAATGAGTCACTTTAGATTTATCCAATTTAAGCTCCATCTGCCATTCATCAGCCTACGGGCTCAATTGACCAAGATCCCATTGCAATCCTAGATAACCTTCTTCATTGTCCATTATGCCACCAAACTTGGTGTCATCCGCAAACTTACTAACCATGCTTACTAAATTCTCATTCAAATCATTAACATAAATAACAAATAACAGTGGACCCAGCACCAATCCCTGAGACACACCGCTGGTCACAAGCTTCTAGTCTGAAAAATAACCTCTACAATTACTCTCTGTCTTCTGTCATGAATAATTTTGTATCCAATTGGCTACCTCACACTGGATCCTGTGAGATTTAATCTGATATAACAACCTACCATACGGTAGCTTGTCAAAAATCTTGCTAAAGTCCATGCGAACACTGTTGACTGCACTGTCCTCATCTACTTCTTGGTCACCCCTTCAAAAAATTTAATCAAATTCGTGAGATATGATTTTCCACTTACAAAGCCATGCTGACTGTCCATAATCAGCCTTTGCCTCTTCAAATGCTTGCAGATCCTGTCTCTCGGGGTAGCTTCTGACAACTTACCCACTACAGATGTTAAGCTCACTGGCCTGTAGTTCCCAGGCTTCTCCCTTCTTAAACAAAGGCACAACATCAGCTACCCTCCAATCTTCAGGTACCTCACCTGTGGCTGTCGACGATTCAAATACCTCTGTTAGGGGACCCGCAATTTCCTCCCTAGCCTCCTTCACAATCTGGAGTGTATGCATTCTTTACCTGGTTAAACAGTGGCAGAGCCCAGGGTTGGTAAACACTGGTAACACCACATACCAGCACCTAAATCCTTCACATTTTGAAGGAGGACTGAAGCAATGCTTCACCAAGATGGGGAATGGTTTCAGTTAGTTAGCAGTTTCAAAGCACAGGAAGAGGCCATTTGCATTTTTCTGATGAAGCTTTGCTCTTATTGCATTCTGCTCATATATTTACCTACTGTCTTTTCTCAGCCTGGAAACACTGGCTTAGCAGTTTATCCCCTGAGCCAGAAGGCACCATTCCAAGGACTTGTGCATAAAATTCAAGTTGACGCACACAGTACTAACTGCCAACTATCAAATGTGACGTGAAATCGCCCTCACAAGTGGATGTAGAGAAGTCATCCCAGACTACCTGAGGCTCAGCTAGCTGAGTAAATAAAGCATGAGACTCTTAATCTCAGGGTTGTGGGTTTGTAGATCACTTTGGGGGCCATTGCTTTATGGGTGGCATGGTAGCACATGGTTAACACTGCTGTCTCACAGCACTAGAGACCCAGGTTCGATCCTATCTTGGACCACTGTCTATGTGGAGTTTGCATGTTCTCCCCATGTCTGCATGGGTTTCCTCTGCGTGCTCCAGTTTCCTCCCAAATGCCAAAGATGTGCGGGTTAGGTGCACTGGCCATGCTAAATTGACCCTTAGTGTCAAGGGGAGTGGCAAGGTAAATACATGGGGTTACGGGGATAGGTCCAGGTTCAGGCTTGATGGGCTGAATGGCTTCCTACTGCACTGTAGAGATTCTATATTCTGTGAAAGGGGAGTGTCCTGCTCAATGTTAATTCACCAATAGGTTAATTAGGTCATTATCACACTGCTGTGTGTGGCAGTTTACTGTATGAAAATTTTCTGCTACCTTGATGAAAACAGTCACACTTTGGTGGAGTGGTGAATTTAGTGAGAGGGAGACACTGAAGGAAATAAGCATTAGTAAAGAAATAGTGTTGGGGAAAGGGATGGTATTGAAGGTCAATAAATTCTAGGGCCTGATAATTTATATCCCAGAATACTTAAAAAAGTAGCCCAAGGAATAGTGGATGCATTGGTGGTCATCTTCCGGGATTCTATAGACTCTGGAATAGTTCCTATAGATTGGAGGACAGCTAATGTAACTCTACATTTTAAAAAGGGAGGTAGAGAGAAAACAAGGAATTATAGACCAGTAAGCTTAACATTGGTAGTGAAGAAAATGCTAGTATGTTATAAAAGATTTCATAGCAGGTAGGGCTGCATGGGAGCACAGTGGTTAGTACTGCTGCCTCACAGTACCCGGGATCTGGGTTCAATTCCTGGCTTGGGACACTGTTTGTGCAGGGTCTGCACATTCTCTCCATGTCCACATGGGTTTCCTCTGGGTACTCCCATTTTCTCTCACAGTCTTAAAGGCATGTTGGTTAGGTGCATTGGCCATGATAAATTCTTCCTCAGTGTACCTGAACAGGTGTCAGAGCAACTAGGAGATTTTCACAGTAATTTCATTGCAGTATTAATGTAAGCTTACTTGCAACACTAATAAACAAATTTAAAAAGAAAACTTTAACTTTAGAATCAGAGTCAGCATAGATTTATGAAAGGGAAATCATGTTTGACAAGTCTACTGGAACTTTTTGAGGATGTAACCAGTGGAGTTGATGAGGGGGAGCCAGTAGATGTGGTTTATTTGGATTTTCAGAAGCTTTCAATAAATTCCCACATAAGAGCTTAACGTGTAAAATTAAGAGCATGGGGCTGAGGCAGTGTATTGAGAGATACAAAACTGGCTGGCAGACAGGAAACACAGAGTAGGAATAAATTGGTCTTTTTCCAAGTGGTGGGCAGTAACTAGCAGGGTACTGCAGGGATTCACAATGTTTGTTAATGATTTAGATGAAGGAACTTAATTTAATATTTCTAAATTTGCATAAGATACAAAGTTGGTATGGGAGGGTGAGTTGTGAGGAGGATGCAGAGATCCTTCAGTGTGATTTGGACAAGTTGAGTGAATGGGCAAATGCAACATAGATGCGGTATAATGTGGATAAATGTGAAGTTGTCCATTTTGGTAGCGAAATCAGGAAGGACAATTATTATCTGAATAGCTATATATTGAGAAAGGGAAAGGACTATGAGATCTAGGTATCCTCGTTGCTAAAGGTAAGCACGCAGGTGCAGCAGACAGTAAAGAAGGCAAACGGTATGGTGACCTACAACGTGAGAAGATCCGCATACAGGAACAGGGATATATTACTGCAATTATACAGGGCTTTGATGAGGCCACACCTGGTATATTGTGCAATTTTGGTCTCCTTATCTTAGGATGGATGTTCTTGCTCTAGGGTAGGTTTACCAGATTGATTCGTGGACTGCTGTATGAGGAGAGATTGAGCCAGTTAAGATTACATTAACTGGAGTTCAGAAGAAACCTACAAAATTCTAACAGGATTACACATAGTCAAGGCAGGAAGGATGATCCTCATGGTAAGGGTATCCAGAACCAGGGGTCACAGACTAACGATTAGGTACACCTTTTAGAACAGAGATGAGGAGAAATGTCTTCACCCAGAAAGTGGTGAATGTACAGAATTCTCTACCACGCAAAGTAGAGGCCAAAACATCGAATATTTTCATGAAGGAGTTAGATATAGCATTTGGTGAGAAAGGGATCAAAGGAAATTAGGGGAAGGTGGGATCAGCTACTGAGTCATAATGAATAGCAGAGCAGGCTCAAAGGGCTGAATAGCTTACTGCTGCTCCTATCCTCTATGTTTCTACGAACGGGCTTCCCACTGTTTTCCAGCCCACCCCGACCTCTCAGCGATTAGTCTCTGGGCAAGTAAGGCTCCCCTTCTTATCCCAGTTATGGCCCTTACAAAGTTACTAAGGATTCTGATTCCTCCACAATGTCAGGTCTGAATGAAAATCTGCATTTAAATAATCCTCCCAAACTCCGCCTTTGTGGTTTTTTTGGTTTGGGGATGGGATTCCAGTCTGTGGTTGGAAATAGAAGGTGTAGGAGTGGGATTGCTGCACTTTTTCAGTCTGTGAAGTTACCTGGGTGAAAGGAGGAATATTGGATGGTACTGTTGTCAGTCCAAGGGATCCACATTCCACTGTTGTACTATAACACCGACATCCTTCCAGACAGCCCTGGCACTGAAGCACTTGGAGACCGAGTATTATAACTGTGGCAACGAAATCCATCGAGTTAGTGTGGATAACCTGCATGTGGATAAACAGCAGAGGATTTAATATCACAATATACTCTGTCCCCACTGAAAGGGACCCTGCCAACAATGAGACTAACTTCTAATATCCAATTCTCCTTGTATTTTCCTCATGTGCCTTTCCTGTTTAATTTATCATTGCACAGGATGTGTCTGTGTGGAATCTGCATGTTCTCCCCATGTCTGCGTGGTTTTCCTCCACGTGTTCCGGTTTCCTCCCACAGTCCAAAGATGTTTGGGTTAGGTTGATTTGGCCATGTTAAATTGACCCTTGGGGGTGGGGGTGGTGGTGGGGGGGGAGGGGGAGCGCAGAAACGGACCTGGGGGGGATTGTTGTCAGTGCAGGCTTGATGGGCTGAATGGCCTCCTTCTGTACTGTAGGGATTCTATGCTTCTTCGATTCTAGGTCAGCATTTATTGCCCATCCCTAATTGCCCCTTGAAAAGATGGTGAGCTTTCTTCTTGAATCATCGCAGTCCATCAGGTGTAGGTACACCTACAATACTGTTAGGGAGAGAGGTCCAGGGTTTTAACCTAGCCACAGTGAAGGAATAGCAATACATTTCAAGTCAGGATAAGGGGAACTTGTGGTGATCCAGCACTTAGAACGCTGGCAGCTAACGCATGGGTACCAATACAGAGGAGAGATTGAGTGACCAGCCTTTAGGAAGATGGGAGGAGAAGCACTTGCTCTTGTAAGGGCAAGACTTTTGCCCATCCTTCCTTTTCCCTGATCTTAACCTGAAGATGATGGATCGCTGCATGAACGTAATTCATGCCATTCCTCCAATCAACAGCGAACCCTGCCAGTCTAGTGGTGATGAAGCAACAAGGTGATCTTGACAAGATCCAAAGCCTCTGTCTCAAGGCTCCTATTGCAGGCTTGGCATGAAGCTGAAGCCTTGGCAGGGATGTGTCTGGGGCCTACTGGAAGGAGAAGAGGCCTCTCCATGGTAGGAGATGGGGAATGGGGAATACCGGCCCTCTACGATCATGACAGTTCCCTCTTCCCACAGTCAATGAGAAAGTGAGAACAGAGTCCTCATTCCCCAGTCTGTTGATTTATTCAGCCCTTTCCCCATCACCCTGATCATCTCCGACAGGAATGTTCAAAGAAAATATGAGAAATCTCTCCTTCAGAACATCCTGGGGAGTCATTCCCAGGTCACTCAGAGAGTGGTCAACCCATCAGCAACCCCTTAGGACCAGCAATTAAACTGGGAATGGCGAGGCGGAGCAGAGAAGGAGATGGCGAGAGGCAGGAGGATGGCAGGTGGCAGGGGATTGGCGGGGTGCGGGGGGGATGGCGGAGTCTGGGGAGATGCTCATAAGGCTGTCTCTAATGTGTTAAAGTGGCAGTAAAGTTCACCCCCAATGTTGCCCTTCCCTAATTGCCCTTAAAATGAATAGCTTGCTCAGCCATTTCAAGGATAAACATAGAAACATAGAAAACAGAAGTAGGATTAGGCCATTCTGTCCTTTGAGCCTGCTCTGCCATTCGATGTGATCATGGCAGACCTTCTATCTTGCAGCCATACTCCAGCACGCTCCCCAAGCCCTTTGTTACTTTTAGAAATCTACTTCCTTCTTAAATATGTTCAGTGATTTGGCCTCCACAGCTTTCTGTGGCACAGAATTCCACAGGTTCACCATCCTCTGAGTGAAGACATTTCTCTTTGTCTCAGTCCTAAATGTCCTACCCAGTACCTTGAGTGGGAAGCTTTTTCTAGATCACAAGCCAGCAGAAACACATCCCTGCGAACAGTCTGTCCAACCCTGTCAGAATTTTTTAACTTTCAATTAAATTTCCTCTTATTTTTCAAAATTCTATTGAATACAGTCCCAGCTAACCCAATCTCTCGTGGCAGATCTGCCATCCCAGGTCTGGTGAACTTCCGCTGTACTCTATGGCAAGTATATACTTTCTTAGAATAGAGACCAAAAGTGGCAAGTGGGGTCTCACCAAAATTCTGTACAGCTGCAGTAAGACATCCTTGCTCGTGTACTCAAGTCCTCTTGCAAAGAAGGCCAACATACCATTTGTCTTCCTAATTGCTTGCTGTAGCTGCACACTTGCTTTCAGTGACTGATGTGTTCTGACACCAAGGTCCTTTGTACAACCTACTACATACTAAGCTGATCTTTCTCTTAGCGCTGACTGTAACACTATATTTTGCACCCTCTCCTTTCCTTCTCCCCTTTGTACTTTATGAATGGTGTGTTTTGTCTGCAGGAAACAATACATGTGACAATAATACATCAAATCTAATCAAATTTTCCCATCTATTACCATTTGAATAATAAACTGCCATTCTGTTTATCTGTCTGAGAAAGCCCAGGCTCTGACAAAAAGTCATCAAGATGCGAAACATTGGCTCTATTCTTTCCCCATAGATGCTATCACACCTGCTGAGACTTACCAGCATTTTTCATTTTTGTTGTAATTAGTCTTCACTAATCTCTTTGTTTTAACATATTTACAGAATATTTAGAGTTTGCTTTTATGTGACTTTCAAGTTGACTCTCACACTTTAATTTCCTTTTCATGAATCAATCTCTTGGTCCTCCTTTGCTGAATTCTCAAGTGTCCCCACTCCTCAGGCTGGCTACATTTTCAATTTTATCTTGTTCCCCTTTGGATCTAATACCATCTTTCATTTCTTTTGTTAACCATGGTTGAGCCGCTTATCGTGTTGTTTCTGTACCAGAAAGGAATGGATAACTGTTGCAATGTACACATTCATTTCATATTCATTACCTATTGCCAATTTGCTGTCACGCCTCTTTATGAAGTTCCCAATCTATCTTAACCAGATCATGTCTAGTGCCTTTGTAGTTTGTTTTGTTGAGATTTAGGATCCTTGGATGTGATTTTCCAGCGCCCACATTGGCTGGTGGTGGGGTTATTGATCCCACCAATGTTTATGGGGTTTTGTGTGTCCTGCACTTCTGTCACCATGGAATATATTCAGATATAGTGCTTTTAGATTTGTCTTTATAATATTTTTACACATAGGTCTTATACACCTTACACACCACATAGAACAAGAGCAGCGCCTATCTGGGAACACCACTACCTGGAAGTTCCCATTCATGTTGCTCACCATCCTGAGATATATCGCCGTTCCTTCAATGCCACTGGGTCAAAATCCTGGAGCTGCTTCCCTAACAGCACTGTGGATGTACCTTCAACACATATACTACAGCAAGAAAGAAGCAAACTACCATCTTCTCAAGGGTAATTAGGGATGGGCAATGCTAGCAAATTGCACTCACAACAAAGGAGTTATATTACTGTGAAGGAACATCAACAATGAACTGTACATTATTAGACGGAACTAAATCAGTGTGGATCGTTCACGATTCATACAGGATCAGGCAGGACTAAACCAGTCAACACTGGACACAACATCTTCAGTCTGAGGCAGCCCTTGTGATTAAACATTAAATAAAAACCTTTCACCTGCTCCAGTTAGCTGTTTATCGAGCTGGTTTGACCTGAGAGCAGTTCCCACTTTCGTTGCTCCCGATGAAGACTGAATTTGGTTCGAGTTTGAGAGCAGAGATCCCAAAGGCCTCCTGTACGATCAGCTCCTTCTGCATTTTGACCTTTGATCTCAGGCTGTACTTTATTACTTCCTCAGGAGAAGACCATAACAAGTGGATATTGTGAACTCTGTGCTGTAATATTGCATTTAAACCACACCTTTGTGTACCTGTCTGCAATCCACATGTACAGGAGAATATTTCATTGCACCTTCTGAATACATATTATTATTTAGAGTGGAACCCAGTCATGGACTGGTCTGCTCACTGAGCCAGGCTTACACTCTCACACTCACACTCACTCTCACACTCACTCTCACTCTCACACTCACTCTCTCACTCACTCTCTCACTCTCACACTCACTCTCACACTCACTCTCACACTCACTCTCACACTCACACTCACTCTCACACTCACTCTCACACTCACTCTCACTCTCACTCTCACACTCACTCTCTCACTCTCACACTCACTCTCACACTCACTCTCACACTCACTCTCACACTCACTCTCACTCTCACACTCACTCTCACACTCACTCTCTCACTCTCACACTCACTCTCACACTCACTCTCACACTCACTCTCACACTCACACTCACTCTCACACTCACTCTCACACTCACTCTCACTCTCACTCTCACACTCACTCTCTCACTCTCACACTCACTCTCACACTCACTCTCACACTCACCTCACACTCACTCTCACACTCACACTCACTCTCACACTCACTCTCACACTCACTCTCACACTCACTCTCACACTCACTCTCACACTCACTCTCACATCTCACACTCACTCTCACTCTCACACTCTCTCACTTTCACCTCTCACTCTCACATCACTCTCACACTCACACTCACTCTCACTCTCACTCTCACTCTCACTCTCACACTCACTCTCACTCTCACTCTCACTCTCATGAGTTATAGTGTCATAGAGGTTTACAGCATGGAAACAGGTCCTTTGGCCCAACTTGTCCATGCCACTCTTTTTTTTAAAACCCCTAACCTCAATTGCCAGAATTTGGTCCATTTCCCTCTGTACCCATCATACCCATGTAACTATCTAAATGTTTTCTAAAAGATGAAATTGTACCCCACCTCTACTATTACTTAAGGCAGCTTGTTCCAGACACTCATCACATCTGTGTGAAAAAATTGTCCCTGTGGACACTTTTGTATCTCTTCCCTCTCACATTAAACCTATGGCTTCTAGTTTTAGACTCTCCTACCTTTGGGAAAAGATATTGATTATTGAGCTGATCTGTGCCCCTCATTATTCTATAAGGACATCCCTCAGCCTTATATGTTCCAGAGAAAAAAGTCCCAGTCTAAAACCATCAAGTCCTGATAGCATCCTAGCAAATCTTTTCTGCACTCTTTCCAGTTTAATAATATCCTTTCAATGTGTATTCAGAAGGTGCAATGAAATATTCTCTTGTACGTGTGGGATGCAGACAGGTACACAAAGGTGTGGTCTAAATGCAATATTACAGCGCAGAGTTCACAATATCCACTTGTTATGGTCTCCTCCTGAGGAAGTAATGTCTGATATCAAAGGTCAGAATGTGGATAGGGGCTGATTGTAGAGGAGACCAAATCTGCTCTCACACTCAGTGTCACACACACACACACACACACACATTGACACACTCATACACGAGGTGGCAAAGTGACACAATGGTTAGCATTGCTGCTTCACAGCATTAGGGACTTGGTTCGATTCCCAGACTGTCTGTGCGGAGTCTGCACATTCTCCTTGTGTCTGTGTGGGTTTCCTCCCACAGTCCAAAGACGTGTGGTTTAGATGCATTGGCCATGCTAAATTGTCCCTGAGTGTCTTGAGATGCATAGGTTAGAGAGGTAAATACGTAGAGTTACAAGGATAGGGCCTAGGTGGGCTTGTTGTTAGTGCAGATTCAGTGGGCCGAATGGCCTCCTTCTCCCTTACATGAGAACATAAGAACATAATCCCTTCTGTAGGGATTCTATGATTCATTCACATGCACACAGACACACACACACGCACACTCACACACACACACACATTGTCACACAGACAGTCCTCTGGTGGTATTTATCTTCTCTTTGTGAAGGAAGTTTTTTTATTTGTATTTTCAGTATCTCTATCACTGTGAGTGGGTTCAGGTAATAACAGAGCTGACACAGTGAATAATGAGCGATGGCACTGGCCACTCGCTATTTACTATCACAGCCAAGTGCCAATTAGACCACACACACTGAGTAAGGAGACCTCATTCTCTCATCAAACTCTGACAGGAATTGCTCAGTGTTCACAGCATCTTATGGTTAATGTGAGAAAAATCCAATAGCACTCTGAGACTGTCCATCACCCCCACTCTGTCAATCCTCCCCCCCCCCCCCCCGGTCACCCTCTTCCCTGTGTCACCCTTCTCCCTATCCTCTTCTCCCTTGACCCCTCACCTCCATCACCCATCTCCCCCATTACCCCCTCCCCCATCATCCGTCTCCCCATCACCTCTCTCCCCCGTCACCCCTCTCCCCCATCACCCCTCAGTGAGGTGTTCAAAAGGGAATTGGATTGCTACCTGAAAAGAGAGAATGTGCAAGGTTACGGGGATAAGGCAGGGGAGTGGGACTGGGTAGAATGCTCCTTCAGAAAGCCAATGTACTTTGAATGGGCAGAATGGCCTCGTGCACTCTAAGGATTCTGTGATGACAGCAAGGATTACACTACTGAAGCAGAGAGAATGTGGCAGTGATGGAGAAACAACTCGACAAATTTGCTTCTCTCTCTCGTTCCCTCTAAGAGCTCCAGAGACACACGGCCAGTCAATCATTATCTATCAGGTCCTGATTGAATACACTCTCGAGTTTGAAAGAAATGGTGAATGAGAGAGTCGATCATTGGCTTTAGTTTCCCAAAATTCCCTCGATTTGAGAGCGGTTCCATTTGATTGGGAGATAGTAATAACCTACAAAGTGTTGTGAATATAGCCTAGGCCTTCATTCAAACTAGCCTCCCATCCTCCCATCCAGGTGATGGGGGAGAGAGTGATGGAGGTGAGAGATCATAGGGAGGTCTGTCTACACTTCAAGTTGCCTCAGCTAAGCAGCTAGCATAAGAAGGATCCCATGCAGCCTAGCCATTCTCTCTTCCGCCCTCTTCCGTCGGGAAAAAGATACAAAAGTCTAAGGTCACATACAACCAAATCCAGAACAGCTTCTTCCCTGCTTTTGTCAGACTTTTGAATGGACTTACCTCACATTAAGTTGATCTTTCTCTACACCCTAGCTATGACTGTAACACTACATTCTGCACTGTCTCGTTTCCTTCTCTATGAATGGTATGCTTTGAATGTATAGCGCGCAAGAAACAATACTTTTCATTGTGTACTAATACATGTGACAATAATAAATCAAATCAAATGTAACTCCATTATTCAGAAAGTGAGGGAGATAGAAAACAGGAAGCTATCGTAACTTCACTGTCAAGGAAAATGTTAAAAGCTATTATTATAAGAGGGGCACTTAGAAAAATCAGGCAGAGTCAATAAGGTTTTGTGAAAGTGAAATCATATTTAACCAATTTATTGGAATTTTTTGAAGGAGTCACATGTGCTGTGGATAAAGGGGAACTAATGGATGTAATGTACTTAGATTTGCAGAAAGCATTAGATAAAGTGCCACATCAAAAGCTATTGCAGAAAATAAAAGTTAATGGTCTTAGGGGTAACATATTGGTATGGATTGCAGATTAACTGCCTGGCAAAAAACAGAGAGTTGGCATAAATGGATCTTTTTCCAGTTGGCAGGATATGATGAAGGTTTTGCCACAGGGATTAGTACCGGGACATCTACTTTTTACAATTTACAATAATGGTTTGAGTTATCAGGAGAGGCTGGATCGACTGGGACTTTATTCCCTACAGCATAGGAGACTTAGGGATGATGTTATAGACGTCTACAAAATAATGATGGGCATAGGTAAGACAAAGGCAGGGGAATCTATAAATGGAGGACATAAGTTTAAGGTGAGGGGGGAAAGATACAAAAGTGTCCAGAGGAACAATCTTTTCACACAGATGGTGGTGAGTGTCTGGGACGAGCTGCCAGAAGGAGTAGTAGAGGTGGGTACAATCTTGTCTTTTAAAAAGCATTTATATAGTTACATGGGTAAGGTGGGTACAGAAGGATATGGGCCAAATGTGGCAATTGGGACTAACTTAATGGTAAAAATTGGGTGTCATGGACATGTTGGACCGAAGGGCCTGTTTCCATGCTGTAAACTCCTATGATATTATATTAATGACTTGCATGAAGGCACAGAAGGTATGGTTGCTAAATTTTCTAACCAACCAAAATAAGCTGGAAAGTAAATTGGGAAAAAATTACAAAGGAACATTGGTTTAGTGAATGGGCAAAGATTTGGCAAATGGACTTTAAAGTGGGTATATGTAGTTCAGAGTATATATCACACATTGTGTGGCTGTGGAGTCACATGTAGACCAGACCAGGTTACAATTGCTCTCCCTGAAGGACTGGAGCAGAAGTATGGAGCAGACATTTTGAAGCATTATGAATGAAGCGTGTCACACATGTAGAAACCAGTTTTATCTCTATGTAGTTCCAAGATATAAAATCTACGACTGAGATCGGAGAAGCCAAGAGGTGGTCAGTTTAACAATTCATCTTAAAAACAGCACCTCCAACAGCTGACATTTCAGCCTTGATCTTTGTGTCTACGTCCTGGATTGGGACTTGAAGCCACAACTTTCTGAAACTGAGGTTCGAGCACCATCAGCTGACCCACAGCTGACACCTCAAGATTCATTGCCCAATCTTCCAGTGCAAACAATCCATTTGGAGGATCAAAAACCTCTTCTCTATCTCCCTAAATAAGATACATAGAAACAGAAGACCATTCAGCCCCCCAAGCCTGTTCTTCCATTCTATTAAAACTGCTTCTTCTGCATCCTTGCGCACTCCGGCTCTGAGACAATACTGAGCCTTTAAGAAGTGTATTTATGTCATGTTTCTTGTGAGGGATATTTAATTCTGTTTAAATGGTACCAATTTGTCTGCAACCAGCTGGTAGTGCAGAAGGACGATTATTGAGGTATTTGTCTGTATTTGAGCTAATACATTTTTGTTATTTTTAAGGTTTCCAGCGTTGGGTTTAATTAGGTTGATTGACAAGAAAGAAAGAGCCATATGAATGGGTGGAGCTAGACTTGCAGAGGGATAAGCAGGCAACTGCTGTTTGAATTTAAAAAGGAGCAGCAGCTCTTTTCTCTCTCTCTCCATCTCTCTCTCTCAAAATTGAAGTCTGGGACCAGCTAGAAAATTCTTCGCTCTCCAGATGTCTGCAAAAAAGACAAGAGGTGTTTTCTCCTTCCCTCCCTCTCTCTCTTTCTCTGGAGTTCTGTTCTGTAAAGACAGGTCTTTCCCTAGAGGCTGCTGTTTGAGAGTCAGAAGACATGTTTTTCTCTGTATCTCTGTCCAGGTGTGTTAAAAGGCTGGAAGACTAACAAGTGACATAAGCTGTGTGTTTTTGCTAACTGATTCTGAAGAGGAATTGAAGGCCATGAAGAATATAGCTTAAATTGGAACTAATAGAGATAGGTTAGCAGTTATGAATTATACCTTGTCATTTCAATTGGTGAAAGCTATGCTTTTTTGTTATAGTTAATCTGTATCCTTAAATATAATTTATTTTAATAAAAGCTTACTATTGAGTCAATAGAATCACAGTTGGACACCTTCTGTCACCTTATCCTCACTCAAATGCCAACATCAAAAATAGTTGGGATCTAGGCTAATTTCATTATGTAGCTTGAAGTTTCTGATCTGGTCCCAACAACCCTTAATACCCTGACTGACAAAAACCTATCACTCATATCTAGGGAACCTTTCCATGAATTTTCAAGCCCTTTTTCGGGAATGGAAGTTCCAGGTTTCCAATAATCTGGATGTGAAGGACTGCTTCTTGACCTCAGCCCTGAGCTGCTTCACTTTCATCTTTGGATTGCTGGATAAGATGCAGTTTTAGCCCAAGTGAGTTATTGCACATCCCTGAACATTTTTCACCTCAGGAGTAAAGGATTCAGAAAATGGTTCATGTTGACTAGAGATCTGGTGACAGATACATTTGTGAGAGGACCCAATCTATTCACCTCAGCAGAACTGTCACAGGAACGGTGCAGAGATTTGATTTGACGGGCGGTGACATTGTTCAAACAGCAACATTCCCGTGGGCTTCGATGGAGTGTTCTGACCTGATGAGCTGAAATTGCCTTTGTGCCCCCAGTTTACCACTGCATAAAAAAATGTACTAATATAATCAATGGCCTGCTCGCTCAGTCTCTCTCTTTATCTTATTTGTTTCTTCATTCTTGCATCTTTTTCTTTCATTTTTCTCTCTCTCTCTCTCTATTTTGTTCCATTTGACTGTTAGGCAAATAGACAATGCTGGAAATATTCAGCATACCTGGTATCATCACTCCATGGTATTCATTGGTGTCCACCATACCACACTCTCCGCCGCACTGCTCTCCATGCCCCGTCCTACTTGCTGCCCCACCCCTCTTGCCTCCGTGCCCCTGTCACTGCTCCACTCTTTGCCCTCCCCGCATCCCTCTCGTCCCTGTGCCCCTCTCTTGCCGCTGCCCCACTCTCGCCCCCGTGTCCGACTGTCACCCCCACACCCCTCTTTCACCCCCGTGCCTCTCTGTCGCCCCTGTGCGCCTGTCTTGCCACTCTGCCCCTCTTTGCCACCACAGCCCTCTTCCCACCATGCCCCATCGGGTACTGAATTTCCACCTCATGGCCTCCTCTTTGGGGTTTTGCTCCTCTGGCCCATTCTAGGGAAGCATTCAGGGACAATTCCCCAAAGAATTCCCACCATCAGACCTGACCCAGGAATCAGATTAAGCCTCTGTTTCAGAGAGGCAGCTTGTCAATGAATCTCATGAAAGCCCCAGTTAGGAGGGAGACTGCAATCTCAAAGGGATTTTGCTGCCAGCACTTTGGTCCTCCTGTCACATAGAGGCACTGCCAGCTCACTGGAAACAGCCTCCCTATGGCACGATGGGGTTGGGGACGTGGGAAAAGGTGAAGCCGGACGACTAAAACCTGAAGGAGGAGGCAATTTAATACCCACTGGAGGGAATTTCCTTCCACTCCCTGAGGCTGACTTCTTCTTTACGCCTCTGAGTGTTCAGGGATGATCTCCAATGTCTCCAAGCCCTCATGGGCTCCAGCCAGGTTTAGCAGTGCCATCCACTCCCCTCTGAGATGCCAAGTGTCTATATCTGCTAGCTATCTGAATGGGCACCAGGAATCCTCCTGCCATCCTTAACAGGATGGCAACCCAGAGGAGGCCAATTAGGAGGCTTCTCTGAGAAGCTTTGCTGAAGCTGTTTCCAGCACAGCGACTGCGGAAGCCCCATTGAAACTCAACATCAGATCCTGAAGCCCAGGGCCAGGCAAGCACATCAAAAGCAGCTTTCAGACCTGCTCAGAACAGCTCAGCTGTTCCGTGAGACCCTCCCCACCCATACATTGGGTAGAGCCCCTCACAATCACATCTTCCCAACAATATTCCCCAATCCTTCCATTCAGTGTCCTCAAAAATTGGGATTAGGACTCACTTCATCCAGCATTCCTGAGTTCTCCCACAGCACATACATTATACATTCATACATACATACGTACATACAGCGCAGAAGGAGGCCATTCGGCCCATCAAGTCTGCACTGACCACAATTCCACCCAGGTGCTATCCCTATAGAACATAGAACATAGAACAATACAGCACAAACAGGCCCTTCGGCCCACGAGTTGCACCGATCACATCTACCAACCCACAGACCTATCTATAACCCCCTATCCTATTCTTTTCCATATACTCATCCAGAAGTCTCTTAAAAGACCCCAGTGAGTTTGCCTCAACAACCTCCGATGGCAGTCGGTTCCATTCACTCACCACCCTCTGAGTGAAAAACCTACCCCTGACATCTCCTTTGTATTTGCTTCCCTGCACCTTAAATCTGTGTCCTCTCGTAGTGACCATTTCAGCTCGGGGAAATAGTCTCTGAGAGTCCACCCTATCTATTCCTCTCAACATTTTATAAACCTCTATCAGGTCGCCTCTCAACCTACGTCTCTCCAGTGAGAAGAGTCTCAGCTCCCTCACCTATCTTCATAAGGCCTGCCTCCCAATCCAGGCAGCATCCTTGTAAATGTCCTCTGCACCCTCTCAATAGCCTCTACATCCTTCCTATTATGAGGCGACCAGAACTGCGCACAATACTCCAACTGGGTTCTGACAAGAGTCTTATAGAGCTGCATTATTACCTCCTGACTCCTAAATTCTATTCTCGATTAATAAAGGATAACCCCATTCATTTACACAACTAAGTCCCCTGACTCCTAAGGGGCAATTTAGCATTGCCAATCCACCTAATCCCCGCACATCTTTGGACTGTGGGAGGAAACCCATACAGACACGGGGAGAACAAATGAGGTTACTGTGAAAATTCCTTAGTCGGCACACTTTGGTGCCTGTTCAGGTACACTGAGGGAGAATTTAGCATGGTAATGCACAAACCAGCAATCTTTCAGACTGTGGGAGGAAACTAGAACACACGGAGGAAACCCACACAGAGACGAAGAGAACAAATGAAGTTACTGTGAAAATCCCCCAGTCACCACAGTCCGGTGCATGTTCAGGTACACTGAGGGAGAATTTAGCACGACAATGCGCCTAACCAGCAATTCATTCGGACTGTGGAAGGAAACCACGTAGACATGGGGAGAACATGCAGACTCTGCACACATAGTGACCCAAGCCAGGAATCGAACCTGGGTCCCTGGCGCGGTGAGGCAGCTGTGCTAACCACTGTGCCACCCAATATCTGGAATATGCAGATATAGCCATAGAAATTGGCCAAGTAACCTGATGTTGGGAGGTTTTTGTAACTGGAGACTCTGAGTGCTTGTTCCCTGGAGCTTCGTTTGCTGTGTGGCATTCTCCTACACATCAGGAGCTGTCAATTGCAATTATTTCCACTCTAGTATAATCAGATAATGAGTCTGAATCAAAGTTGCAGCAGCAAGTGAGAACAGCAGACAGGCATGGAATCAGAATTGACAGCTGGGAATGTTAGCAATGGTGCAACACACTGCACCAATCAGCATCATCCCGAGCC
This sequence comes from Sphyrna mokarran, assembly GCA_024679065.1. Classification (NCBI taxonomy): domain Eukaryota; kingdom Metazoa; phylum Chordata; class Chondrichthyes; order Carcharhiniformes; family Carcharhinidae; genus Sphyrna; species Sphyrna mokarran. Next base: position 8,365,359 of record JAGIQG010000002.1, read on the forward strand.
TAACACAGGAAGAATTTGAAATGGATTTGTTTGCTGCCAGACTCGTCCCTGTTGACTGAACAGATAGACATCAGTACCCCTTGGGGAACTCCCTATCTATGGGCCAAATTCATCCACCCTGGCATCTTGGAAATGAAGACAGCTTGACAGCTTGAGGCAGAATTAAATCTTGGATAAGAGGGATATGTTCAGAAACTTCTGCAGCTACATCTTTATGGTTTATCATATAATCAATTAGATTTGCAAACCATTATCCTATATATAAACCACTCAAACCCCTCAATTAGATTCCACTCCCAGGTATTCATTATTCTCTATAAAAATCACCCAAGCCCCTCGATTAGATTCCAGTCTGTAACTCACTCCCGGTTATCCATTATTCTACATATAAACCACCCCGAACCTCTCGATTAGATTCCAGTCTGTAACTCACTCCCGGGTATCTATTATTCTATATATAAACCACCCCGAACCTCTCGATTAGATTCCAGTCTGTATCTCACTCCCGGGTATCTGTTATTCTATATATAAACCACCCAAACCCCTCGATTAGATTCCAGTCTGTAACTCACTCCCAGGTATCCATTTTTCTATATATAAACCACCCCGAACCCCTGGATTAGATTCCAGTCTGTAACTCACTCCCAGGTATCCATTTTTCTATATATAAACCACCCCGAACCCCTGGATTAGATTCCAATCTGTAACTCACTCCCGGGTATCTATTATTCTATATATAAACCACCCGAACCCCTCGATTAGATTCCAGTCTGTAACTCACTCCCAGGTATCCATTTTTCTATATATAAACCATCCCAAACCCCTCGATTAGATTCCAGTCTGTAACTCACTCCTGGGTATCTGTTATTCTATATATAAACCACCCAAACCCCTCGATTAGATTCCAGTCTGTAACTCACTCCTGGGTATCCATTATTCTATATATAAACCACTTAAACCCCTCGATTAGATTCCAGTCTGTAACTCACCCCTGGGTATCTGTTATTCTATATATAAACCACCCAAACCCCTCGATTAGATTCCAGTCTGTAACTCACTCCCGGGTATCCATTATTCTATATATAAACCACCCCGAACCCCTCGATTAGATTCCAGTCTGTAACTCACTCCCGGGTATCCATTATTCTATATATAAACCACCCAAACCCCTCGATTAGATTCCAGTCTGTAACTCACTCCCGGGTATCTATTATTCTATATATAAACCACCCCGAACCCCTCGATTAGATTCCAGTCTGTAACTCACTCCCGGGTATCTGTTATTCTATATATAAACCACCCGAACCCCTCGATTAGATTCCAGTCTGTAACTCACTCCCGGGTATCTGTTATTCTATATATAAACCACCCGAACCCCTCGATTAGATTCCAGTCTGTAACTCACTCCTGGGTATCTGTTATTCTATATATAAACCACCCGAACCCCTCGATTAGATTCCAGTCTGTAACTCACTCCTGGGTATCCATTATTCTATATATAAACCACCCTGAACCCCTCGATTAGATTCCAGTCTGTAACTCACTCCTGGGTATCTGTTATTCTATATATAAACCACCCAAACCCCTCGATTAGATTCCAGTCTGTAACTCACTCCTGGGTATCCATTATTCTATATATAAACCACTTAAACCCCTCGATTAGATTCCAGTCTGTAACTCACTCCTGGGTATCCATTATTCTATATATAAGCCACCCAAACCCTTTGATTGGATTCCAGTCTGTATCCGTTATTCTCTATATAAATCACCCAAACTCGTTGATTAAATTTCACTCACTATTATTCATGTTTACATTTTACCACAAGTGGAGGTACTTCTGAGATTAAACCTTTATTCATGTTCCAAGAGGTGGCACTGAATATTGAGAGTCTCTTGAATGCAGGGTTGCTGATGACGAGCTTTACACCTGTATTGCATCTAGCAAATCTACATTAATAGACAGTGATAGTACTGTCAATGGATAGCTTCCCTTACACACACTTTCTCCTTTCCAGTCCCTCATTTGAAGTGTCCTTTCTTGTTGTGTCTTTGCAACACACTTCAATACGTTTCCTTGTGTATGAAATATTAAGTGGCGATCTCACTGAGATGTTGAAGATTGGAGAGAGTTGATAGAATGAGTGGAGAGGTATGAGTATCCAGAACAAGACCAATGAGAGGTGATATCAGGAAATAATTCTTCATATAAAGGGAAGTAGAAATTTGTAACTCTCTCCCTCAGAAAGGTCAGAAAGTTCTAGAACATAGAACAGTACAGCACAGTACAGATCCTTCTACTTCGATGTTGTGCCAAGTTATGTCTGAACCCAAGATCAAGCTATTCCACTCACTATCATTCTGGAGCTCCATGTACCTATCCAATAATCACTTGTTCCTAAAGTGTCTTACTCCAGTATCACAGCAGGCAGTCCATTCCACATCCAACACTCTCTGAGTAAAGAACCTACCTTGGACATCCCTCTTATATCTTCCACCATGAACCTTATAGTTATGCCTCCTAGTAGCAGCTACATTCACCTGAGGAAAGAGTATCTGAACATCCTCTCTATCTATCCCCTTCATCATCTTATAAACCCTTGTTGAATCGCCTCTCATCCTCCTCCACTCTAAAGAGAAAAGTCCCAGCTCCCTCAACCTTTCCTCATAAGACCTACCCTCCAAACCAGGCAGCATCCTGGTAAATCTCCTCTGCACTCTCTCCAATGCTTCCACATCCTTCTTATAGTGAGGTGACCAGAACTGCCTATTCCTAATTGCCCTTGAGAAGGTGATGGTGAGCTGCCTTCATGAACCGCAGCATGAACTGAAGTCAGGATGGTGAGTGACTTGAAGATAGTGATGTCCCCATGTATCAGCTGCTCTTGTCCTCCTCGCTGGAAGAGGTTGTGGTTTGGAAAGTGCTGCTGAAGGAAACTTGTTGAGTTCTTGCAGTGCATCTTGCAGATAGTACACAGTGCTAATGAGTGTCAGTGGCGGAAGAAGGTGGTGAATGAGGTGCTAATCAAATGGGCTGCTTCGTCCTGGATGGTGTTGAGTTTCTTGACTGTTATTGGAGTTGCACTCATCCAGGCAAGTGGGGAGTATTCCATCACACTCCTGACTTGTGCTTTGTAGATTGTGGACAGGGTTTAGGGAATTGGGAGGTGAGTTATTCACCGCAGAATTCCCAGGCTCTGACCTGCTCTGGTAGCCTCAGTATTTATATGGTTAGTTCAGTTCAGTTTCTGGTCGATGTTACCCCCATGATTTTGATGATAAGAGGCTCAGCGATGGTGCTAGGGCTTAACAACCTGAGAGAATCTTCACCATGGCAGCAGATTAAGAAGGCAGCTCATCACTATCTTCTCAATAGCAATGAGAAATAGGCAATTAGTGCTGGCCAGCCAATGATACCCATGTCCGGCGAATGAATAAATACAGATTTGTGTGTGCTCATTTACTGTTGATGAATAGATAAGATGTATTTAGTAATTGTTTAAGGCAGACTCAGCTAATCAAAATTTAAGCTCCTAACCTTATAATTTATCACTGGAACAACAGTATCTAAAATGTACATGAAGAAGATGCTGCAGTATGACAGGATTGATGAAATCAGAGCTTTCGGTAAGGAAATAACAAGTTGCATCAAATCAGTAAATGGTTATAGTACAGAAACAGGCCATTTGACCCATCGAGTCTGTACAGGCTCTCTGAGGATGCAATTCACCCAATGCCACTTCTCCCCGTAATTCTGCACATTCTCCCAGTTCAGATCATTGTCTAATTCTCTCTCAAATACTTTGATGAACCAGCCTTCACACATTCTCAGACAGCATATTGCGGACCCTCACTGTATTAATAAGTTTCTCCTCATAGAGATATAGAGGTCTACAGCATGGACACAGGCCCTTTGCCCAACTTGTCCATGCCACCTTTTTTTTTAAACCCCTAAAGTAATCCCAATTGCCCACATTTGGCCCATGTCCCTCAATACCCATCATACCCATGTAACTATCTAAATGCTTTTTAAAAGATAAAGTTGTACTCGCCTCTACTATTACCTCTGGCAGCTTGTTCCAGACACTCACCACCCTCTGTATGAAAAAATTGCCCCTTTGGACACTATTTCTCCCCTCTCAGCTTAAGTCTGTGCCTTCTAGTTTTAGACTCCCCTTCTTTTGGGAAAAGATATTGACTATCTACCTTGTCTATGCTCCTGTTATTTTATAGACCTCTTTATCTCATCTCATCGTCACCCCTGTTGCTTACTTTGCCAATAGTTTAAATCTGCTCATTCTCAATACTTCCACCAGCGACGAAAGTTTTCATAGAATTCCTGCAGTGCAGCAGAGGCCATTTGGCTCATTGAGTCTGCATCAACTCTCTGACAGAAGATCTTACCCAGGCCCACTACTGCCACAACCTCCCCCCACCCCCCCAACCCCATCCCTGTAAATCCATACATTTACCACGGCTAATCCATCTAACCTATCATCTTTGGACACTAAGGAGCTATCCATCTAATCCACACAACCTTGCAGTGTCTGAGGAAACCCAGAGGAAGCCCATGCAGACACAGGGAGAACGTGCAAACTCCACACCATCACCCAAGGTCGGAATTGAACCTGGTTCACTAATGCTGTGAGGCATCAGTGCTAACCACTGTGCCACATTGCTATGCCATTTCCCTATCTAGTCTGTCCGGACACCTCATGGCTTTGATTTTTCCAATAAATCTTCTCTCAGCCTTCTCTTCTCCAAGGAAAATATTCCTGACTTCCTGATATATTTCAGAAACAATCACTATCAACATGACTGGGAACTGATAAATGCCACAACACATCTGGAGGAACAGATTCTGGTCTGGTGAAAAGTTAACTAAAGACCACATGGTGGGGTGTTAGGCTGTAAGGTGGACAGTCAAGCGCAGATTTAAACAGTAGCATCCTTGAGACAGCAGGGTAAATATCTCAATCACTCCCACTTTTCTAATGTAATATTCCCATTTCCAGCATCAAGGAGGCCTAGCAAAACCAGAGTCAATAGGAGTCAGGGGATAAATTTCCACTGGTAGGAGTCTTACGGGGCACAAAGGAAAATGGTTGTGATGGTTGGAGGTCAATCATCTCAGCTCAGGACATCTCTGCAGGAATCGCTCAGAGTCGTGTTTTAGGCCCAACCATCTTCAGCTGCTTCATCAATGGCGTTCCCTCCAACATAAGGTCAGAAGTGGGGAAGTTCGCCAGTGATTGCACAATGTTCAGCACCATTCGCGACCCCTCAGATACTGAAGCAGTCCATGCTTAAATGCAGCAAGATCTGGATAATATCCAGACTTGGGCTGATAAGCGGCAAATGAAGTTTCAGGCAATGACTATCTCCATCCAGACAGAATTTAACCATCTATTGACTTTTAATGGCATCACTATTGCTGAATCCCCCCTACCATCAATATCCTGGTGTTACTATTGACCAAAAACTGAACTGGATTAGCCATAGAAATATTGTGGCTACAGCAGCAGCAGGTCAGAGGTTAGGAATACTGCAGCAAGTAACTCACCTTCTGATGTCCCAAAGACTGCCCATCATTCACAAGGCACAAGTTAGGAGTATGATGGAATACTCCCCACTTGTCTGGATGGGTGCAGCTCCAACAACACTCAAGAAGCTTGACACCATCCAGGACGAAGCAGCCCGCTTGATTTCTACCCCATTCCAATATTCACTCCCTGCACTACTGGCATTCATTAGCCATGTGTACCATATACAAGATGCACTACAGCGACTTACCAAGACTCCTTTGGCAGCAGCTTCCAAACACACAACTTCCACCATCTAAAAGGACAAGAGCAGCAGATGCCTGGAAACACCACCACCTGTAAATTCCCCTCCAAGTCGCTCTGTGTCCTGACTTGGAAATATATCGCTGTTCCTTCACTATTCCTCAATCCACCTTCTGAAGAGTAATTAAGGATGGGCATGAAATGCTGACCTTGCCAGCGATGCCCACATTCTGTGAGCAAATAAAAAAAGGAATATTCCCACTCTCCCTGCATGTGAACGATTCCCACACCCTGTCCTTACAATACTCCCACTCCCTATACTTGCAATATTCCCTCCTCCCTGTCCTTACAATATTCCCACTCCCTGTGCTTGCAATATTCCCCACTCCCTGTCCTTGCAACATTCCCCACTCCCTGTCCTTGCAATATTCCCCACTCCCTGATGTGAAACATTCTCCTACTCTACATGAAATGTTCCCATTCCCTCTTCCTGGATCATTCCCATTCCCTGCAGCAGCTGAATTTACAGCCATTATGTCTCCTCAGATGTGATCTGCATTTCAAATATGAGTAAATATACTTTTGGCACAAATGGCACCATTTAAGGGTTGATTGTGTGGGGCATAATTGATTTGTCATTGACAGGTTGTTTCAATCAGAGTGTGAGATGAATGTTAAAAGAGTCATAATTAAAAGAACACAATGCACAGACAGCAAGGATTGAGAGCTCTGAGCACTGTTTGATCGGGATGTAAGTTGCTGTAATGTCAAAATTATTAAACTACATCAGCACCAACAAAGCTCTCTTAAGCAAGCTCAATGACATTAAGTAAGCTGCAGGCTATATCCTTACCTGGGTAACTGGCTGACTCTTGGCAACCTTCTTTAAATACCTGTTGTTCTCATGGTATTTGGGTATAGTGGGCAGCAGTCACTAATAGCAACGAGGTCAAACCAATGTGCACTGAACATCATTTCTCTCTCTCTCTCTCCGCCTCTCACTCTCTTCCATTTCACCGACTCTCTTTCTCTCTCTCTCTCTCCACTATTCTAAGATCTCAAACAATCGCCAATCGAGGACTCGCCTACTTGTCTCCATGATTGGTCTGTCTCGTTGGCATCACCTCCGCATTCGGCCAACTGCAGACCGACTGGGTGATGTCACCACATCACTGGCTCGCGTTCCTCTTCATTCTTATTTGCCATTTGGAACTAACTGGTAGAGATGGAGGAGAGGGGAGGGTTCGAATAGGGCTGTGGTTACTAGGCAACCAGCTGAGGTGAAGGAGGCAGCCTCTCTAACAAGCGTGTTTAGATGCTGCCTCGGGTTTCTCTTTCATTAATCATGTGTCAAACGGGCCGTGTTACTCTGGTTACTCAGCCTTTTAATCCCACAATGGAGGGGCTCTTGGCTGGGGAAGTGGGAAGATGTTTGAACAGAGAGATTCGAGCGCTCTCAGGCCAGGCAGCGTGCCGCTGTTGTGTGGGAGTGTTTGCAATGCTGGGGAGGGAAGCTAATTTATCAAATGCATTCATAAACTAATTCGGCTAAACCCTCTTCAGCCCAAACAAATTCTCCTAAGTTCAGCGAGTGTCTCCTGCAGGTGTGTCCTATTTGAAATTCATCAGAATGTTCTGTCTTTTTTGGACCTGTTTTTTTTTGGACTTGTCACAGTGTCTCCTGAGATGAGGGCCATTGTAACTTTGGGCTGAATTCTCCCAAAAAGCAGCAAAGTGTTACAACGGCGAGGATAACGGAGCAATCCATGCCAGTCTCTCGGGGCACTCTGCACTGCAATCCTCCCACAGTATTTGGGAGGGTGAGTGTGGGGTGGGGTCCAAATACGTCAGTGAGCCTTGCTGCACAGCACTCGGGCACCATTCTGTGAAGACACTCTGATCTCACAGCGCACTAGGAGACATCCTCACACCCACCACAGACATTGGGACCCCCTTCTCATCAGTGGTGAGTTTGGAGGTGGGGAGGGCATATTTTCAGGCAGGTTGGTAGCAGACCTGAACCCCACCCATCTCCCTAGAATTACATTCTGGATGGGACAGTCCACTGCTATCTGAAGTCACTGGAGTCCCACTGCCATGGGTATTAACCTATTGGTTGGTGGGACTGTCAACAGTTAAACCTGTGCAGCCCTGTGGGAGGAGGGGGGCTGCCTGTCAATCTGAGATGCTCAGTATCTGATTGAAGAACTGGAGGGACTGAGGTTTCCCCTCCCCAATCATTTCCACTCCCCAATTCGCCACTGCCTGATTGGCATGTGATTCAAAGATTAAGTTTATTCATTAGTGTCTCAAGTAGGTTTACATTAACACTGTAACAAAGTTACTGTGAAGATCCCCTAGTCACCACACTCCAACATCTGTTTGGGTCAATGCACCTAACCAGATATGGAAGGAAACCAGAGCACCTGGAGGAAATCTACGCAGACATGGGGAGAATGTGCAGACTCTGCACAGACAGTGACTCAAGGCTGGAATTGAACCCAGGTCCCCGGCACTGTGATGTAGCAATGCTAACCACTGTGCTACTGTGCTGCCATTGTATCAACAATGTTCTGAGTGTCTGATACTTCTTGTTTTTCCCATTCACTCCTCAATGAATTGGCTTTAATATTAAGATAATGTCCATTTGTTCTAGAGCTTTCCCACTGGAGGAAATAGATTTTCTGTATCTATCCTCAAGTCCTTTAATTCTAAGATCAAATCTACCTTAATCTATAGTCATGGAATGAATACAAGTCAAGTTTACATAGACTGTCTTTACAATGTGACCTTTAAATCCAATATCATTCTGCAGAATCTGCTGTTATTAATCCAATATCTTTCCTAGAATGCAGTTGCCAGAGCAAAGTTCTCCAGGGCTGTATACATAGAAATCATAGTGCAAAAGGCCGTCAAGTCTCCAGTGACCAGAATCCCATCCAGGTGCTATCTCCATAACCCCATGCATTTACCCTAGCTAGTCCCCCTGACACTAAGGGACAATTTAGCATAGCCAATCTCCCAGCCTGCACATCTTTCAGACTGTAGAAGGAAAACTGTAGAAGCACCCAGAGAAAACCCATGCAGATACAGGGAGGCTGTGCAAACTCCACACAGACAGTGAAACTAGCTGGGAATCGAATTTGGGTCCCTGGGGCTGTGAGGCAGCAGTGCTAACCACTGTGCCACCATACTGCTGAATGTGCGATCAACCATACTCCTATTGAATGGTGGAGCAGACTCAATGGGCCAAATGGCCCACTCCTGTTCATATTTCTTATGGTATTAACAGAAAAGCTCACTTACAGAGCAGGTAAACAAGATTGGTTATATATAAGAGCAAAATACTGCTGGACATCTGAACTCAGATGGACATCTGAAATAAAAACCAAAAATGCTGGATATTTCGATGACACGAAGGTCAGTGGTGTTGTGGATGGTCTGGAGGGATGTCAGAAGTTGCAGCATGACATCGACAGGATGCAAGACTGGGCGGAGAAGTGGCAGATGGACTTCAACGCGGATAAATGTGTTGTGGTCCATTTTGGCAGATCCAACGGGATGAATGAGTACACTATCAAAGGTAGGAGTCTTAGCTGTGTGGAAGAGCAGAGGGATCTTGGGGTCCGGGTCCATAAGACTCTCAAATCGGCCTCCCAGGTGGAGGATGTGGTTAAGAAAGCTTACGGTGTACTGGCCTTCATTCATCGAGGGATTGAGTTCAGGAGTCAGGAGGTAATGCTGCAGCTTTATAGGACCCTTGTCAGACCACACTTGGAGTACTGTGCGCAGTTCTGGTCGCCTCACTATAGGAAGGACGTGGAAGCTATTGAAAGGGTGCAGAGGAGATTTACAAGGATGTTGCCTGGATTGGGAGGCATGCCTTATGAAGACAGGTTGAGGGAGCTGGGACTGTTCTCCCTGGAGAGACGAAGGTTGAGAGGCGACCTGATAGAGGTTTACAAGATGTTGAGAGGAATAGATAGGGTGGACTCTCAGAGACTATTTCCCAGGGCTGAAATGGTCGCGACGAGAGGGCACAGATTTAAGGTGCAGGGAAGCAAGTACAGAGGGGATGCTAGGGGAAAGTTTTTCACTCAGAGGGTGGTGAGTGAATGGAATCGGCTGCCGTCGGTGGTGGTCGAGGCGAACTCGCTGGGGTCTTTTAAAAGACTTCTGGATGAGTATATGGGATCCAATGGGATTGGGGGTTATAGATAGGTCTATGGCTGGGTAGGTTTTGACGTGTTCAGCACAACTTGTGGGCCGAAGGGCCTGTTTGTACTGTAGTGTTCTATATTCTATGTTCTATGTTCTATATACTCAGCAGTTCTGGCATTATCTGTGGAGAGAGAAACAGAATTAACATTTCAAATCCACATATCTCTTCTTCAGAACTGAGGAAGGATAGAAATGCAATGAATTATATAGATTGGGCCAGAATGGAAGGTCAGGGACAGTTCAGGAGATATTGACGAAAGCATGACGGGCACAAGACAAAGGGAGTATTAATGATGCCATTAAGGACAAGAGAAGGTGCTAATAATGGTAAGAAAGCAGATTGTGTTAATAGGAGAACAAAAGGAAATGCTCAGGGAAAACAAAGCTGAAAAACAAGTGACAGACGATCCAGTAGGGGAGGGTAGGGTTGTACCGAGGAAGACCAAGGAACAGAAAACCAAAAAGATCAAATTGGAGATGGAAGTTCACAATTTAAAGTTGCTGTACCCGGTGCTAAATCCTGAGGGATGTAATGTGCCAAACTGGAAGAAGAGATGTTGTTCCTCTAGTTTGTGTTGGGCTACACTGGAACATTGCAACAGGTCAAGGATGGACATGTAGACATGGGAGCAAGATGCTGAGTTAAAATGGCATACAGCAGGAGGTTGGGGTCGTACTTATGGACGAAGCGAAGGTGTTCTGCAGAGCAGTTTTCCAGTCTCCCAGTGTAGAGAGACTATTGGGAGCAGCGAGTACAGTAGACTAAATTGAAGCAAGTGCAAGTGAAACACCTGCTTTATCTAAAAAGGGTGGCATTGTGGCCCAGTGATTAGCACCGCTGCCTCACAGCACCAGGAACTTGGATTTGATTTCCAGCTTGGGTCATTGTCTGTGCGGAGTTTGCACGTTCTCCCTGTATCTGCATGCGTTTCCTCCTGGTGCTCAGGCTTCCTCCCACAGTCCAAAGATATAAGGGTTAGATTGAAGGGTCTTGTTAAATTACTGTCAGGGAGATTAGGGATGTAAATATGTGGGGTTACCGGGATAAGAGCTGGGTAGGATTGTTGTTGGTGCCAAATGGCTTCCTTCTGCACTATAGGGGGTTTGGGGCCTTAGACAGTGTGAAGAGAGGAGTAAAGGGGCAGGTGACGCACCTTCTGAAATTACGAGAAAAGGTACTATGAGAAGGGTTACAGGACTGACTCACACCCAGTGCTGAGAATTGTGTAATCAAATAGGCAGAGGAGAAATAACCTCCTTCACTCTTGAGCTTTGCTATCTGGAATTTTTCTGTGACATGTCAAAACTGGAGGGATTGATTGAAATTAAATGACACTTCAATAGGAATATTAATTTTAATAGCAAGATTTAGATTAAACTGACAGATCAATTGTCTTTGGTTTAGGTGAAACTGACAGGTGATTTGTGTTCTCTAAGAACAAAGGAATTAGAATCAGAAGTAGACCATTCGGCCTCTCAAGACTGCTCTGCTATTCAGCTGGATCACAGCTCTTTTTTTATTTATTTGTGAGACACAAATCGCTGGCTGACCAGCATTTATTGTCCATTCCAAGTTGCCTTTGAGAAGTTGGGCAGCATGGTGTTTAGCACTGCTGCCTGGATTCGATTCCTGGCATGGGTCACTGCTTGTGTAGAGTTTGCACATTCTCCCCATGTCTGCATGGGTTTCCTCCAGGTGTTCCAGTTTCCTCCCACAGTCCAAAATGTGCAGGTTGGGTGGATTAGCCATGCTAATGTGTCCCTTAGTGTCTCAGATGTGTAGGTAGAGGGATTAGCAGGGTAAATATGTGGGTTACGGGGGGTAAGGCCAAGGTGGGATTGTTGTCGGTGCAGACTCAATGGACTGAATGGCCTCCTTTTGCACTGTAAAGATTCTATACCTAAACTGGCAGTGTGCAGTCTTCTTAAAACACTGTCATAGCGATTGATACAACTGAGTGTCTTGCTCAGCCATTTCAGAGGGCAGTTGAGAGTCAACCACTTTGCTATGGTTCTGGAGTCACATGTAGGCCAGACCAGATAAGGACAGCAGATTTCCTTCCCTGAAGGATGTCAGTGAACCAGCATTTGACAATGTTTCATAGTCATCAATAGGCATCATGTTCGTTTCTCATGCAGCTCACATCTCATTGGCACTGCTGCTGTTGGAACAAGATCATAGAATCCTATTGTGCAGAAGGAGGCCATTCAGCCCATCAGGTCTGCATTGACCACAATTCCATCCAGGCTTTATCTCCATAACCTTATGCATTTACCCTGCAAGTCCCCCTGACACTAGGGTCAATTTAACATGGCCAATCAACCTAACCCGCACAGTGACCCAAGCCAGGAATTGAACCCAGGTTCCAGGCACTGTGAAGCAGCAGTGCTAACCACTGTGTCACTGTGCTGCATCAAGATAGCCAACAAGGGAATAAAGAACAATAACTTGATTCATGCAGAATCTTTCATAACTTTTGACCAGTAATGGGGACACAGGGAGAAACTTTATCATGTAGCGAGTGGCTCGGTTGTGGAATACGCTGCCAGAGAGGGTGGTGGAGGCTGGGGTAGTCGAGATCTTCAAAAGGAAATTGGATTACACTCTGTAAAGGAAAAATATGTAGGGCTACAGGGAGAGGGCTGGGACATGGCAACAGGCACATTGCTCATTGGAAAGCAGACACAGATACAGTGGGCCGAATGGCCTCCTTTTACTGTGAACCTCAGGATTTCTCAAAACTCTTACAATCCACAACATATGTCAGAAATGCAGTGTAGTCTTAATAAAGATTAAGGGATTATCAGAGCAGAAAGCTTCATATTAAACTTGGAGCTAATATTTCCAATATGTCTCATGAGAAATCTATCAGTTGATTAAAATACACTTGTCTGACTCATAGTCCAATGTATTTGTTGTGTAGCTAAAATCCAAGGGGTTACCATTAATCAGAAACTGAACTGGACGAACCATGTAAATACTTGGCCACAAGAACAGGGCAGAGACTAGGAATAACTCGCCTCCTGACCACGCATCCTCCTCTGCCCCTGGACAACTCCCACAAAGCCTATCCACCATCTACAAGGCACAAGGTAGGAGTGTGATGGAATATTCTCCATTTGTCTGGATGGGTGCAGCTCCAACAACACTCAAGAAGCTTGACACCATACAGGACAATGCAGCCTACTTGAGTGGCACCATATCCACAAGCATTCACTTCTTCCACCACTGATGGCTTTGGCAACCAGGTGTACCATTTGTAAGATGCATTGCAGCAACTCACCAAGGATCCTTAGGCAGCACCTTCCAAACCCACGATCACTACCATTGAGAAGGACAAGAGCAACAGGCATATGGGAACACCACTAACCCCAAGGCACTCACATCCTGAATGGGAAATATATTACCATTTCTTCACTGTCACTGGGTCAAAATCCTGGAACTCCCTCCCTAATGGCACTGTGGGTGTACCTACACCACATGGACTGCAAAGGTTCAGGAAGGTAGTTCATCAACGTCTTCTCAAGGGCTAATTAGAGATTAATAATGTCGCAATAATGAATTAAAAAATTCATAGTTAGCCTTCTTGATAACAGTAAGAAGTCTCACTTACTGTGCCTACCCCAGTCCAACACTGGCATCTCCACTTCTTGATAACAGCTCCACATTAACTTTTAGTGAATTCTATCTGATGACTCATCTCATCATTATGCATAGTTTTGTCATTGTCTGTTCCGTTGTGTACACCTTCCCATTTACCTGCATTCAAATTCATGCTGTCATCCTTACCCCATTCATCCAATTCATCTGAGTATCAAAGAACAAAGAAAATTACAGCACAGGAACAAGCCCTTCTGCCCTCCAAGCCTGCGCTGACCATGCTGCCTGACTGAACTAAAACCCCTTATCCTTTCAGGGACCATATCCCTCTATTCCCATCCTACTCATGGTGAGAGCGTGGAATGCCCTGCCTGCAGCAGTTGTGGACTCGCCTACTTTGGGGGCATTCAAATGTTCGGTGGATGGGCATATGGATGATATTGGAATATTTAGGTTAGAGGGTCCACTGGCCGGCGCAACATCAAGGGCCGAAGGGCCTATACTGCGCTGTAATGTTCTATGTTCTATGTACTCATTTATTTGTCAAGATACCCTTTAAAAGCCACTTCCATATCCGCATCCATTACCTCCCTGGCAACGAGTTCCAGGCACCCACTACTTTCTGTGTAAAAAATCTGCCTCATGTGTCTCCTTTAAACCTTTCCCTTTGCATCTTAAACCTGTGCCCCTAGAACTCTTCCACCTTGGGAAAAAGCTTCTGACTGTCCACTCTGCCCATGCCTCTCATAATCTTGTAGACTTCTATCAGGTCACCCCTCAACCTTCATTGTTCTAGTGAGAACACACTGGGATCCTGTTAGTCTTAGTGTGGTCTTCCAGCTGTGTTTAAGCTGAATATTTAACAGCAGTACAGTAACAGGCTGCTCGTCATTCCCAGACACCAGGAACAGCAGTGGTTCCTGAAAACACGTCTTGTAGATTGTCACAGACCGACTTCCTGCTTTAGAGATTTGCATCCAGCTTATTCTGAACTCTGTAGCCTCACCGGTTCCAGATTCAGCCAACTAAATTTTCATTATTTCCATCAGCCTTAATCTTCTTTAAAATCCGCTATTGCCTTCTGAAGCTCCAAAGGAATAATGTCCATCGGGCAGCTTTTATCTGCTAATTTACCGACTGCCTGACAAATACCAACATCTTCCTGGGAGAGGGAGGGCTGCATTTATAAATATCTTCACAGGTGGCACGGTGGTTAGCATTGTTGCCTTACAGTGCCAGGGGACTTGAATTTGATTCCTGGCTTGGGTCACTGTCTGTGTGGAGTTTGCACATTCTCCTCGTGTCTGCATAGGTTTCCTCCGGGTACTCCAGTTTCCTCCCACAGTTCAAAGATGTGTGGGTTAGGTTGATTGGCCATTCTAAATTGTCCCTCAATGTCAGGAGAAATTGCAGTGTAAATATGAGGAATTAAGGGATTAGGGCCTTGGTGGGATTGTAGTCAGTGCAGATGGCCTCCTTCTGTACTGTAGGATTCTATTCACTGACAGAAGGTCAACTTTTTAGCCAATGAAGAAATATCAGTGCTGTCATGCAGGAAGAGTGGCAACCAATTTGTACACAGCAAGCTCCCACATTGTGATAGATTATGAGATGCACAATTTAAGGTATGAAAACATAAAACGCTGGATATACTCCCAAAGCCAGTCAGAATTGCTGGAGAAAATCAGAGTTAACATTTCAGCTCGATGGAACTTTGAGCTCTGTTCTCTCAGCCCCATCGGTTAGAGGCAAGGAGGAGGAGGGATGGGTGAATAATAAGGGGATGTGTCAGGTTGACTCCCTAATATCTTCCTGCAGCTATGTCCAAGAGCAGCTCAGTAGAGGGAACAGGAGTTCACTGATCATTAGAGAGCACTCAATTAGTTCAATTTATTTATTAGTGTCACAAGTAAGCTTACATTAACACTGCAATGAAGTTGCTGTGAGAATCCTCTAGTTGCCACACTCCAGCAACTGTCTAGGTATGCTGAGGGAGAATTTAGCAGGGCCAATGCATCTAACCAGCACATCTTTTGGACTGTGGGAGAAAACCGGAGCTCTTGGACAAAACCCATACAGACACGTGTCTGCAAACTCCTCACAGACAATGACCCAAGCTGGGAATCGAACCTGGTTCCTGGCACTATGAGGCAGCAGTACTAACTACTGTGTCACTGTGATGCCCCTCCAGTTAAGGCTCCTCAGGCGATGGTTCTTCACTATTTTATACAGGATTTAGAATTCACAAAGACATATAGGTCTCGTGGATCTTCAGTAACTCACCAGGGAAGACAGTGGTGTGGTGGTATTGTCACTGCACTAGAATCTAGACACACCAAGATAACGTACTGGGACTCTGGTTCAAATTCCACCACAGCAGATGGGATTTAAAGTCTAAATTAAATGTCCAACAGTGACCATACAACTGTTGTTGTAAAAACCTATCTGGTTCACTAATGTTCTTCAGAGAAGGAAATCCACTGGCCTACATGTGACTCCAGGACCAAAGCAATGAGGTTGACTCTAATCTTGCCTTTTAGCAGTCAAGTGTGTTTTCTAACCATGATGGAGTTTCAACTGCTTTCCAGCAGTGCGTCCCAGAACCATTTCAGAGGGCAGTTAACTCAATCATATTGCTCTGGCTCTGGAGTCACATGTAGGCCAGACAGGTAAGGAAGGCAGATTTCCTTCCCTAGAGGACATTAGTGATCTAAATGGGTTATTCTGACAATCGACAATGGTTTCATTCCAGATTTTTATTGAATTCATACTACACTATCTGCCATGGTGGGATTCGAACCAAGGTCCCCAGATCTATGTTTCTATGTTTCTATAGAATCATTGCAGTATTAATCTGGATGACTGCCAAGTACTTCTTAAAGGATGTGAGGCAACCCACCTCCACCAGCCTCCTAGGTAGTGCATTCCAGACTGTCACCACCCTCTAAGTAAAAACATTTTTCCTCATATCTTCCCTAAACCTCCTGCCCCTCACCTTGAAACAATGTCCCCTCGTGACTGGTTGTTCAACTAAGGGGAACAGCTGCTCCTTATCCACTCTGTCCCCGCCCCTCATAGAACATAGAACACTAGACACAAACAGGCCCTTCGGCCCACAAGTTGCTCCGATCATATCCATACCTATCAGGCCTATCTATAACTCTCAATCCCATTAAATCCCATGTACTCATCCAGAAGTCTCTTAAAAGATCCCAGCAAGTTCGTCTCTATCACCACCGACGGCAGCCGATTCCATTCAGTCACCACCCTCTGAGTGAAAAACTTATCCCTGACATCTCTGTACTTGCTCCACAGCATCTTAAACCTGTGTCCTCTCGTAGTGACTATTTCAGCCCTGGGAAATAGCCTCCGAGAATCTACCCTATCTATACCTCTCAACATTTTATAAACATTTTATAATCTTGAACACCTCAATCAGGTCACCCCTCAGTCTTCTCTGCTTCAACGGAAACAACCTAAGCCTACCCAACCTCTTTTCATAACTTAAATATTCCATCCCAGACAGCAGCCAGGTGAATTATCTCTGTAGCCCCTCCACATCCCTCTGATAACGTGGCTACCGGAACTGCACACAGTCCTCCAGCTGTGGCCACGTGTTCTGTACAACTACAGCATGACCACCTTGCTCCTGTATTCTATGCCACAAATGATGGAAGTCAGTGTTGTTGGAAAAATGTTGGAATTAGTTATTAAGAAAGTAATAGCATCACATTTGGAAAATTATAATCTAATCGAGCAGGGTCAGCATGGATTCCTGAAAGGGAAATTGTATCTGATTAATTTTTTAAGAGTTTTTCCGGGAAGTCTCAACCGAGAGATAGAATGGCCAGAAATTTGCAACGTTTGAACGTGCTGCTGGGTGATCCGAAGGGCGGAATCAGTATCACGTTAAAAATAAAGAGAAATCTGTTAAAGAAGCACACACAATTGAAGTAGGGAATATGTGAATCACAGAGGATCACATCAGCCTCCAGCCTGAAAATAACAGCAGCCACACTTCTCAATAACTCACTGGAGGGTTTTGTTTCTTCACCTTGTTTGCAGTGTTTGTTTGGCAAGTTCTGTCCATCATGTTCAGGACTTCAGTCAGAGATTGCCTCCATGTTGAATTGACTTGACTTCAGGTCAGCACACTGAGTGCCATGTGCCTCCTGCTCTCTGTTATCAATCATTGTATTTGGAGAGTTTGCTGTGGGAATGTATGAAATGCTGTTGACACAGAGGCTGTTGAACCATCTCCAACAATCAACAACTCACCATCCAAACCCTCAACAAAACTCACGCTCAACACAAAACTGAAAAGAAATTTCTGACAACACCCGAGAGTGTAAAATCCCCTCTGCAACCGGGAACTCCTCGCCCTCACCATACTCCATTCTCACATTCCTCCACCCTCACAACTCTCCACCCACACAGCCTCCCCCCTTCACAATCCTCTCTCCTCATGACCCTCTCTCCTCACGACCCTCTACCCTCCACAACTCTCCACTCCTCAAGCATCAATTTTAAAACAGGAACTTGATGAGAATATATGAAGTTTTTCTAGGGAAATGTTTGGGAGAGGATGTTTCTATAACCCTTACTCATCATGTTATGTCAATTCTGCCACTTTACTTACAGTCATTAATTCCATTAAATCAATGACACGTACACATTTACCTTCAAATCTTTTCACAACCTTAGAGTGATTCATCTGAATTTTAGCCTTTCATTCCATTATTAAAGTTTTAAATGTTTTAATCTTTGTTAAACTCCAGGAACCTGAACACAAGGTCCAGACTGGTACTCGAAAGGAGTGCTGCACTGTCTGAGGTGCAGATAAGACATGTAACTGGGGGGATGTCGACCTCCCCAACTAAAGGTAAACAATCGCAAGGCATTATGTCAGAGAGCGGCGCTTCCCAGTGATTATTATTCACCCCTCATGCCATAGCTGGCCCAGAGTAGTGAGATACGTGGAGCCATACAGGGTAGATAATGTTCAACAACACATCGGCCTATACCCCCTTCAATGGGGCTGAATGATGCTGAATGGCCTCCTCTCATTCTTGGTCATTTATCTCATATCTCTCAAGTCACAGAATCATAGAATTCCTACAGTGTAGAAAGAGGCCATTCAGCCCATTGAGTCTCAATCCCTCAATCTCACCCAGGCCCTACTCTTATAACCCCAGGTAACCTCCTGAAGCTCAGGGGCAATCCCACTCAGACCTTTTCCCCATAGCCCCAAGATTTATCCCGTAATCCCCCTAATTTACACATCTTGGGACACTAAGGGGCAATTAGCATGGCCAATCCACCTAACCTCCACATCTTTGGACCATGGGATAAAACCAAAGCACCTGGAGGAAACCTACACAACATGCAGACTCGAGATAGACAGTCACCCAAGGTAGAATTGAACCCGGGTCCTTGGCACTGTGAGGCAACAGTGCTAACCGCTGTACCATCCCCGTGCCACCATGCTGTTGGTGAGAGTTTGCTGCATACAAATTGATTGCTCCATTTCTCTGACATTCAGCAATGAGCATGTTTTGTGTTAATTCTTTCTCATGTGCAACTTGACCACATATCCTTCAACATCTCTTTACCCACCAATCTGAGAGTTACAATTTACAATTGACCTAGCATCAATGGTCATTTGAGGAGGTGGGTTCCAACCTGCTAATATCCACTGTGCCAGAATTAAAAGTGAGAAATTGTGCAGAGGTAGTATAGTTCAGTCTATAGTTTCACACATCATTATATAGAATCTAAACCACTAGAGTACTGTGCTCATGCCCAGTTCAGCATACCAATAACACTGCTCGTAATGTGATGTGCTTTATATTCTGGAGACTGAGCACAAACTGGTAGTAAGTATGATCCTGACCTGCCTATGGATCACATTAGTATTTCTTGCATTCTCTGCCTGGCTTTCCATCTTTGATGAAGTTCTGTGTATAATTTGATATATATATAATCTTCTTCTGATGTGCTCTGCAACCTTCTGATTTAAACACACTCTTCAGCAACTCCAGCTGGCTCCTCTATCTTTCTGGACTGCTGCTTCCTTCTACTTCCCTTTCCTTTCTGGGCTGGGGGTAGCCACCCTTGCAGGCAGGTTAGCCATACTCTTTAGAATGCCTCATTCTGTTTAAGCCGTCGCTTTCATCCAGCTCTCACTTTTTTTATTCATGCACTGGAGTTACAAATGGATGAAACCCTGCTTTGGAAGTCAGTCTGTTTCAGGCAGCACTCTCTGCACCCCAGAGAAATCAGGAGCCTACTTACTGAGAAGATTTTCTGCAGCAAGTGCTCTGTGACTGCAGCGTCAGCTAATAAATGAGCAATGGTACTAATGAAAAATTACGTTCAAATGCTCGCTCTTTCCGGGACAAGAGGGAATCTGCTCAGAAATCTGTACTTGAGGTTTGAAAATACGATACAAGCCCCCAGAGTTGCTGATACGTGCTGGAGTTCCCTGCTGGCCTCTGGACAGCAACCATTTTTCACAATGGAAGCAGGTTTCCATGACCTTCCTGCTGAGGCAGATACAACAGTGATATAGGGTTGCCAACCTTCCAGAGTTGTCCTAGTATTGGCATTCGAGGACTAGGAGCAATCATGTGGGAGAAACACTATAAGGACATCAAAAACAAACTGGCTCTTTTTCAGCTTTTCTTTGGACACTCCAATTTCTTATACATGAAAAATATCGAATCTAAGGAAAAAGGATTGCACAGCTGGCCAGTATTTATTGCCCATGCATAGCTGCTCTTGTTCAGAGAGCAGTTGAGAGCCAACCACATTGCTGTGGCTCTGGAGTCACATGCAGGCCAGACCAGGTAAGAATGGCAGATTTTCTTCCCTCAAGGACATTAGTGAGCCAGATGGGTTTTTATGACAATGGCTTCATTGTCATCAGTAGATTCTTAATTCCAGATATTTGATTTTTATTGAATTTAAATTCCATCATTTGCCATGGTGGGATTCGAATGCGGGTCCCCAGAGCATTAGCTGAGTTTCTGGATTATTAGTCTGGCGATAATACCACCAGGCCATCCCCTCCCCTAATGAATCAGTCTCCATGTGGTTGTACCAATGAGCTAGGTCGGATAGGGAATGAGGTTCTACATAGTCAGTATGTGGAGCTCAGCACCGAATTACAAAGCAGATCCTCAAAGATAGTAATCTATGGATTATTAACCTGAGTCAGATGCAAATTGGCATCGGGCAAACAAGATTAGAGAGTTGGATTTGTTACCACAGAAAGTATTTGAGGCTGAGACATTGCATGTTTTCAAGAGTAGTTAGATATTTTGATTTTTATTTATTATTGTCCCATGTATTAGTATACAGTAAAAAGTATGGTTTCTTGCACACCATACAAATAAAACATACCATTCATACAAAAGGAAAGGAGAGAGTGCAGAATGTAGTGTTACAGTCATAGCTAGGACGAAGAGAAAGATCAACTTAATATGAGGTTGATCCATTCAAAAACTTTAACTTTTCTAATATTGATTGGAAAAGCTATAGTTCAAGTACGTTAGAGGGGTCAGTTTTTGTTCAATGTGTGCAGGAAGGTTTCATGACTCAGTATGTAGATAGGCCAACAAGAGGTGAGGCTATATTGGATTTGGTATTGGGTAATGAACCAGACCAGGTGTTAGACTTGGAGGTGGGTGAGCACTTTGGTGATAGTGACCACAATTCGGTTACGTTTACCTTAGTGATGGAAAGGGATGGGCACGTACCGAATAACAGTAGTTATAGCTGGGGGAAAGGTAATTATGAGGCTATTAGGAGAGATTTAGGATGCATAGGGTGGAGCAGGAAATTGCAGGGGCTGGGGACATCTGAAATGTGGAGCATATTTAAGGAACAGCTTCTGCATGTCCTTAATGAATATGTACCTGCCAGGCAGGGAGGAAGTGGTCGAGTGAGGGAACCATGATGTAATGGGGAAGTTGAATCTCTGGTGAAGAGGAAGAAGGAGGCTTATATAATGATGGGACGTGAAGGCTCAGTTAGGGCAATGGAGAGCTATAAATCAGCCAGGAAGGAGCTAAAGAGGGAGTTGAGAAGAGCTAGAAGAGGACACGAGAAGTCTTTGGCAGATAGGATTAAGGAGAATCCTAAAGCTTTTTACAGGTATATAAATAATAAAAGATTGGTTAGGGCAAGATTAGGGCCAGTCAGAGATAGCAGTGGGAAGTTGTGCGTGGAGCCTGAGGAGATAGGAGAGACACTGAATGAGTATTTTTTCGTCAGTATTCACGCAGGAGAAAGACAATGTTAGAACATAGAACATAGAACAATACAGCACAGAACAGGCCCTTCGGCCTTCGATGTTGTGCCGACCAAAATAAAGCAATGCCCCTCCTAACTAAACCATTCCCTTCTCATCCATATACTTATCCACTAACCTCTTAAACGCCACAAACTTGGCGCATCTACAACAGCTGCAGGCAGGGCATTCCACTCCCTAATCACTCTTTGAGTAAAGAACCTACCTCTGATATCCGTCCTATAACTCATACCCCTTAATTTAAAGTTGTGTCCCCTCGTGCTAGCTTTCTCCATCCTAGGAAAAAGGCTATCACTGTCCACCCTATCCAAACCTCTAATCATCTTATATGCTTCAATAAGATCCCCCCTTAGCCGCCTCCTTTCTAACGAAAACAACCTCAAATCCTTCAACCTCTCTTCATAGGACCTGCCCTCCATACCAGGCAACATCCTAGTAAACCTCCTCTGTACCCTCTCCAATGCCTCCACATCTTTCTTATAATGTGGCGACCAGAACTGCACACAATACTCCAAGTGCGGCCGCACTAGAGTTTTGTACAGCTGCAACATGATGCTGCGGCTCCTAAATTCAATCCCCCTACCAATAAAAGCTAAGACTCCATAAGCCTTCTTAACAACTTATCCACTTGACTGCCTACTTTCAGGGATCTATTGACACATACACCAAGATCCTTCTGTTCCTCAACACTATTAAGAGCCCTACCATTAGCCCTATACTCTACACATTTATGTTCCTGCCAAAGTGCATTACCTCACACTGTCGGGGAGAATACTGCGATACCAGGTTGTAGACTGGGCAGGATTGAGGTTCATAAGGAGGAGGTGTTAGCGAATCTTGAGGGTATGAAAATTGATAAGTCCCCTGGGCCAGATGGGATTTACCCTAGGATTCTCTGGGAGGCTAGACAGGAGATTGCAGAGCCTTTGGCTTTGATCTTCATGTCGTCGTTAGCTACAGGTATAGTGCCGAAAGACTGGAGGATGGCAAATGTTATCCCTTTGTTCAAAAAGGGGAGTAGGGACCATCCTGGAAATCATAGACCGGTGAGCCTGACTTCTGTTGTGGGCAAGGTCTTGGAAAGAATTATAAGGGATAGGATTTATAAGCATCTAGAGAGAAATAAATTGATTAGGGATAGTCAGCACGGTTTTGTGAAGGGTAGGTCGTGCCTCACAAACCTTATTGAGTTTTTTGAGGAGGTGACCAAAGAGGTAGATAAGGGTAAGGCAGTTGATGTAGTGTATATGGATTTTAGCAAAGCGTTTGATAAGGTTCCCATGGTAGGCTACTGCAGAAAGTGCAGATGCATGGGATTGAAGGTGATTTAGCAGTTTGGATTAGGAATTGGCTAGCTGATAGAAGACAGAGGGTGGTGGTTGATGGGAAATATTCAACCTGGAGTGCAGTTACAAGTGGTGTACCTCAAGGATCTGTTTTAGGGCCACTGCTGTTTGTCATTTTTATAAATGACCTAGATTAGGGTGTAGAGGGTTGGATTAGTAAATTTGCTGACGATACCAAAGTGGGGGGAGTTGTAGACAGCGAGGATGGATGTTACAGTTTGCAGAGGGACATAGATAGGTTGCAGAGCTGGGCCGTGAGGTGGCAAATGGAATTCAATACGGATAAGTGTGAGGTGATTCACTTTGGTAGGAATAACAGGCATATGAAATATAGGGCTAATGGAAGGACCCTTAATAGTGTTGTTGAGCAGAGGGATCTTGGGGTACAAGTGCATAGCTCTTTGAAAGTTGGCACCCAGGTTGATAAAGTTGTTAAGAAGGCGTACGGTGTGTTAGCTTTTATTGGTAGAGGGATTGAATTTAGGAGCCGTGAGGTTATGTTACAACTGTACAAAACTCTGGTGCGGCCGCACTTGGAGTATTGCGTACAGTTCTGGTCGCCGCATTATAAGAAAGATGTGGAAGCATTGGAAAGGGTGCAGAGGAGGTTTACCAGGATGTTGCCTGGTATGGTGGGAAGGCCTTATGAGGAAAGGCTGAGGGACCTGAGGTTATTTTCATTAGAGAGAAGAAGGTTACGCGGTGACCTAATTGAGGCGTATAAGATGATCAAGGGATTGGATAGGGTGGATAGTGAGAGCCTTTTTCCTCGGATGGTGATGACCAACACGAGGGGACATAACTTTAAATTAAGAGGTGGTAGTTATAGGACGGATGTCAGAGGCAGGTTCTTCACACAGAGGGTGGTGAGGGCGTGGAATGCCCTACCTGCAGCAGTTGTGGACTCGCCTACTTCGGGGGCATTCAAATGTTCGGTGGATAGGCATATGGATGATATTGGAATAGTTTAGGTTAGAGGGTCCACTGGCCGGTGCAACATCGAGGGCCGAAGGGCCTGTACTGTAGTGTAATGTTCTATGTTTTATGTAAAACCAGACAGGAGCAGGGAAGCGGTTGGTATGTGTCCTTAAACTTTTGTATCTTTTTCCTGATGGGAGAGAGTGGAAGAGAGAATGTTCAGGGTGCGCAGGGTCCTTGATTATGCTGGCTGCTTTTCCGAGACAGCGGGAAATGTAGACAGTGTCAATGGGTGGGAGGCTGGTTTGCGTGATGGATTGGGCTATATTCACAACCTTTTGTAGTTTTTTGCTGTCATGGACAGAGCAGGAGCCATGCCAAGTTGAGGATATTCTTGGGGATCAAAGGATATGGAGGGAAAGTGGGAACATGCTATTGAGTTGGATGATCAGCCATGATCATAATGAATAGTTGAAGGGCCAAATGGCCTATTCCTGCTTCTTTTTGCGATATTTCTATGAATGCATAGCTCAAAGGCTGGTGTTGGGAGAAGTGGTTTTGATTCCTGGGGCACTGGCACCAGTACCATGGAATCTGTATCAGTGGGACAATTTGCATATGAACCACTTAACCAGGGAGGTAGAGAAGATTTAAAGTAAATAGTGGAGAAAGGGATTAAATTTGGGAAAACGTGGTAAATCAAAAGGCAACGACAAAGCAAGAGGGAAAGTCAGTATATGGGAAATGATAAACCCACCATAACAGGGAGAGTACAAATCTAAGAGTAAATCAGCAGACAAAAAAAAATGGGCCATCACATCCGATTAACATCTGCAGGAATCAGAAGGGGTCATTAATAGTGCTATCAAGCAGCACTTATTTAGTAATAACCTGCTCAGTGATGCCTAGTTTGGGTTTTGCCAGGGTCACTCAGCTCCTGGTCTCATTACTGCTTTGGTTCTAACATGGACAAAAGAACTGAATTCCAGAAGGGAGATGAGAATGAACAGCCCTTGACATCAAGGCAGCATTTGACCAAGTGTGGCATCAAGGAGTCTCAGCAAAACTGAAATCAGTAGGAATCAGGGGAAAATTCTCTACTGCTTGGAGTCATTCCTAATGCAAAGGAAGATTGCTACGGTGGTTGGAGGTCAATCATCTGGACAGAACTGCAATGTTCCTCAGGGTAGTATCCTAGGCCTAACTATCTTCAGTTGCTTCATCAATGACCTTCCTTCCATCATAAGGTCGTAACTGGGGAGGTTCGCTGATGATTGCACAATGTTCAGCACCATTCACAACACCTCAGATACTGAAGCATTCTGTACTCATATACAGCAAGGCCTGGATAATATCCAGGCTTGGGCTGACAAGTTGCAAGTAACATTTGTGCCACACAAGTGTCAGGCAAAGACCATCTCCAAAAAGAGAGGATCTAACCATTGCTACTTGACATTGACGTTTGATAAGGTGGCCCATGGAAGACTTCTGCAGAAAATGCAGATGTATGGGATAGAGGGTGATTTAGCTAATTGGGTTAGGAATTGGCTAGCAGATAGAAGACAGAGGGTGGTGGTTGATGGAGATATTCATCGTGGAGTTCGGTGACAAGTGGTGTACCTCAGGGGTCTGTTTTGGGGCCCCTGCTGTTTGTAATTTTTATAAATGATCTGGATGAGGGTATTGAAGGATGGATTAGTAAATTTGCAGATGACACTAAAGTCGGTGGAGTGGTAGATAGTGAAGAGGGGTGTTATAGTTTGCAGAGGGACTTGGACAAGTTGCAGAGCTGGGCCGAGAGGTGGCAAATGGAGTTTAATGTGGAAAAGTGTGAGGTAATGCACTATGGCAGGAATAATAAATGTGTAGAGTATAGGGCTAATGGTAGGATTCTTAGTAGTCTTGATGAACAGAGGGATCTTGGTGTGTATGTGCATAGATCCCTGAAAGTAGGCAGTCATGTCGAGAAGGTTGTTAAGAAGGCATATGGAGTCTTAGCTTTTATTGGTAGGGGGATTGAATTTCGGAGCCGCAACGTCATGTTGCAACTGTACAAAACTCTAGTGCGGCCGCACTTGGAGTATTGTGTGCAGTTCTGGTCCCCACATTATAAGAAAGATGTGGAGGCATTGGAGAGGGTACAGAGGAGGTTTACCAGGATGTTGCCTGGTATGGAGGGCAGGTCTTATGAGGAGAGGCTGAGGGATTTGAGGTTGTTTTCGTTAGAAAGGAGGAGGCTAAGAGGGGACCTGATCGAAACATATAAGATGATTAGAGGTTTAGATAGGGTGGACAGTGATAGCCTTTTCCTAGGATGGAGAAAGCTAGCACGAGGGGACACAGCTTTAAATTAAGGGGTGATAGTTATAGGACGGATATCAGAGGTAGGTTCTTTACCCAAAGGGTGGTTCGGGAGTGGAATGCCCTGCCTGCAGCAGTTGTAGATGCGCCAAGTTTGGTGGCGTTTAAGAGGTTAGTTGATAAGTATATGGAAGAGAAGGGAATGGTTTAGTTTGGAGGGGCATTGCTTTTTATATTGGTCGGCGCAACATCGAAGGCCGAAGGGCCTGTTCTGTGCTGTAATGTTCTATGTTCTATGTTCTATTCAATGGCATTACTATTGCTGAGTCCCTCACTATCAGCATCCGGGAGTTACCATTAACCAGAAACAGAAATGGACAAATCATATAAATACTGGGAGCAACAAGAGCAGGTCAGAGGCTAGGAATACTGCGGCAAGTAACTCACCTCCTGACTTCCCAAAGCCTATCCACCAACTACAAGGCACAAGTCAGGAGTGTGATGGAATACTCCCCACTTGTCCAGATAGGTGCAGCTCCAACAACACTTAAGAAGCTTGACACCATCCAGGACAAAACAACCCGCTTGATTGGCACCCCTCACACAAATGGTCAATCCCTCCACCACTGATGCATAGGGACAGCTGTGTTTATCACTCTCAAAATACACTGCAACAACTTACCAAGGCTCCTTCCAAACATATGGCCACTACCACTTAGAAGGACAAGAGTAGTATATACCTGGTAACACCATCACTTGCAAGTTCCCCTCTGAAGGAGGATGTCAGTTGGATGGATTTGCTGGCAAGATAACAACGGACTTGGTACAGGATGATCCCTCAAACAAGATAGTTTATTAAAGCTTGCAAGTAGGGGAAAGCACTCAAGACTCTTTCAAGGTACATGAGTTTGTGAGTTACATTTTATCTGTTTACAAAAATTGCATACTCATCCTCCCAGCTGCTTATGTAACCAGTCCTTTGTTCCAAACATTGACCAGGGCTGACTCTTTACATCAGTTTCTGTTCTTGTAATTATATTACACCCACATTGTTCCTTTAGGTATCTTTTCCTGATTGAGGTAGAATCGTCACATTTGATTACTGGTTTTTCCCCTTACCTAATTACGTCTTCTATAGCAGCATGATAGCACAGTGGTTAGCACTACTGCCTCACAGTGCTAATGATCTGGGTTTGATTCTTGGCTTAGATCAGTGTCTGTGCAAAGTCTGCATGTTCTCTCTGTTTCTGTGTGGATTTTCTCTGAGTGCTCCAGTTTCCTCCCACAGTGTGAAAGGCGTGCTGGTTAAGTGCATTGGTCATGCTAAATTTTCCCTCTGTTACCTGAACAGTGTAGTGATGAAGGGATTTTTACAGTAACTTCATTGCAGCATTAATATAAGCCTATTTGTGACAATAATAAATAAACTTTAAAACAAAACTAACACAATCATATCTCCCAACACAATTAGAAAACCTTTAGCCCTTAAAGTTTTTTTATTTCCCCTAATACCCTCCAATTTACTTACAAACCTTGTGTTGAACTATATCACCATTCCTTCACTGTCACTGGATCAAAATCCTGGAATTCCCTCCCTAACAGCATTGTGGGCAAGGGGTTTAAAAGGCAGCTGAATGCCACCCTCTGTAGGGCAATTAGGGAGGGACAATAAATGCTGGCTTAGCCAGTGACATCCACATCCCATAAATTAATTAAAAGAAAGAAAGAGAAAGCCCTCTCCAAAGGACCCTCCATGTGGAAACAGCCATTGTTCCTCAAGGTTCCAGCTCTTACACCAATACAGGGGCAGATTAACTGGTTCTGACATTGGACGTCATACCATGAGTAGAGGACCCTCACCTGGAGAAATTCACTGAAGGACAAGGCAACCATCTCCAGAGGCCTTAAATGACCCATCACTGTCAGTTAGACCATAAAAACAAATCAAATTCTTGGTGCTGTCAGCAGAATCAGGATTCAGAAGCAAAGGACCTCAGTTAAACTGCAGTCAGATCGCACTGTGCGGTGTTGGGTCTCCCACTATGGAGAGGATGTAAGAGTATTTGAAAGTGTGCAGTGTAGCTTCATGGGACATCATCAGGAATGAGAGATTTTTGTCATGAAGAGATCCTTGAGAAATGACGTGTTTCTCCATTGGAGTTAAGATGACAAATGATCATGATACAGTGAACAGTGATGGACTGTCACTCCAAGCCACTGCAGTAGGGGCACATTTACAATCATCACAGATAGAGTGAAAGAGGTCAGGAGGAAATTGGGCACAGAGTGACTGGCATGTAAAATTCACTGTCACTATTCATTACTGTAGCACAGTTTTAAAAATTAAATTAAATTGCTTGAGGAGGAATGATATTACAGGTTATAGGAATGAGTGGGAGAGTGGGTTGAGATAGGTATCTCGCTGGAGAAACACGGTGATACAGAGCGGACCAAGCTAAATAATCTAATGCTTCTTAGGAATGTTCAATAATTCAGTATCGTCTTTGCAGACTGCACAAATAATCCTCTCCTTTATTGTCCCACTGTGCCTTCTTTCCCAAGTTTATTCCCGTTTTGCACTCTCTAGCTAGTTCCACAATGATCACCGTCCTATACACTCTCCAAAGTTTCTCAACAATCCCTTCATATAGAACCATAGAAAGTTACAGCACAGAGGGAGGCCATTTGGCCCATCTTGTCCATGGCAGAGAATTCCTCCACTTCATTTATTCAAGATGGAACCTCAATTTAACATCTATTATTGGAAATCAGTATCTCTGACAATTGTCGCACTCCCTAGTATGCCCCCCTGGCAGTCCAGCATTCCCTCATAACTCTCTCAGTATGGCCCTCTGATAATGCACATATGAACTAGGAGCAAGAATAGGTTACTCAGACCCTCGAGACTGCTCTACTATTCAATAAGATAGAATCCATGCAATGCAGAAGGAGACCATTCAGCCCGTCGAGTCAGCACCGACCACAGTATCACCCAGGCCCTATCCCCATAACCCCATGCATTTACCCTAACTAGTACCACTACGGGGCAATTTAACATGGCCAATACACATAAATGTGCACATCTTTGATGATGAACATCTCGCTAGGGCCATCCCCACCCCCCCACTTCTTGCTTTCAGACAACTGCACAACCTCAAACAGATCATTGTTCGCAGCAAACTACCCAACCTTTAGGAGAACAGTGACCACAATACCACACAACCGTGCCACAGCAACCTCTGCAAGACATGCCAAATCATAGACATGGACGACATCATCAAACGTGAGGATACCATTCACCAGGCACACGGTACATACTCTTGCAACTCGGCCAACATTATCTACCTAATACGTTGCAAGAAAGGATGTCCCGAAGCATGATACATTGGGGAGACCATGCAGACACTACGACAGCGGATGAATGAGCATCACTCAACAATCACCAGGCAAAACAGTTCCCTTCCTGTGGGCGAACACTTCAGCAGTCATGGGCATTCGGCCTCTGACCTGCGGGTAAATGTTCTTCAAGGGGGCCTTCGTGACACACGACAGCGCAGAGTTGCTGAGCAGAGACTGATAGCCAAGTTCCGCACACATGAGGACGGTCTTAATAGGGATCTTGGCTTCATGACACACTATCTGTAACCCCGTAACTTGCCTGGGTTAGCAAAAAACCTCACTTACTGTGCTGTCTGGAGAAAATACACAATTCTCTAACCAATGCTCAGGATGTGTGAAGGGAATCCTGAGCATTATATAGAGTTTACTATCAAATAAATCGGTTGGATTTAAAGTTGATGTTGCTAAATTCTTACTTTGTGGGAGGAAACCAGAGCATCTGGAGGAAATCCACATAGACATAGGGAGAATGTGCAAACTCTACACTACCACTATGCCACCATGCCACCATGCCCCATGTTAATCAGAAATCTATCCAGCTCTGCCATAACAATATTCAAAGACTTTGCTTCCATTGCCTATTGAGGAAGAGAGTTCCACAACTCACCTTCCTCTGAGAAAAAATTCTCCTCATCTCCATCTTAAATGAGCGATCCCTTTGTTTAAACAGTGACCGTGAGTTCTGGGTTCTCCAACAAGAGAATCCTCTCCATGCCCACCCTGTCAATACTCCTCAGCAGCTTAAAGTTTCAATCCAGTCACCTCTTACTAAACTCCAGTGGATACAATCCTAACTTCTCCAATTTTTCCACATAAGATAATCTGCCCATTCCTAATATTAGTAAACCTTCTCTGAATTGCTTCCAATGAAATTATCTTTCTTTAAATAAGGAGACTAATATTGCACACAATACTCCAGATTTGGACTCACCAATGCCCTGTACAACTGAAGCATAACCTCCCTATTTTTGTAATTAATTCCCCTCACTGTACTGACCCAAGGCCACACAACATCAAAGTGGTTCGCACTGCTGCCTCACAGCGTCAGGGACCCAGATTCAATTTCCAGCTTGGACTACAGTCTGTGCGGGTCTGCACATTCTCCCCATGTCTGCGTGGGTTTCCTCTGGTTGCTCCAGTTTCCTCCGACAATCAGAAAGCCACGCTGTTTAGATGCATTGGCCATGCTAACTTCTCCCTCGGTGTACCCAAACAGATGACGGAGTGTGGCGACTGGGGGATTTTCACAGTAACTTCATTGCAATGTTAATGTAAGGCTACTAGTGGCTAATAAATAAATTAAACTAAACTCCAACAGTGCAGCATTCCCTCAGTACTGATCTTCTGACAGTGCAACACTTCCTCAGCACTGACCCTCTGACAGTGTAGCACTCCCTCAGTACTGACCCTCTGACAGTGTAGCACTCCCTCAGTACTGACCCTCTGACAGTGCAGCACTCCCTCAGTATTGACCCTCTGACAGTGCAGCATTCCTTCAGTACTGACCCTCTGACAGTGCAGCACTCCCTCAGCACTGACCCTCTGACAGTGCAGCACTCCTTCAGTACTGACCCTCTGACAGTGCGGTACTCCCTCAGTACCGACCCTCTGACAGTGCAGCACTTCCTCAGTACTGATCCTCTGACAGTGCAGCACTCCTTCAGTACTGACCCTCTGGCAGTGCGGTACTCCATCAGCACTGACCCTCTGACAGTGCGGTACTCCCTCAGTACTGACCCTCTGACAGTGCAGCACTCCCTCAGTACTGACCCTCTGACAGTGCAGCACTCCCTCAGTACTGACCCTCTGACAGTGTGGCGCTCCCTCAGTACTGACCCTCTGACAGTGCAGCACTCCCTCAGTACTGACCCTCTGACAGTGCAGACTTCTCAGTACTGATCCTCTGACAGTGCGGCACTCCTCAGTACTGACCTTCTGACAGTGCAGCACTTCCTCAGTACTGATCTCTGACAGTGCGGCACTCCCTCAGCACTGACCCTCTGACAGTGCGGTACTCCCTCAGTACTGACCATCTGACAGTGCAGCACTCACTCAGTACTGACCCTCTGACAGTGCAGCACTTCCTCAGTACTGATCCTCTGACAGTGCAGCACTCCCTCAGCACTGACCCTCTGACAGTGCAGCACTCCTTCAGTACTGACCCTCTGACAGTGCGGTACTCCCTCAGTACTGATCCTATGACAGTGCAGCACTCCCTCAGTACTGACCCTCTGACAGTGCAGCACTCCTTCAGTACTGACCCTCTGACAGTGCGGTACTCCCTCAGTACTGACCCTCTGACAGTGCAGCACTCACTCAGTACTGACCCTCTGACAGTGCAGCACTCACTCAGTACTGTTCCTATGATAGTGCAGCACTCCCTCAGTACTGTTCCTATGACAGTGGAGTGCTCACTCAGTACTGGCTCTTTCGCAGAGCTCCTTCTCAATTCCCGTGAAAGTGGCAGCTTAGATTTGTGCTGATGTCTTTGGTGAGGGAATTGAACTCTCTGAAGACTTGGAGGGCAGGGTGCAAAGTACGGAGCTAAAGCTGGCACAGGAACAACTTCAGAAAAGCAACTAATGTTGACTTAGATCAGTGAGTTTGTGGTCAGTGACTATTGGTCAGATATGCTGTGCATTATGATTAGCGTAAATCACTCCTTTGTGTTCAATTGCTTCTACCTCGATGCTGCTCATCTGTCATGTGCTAAGTGACCCTTGGTTTCACGCTTAACATTTCTTCAGGAATAAAATGCACATCAGAAATCTGAAACAATGTGGAAAAAGAGGTAAATGCCTGAAGCTCTCAGCAGGTCTGGCTGCATCTGCAGGGAAACATAGAGAGAAATAGAGTTTAGTTCTCTTGGCTTTCTATCTGTCACTCTGATAGGGAAAGGGCAGGCTTTGGCCCTAAGTCTCCATCAGAACTGGCCTTGCTGCTGTTTGCTCATCGTCTATACAACTCTCTCCAGTCCAGCCAGCCGATTTTGCTCAGGTATTGGTCGGAACATTTTTAAAATTTGTTGCTGGAATGTGAGTGTTGCTGGTTGAGCCAGCATTTATTATCCATACTTAATTGCCCTTGAACTGAGTGTCTCGCTGGGCCATTTCAGAAGGTAGTTAACAATCAACTATATTGTTGTGGCTCTGCAGTCACATGTAGGCCAGACCAGGTGAGGACAGCAGATTTCCTTCCTGATGGACATTAGTGAACCAGATGGGTTTTTCCAACAATCAAAGATAGTTTTGTGATCACCATTACAGAGACAAGCTTTCAATTCCAGATTTTCCCTGAGTCACCTCCTGTATTCAAATTTTATTAATTTAAATTCCACCAGCTGTTGTGGTGGGAATTAAATCCATGTCCTCAGAGTATTAGAATCACATAACTCCTACAATGCAGAAGGAGACCATTCAGTTCACACTGAGTATCCTCCAATAGAGTATCTCACCCAGGCCCTATCCCTGTAACCCACATATTCACCCCACTAATCCCCCTAACTTTCACATCTTGGGACGTAAGGGGCAATTTAGCATGGCCAATCCACCTAGCCTGCATACGTTTGGAGTGTGGAAGGAAACCAGAGGATCTGGAGGAAACCCACGCACACATGGGGAGAATGTGCAGACTCTGCACAGACAGTGTCCCGAGCTGGGAATTGAATCCAGATCCCTGATGTGGTGAGGCAGTGGTGCTAACCACTGTGCTGATGATGGTGCAATGCTAATTTTTTAATCTATATTCTTCACTGTCAGCATTTATTGACCATCTCTAATTGGCCTTTGATGATGAGCTTCCCTCTTGAACCTCTGCTGTCCTGTGGTGTAAGTGCAGCACAGTGCTGTTAAGGAGAGAATGCCAGGATTTTGATCCAGTGATAGTGAAGGAATGGCAATATATTTCCAAGTCAGGATGGTAAAAGGCTTGGAATGGAACTTCCAGGTGTTCCCATGCATCTGCTGCCCTTGTCCTTCTCGACGGTAGAGGTTGTGGGTTTGGAAAGTGCTGTCTAAAGAGCCTTGGTGAGTTGCTACAGTGCATTTTGTGAATAGTACACACTGCGTCCATGTGTATTGGTGGTGAAGGGAGAGGATGTTTTTGGGTAGAGTGCCAATTAAACAGGCTGCTTTGTTCTGGAAGGTGTGCACCTTCTTGAATATTGTTGGGGCTGCACTCATCCAGGCAAGTGGAGAGTATTCTATCACACTTCTGACTTGTGCCTTGTAGATGGTGGATAGGCTCTGGGGAGTCAGGAGATGAGTTACTCACCACAGAATCCCCAGCCTTGCAGACAGAAGCCGGGATTCTCTGGGTTGGGTTGTGAGATGTCCAAAGTCGTGTTTCCCATTGATGTAAAATCAGGAAGTGATTGTTCCCTCCAACCCCTGTCAGTGGTGGCCTGTGATTTCCACTCTTCACTGTGAGCAAACTGACTGGAATGAGAATCAAATCCCCAACATCAAAATATCCATCTACAGCAGGGAGGGTAAGAATGGCACAGAGCACAACTAGCTTCAATAAGCGTACAGTGGGGACCTAACCTCCAAAGGCAGCTCAGGCATGAGCACAGTAGTCATGGGATGGTTCTATGCTACGGGGGGAAAGGGGATATGCAAGTTTGAGTCAGGAGCAGATAGGGGCAAAGTTGGGGAGATGGGGGTGGAGTCGGGCGAGATGGGGGCGAAATCTGGGGATATGAGAGTGGAGTCAGAGAGATAGGGACAGAATTGGGGAGATGGGGATGGAGTCAGGGGGATGAGGCACGGTCAGTGGAGATGGGAGCGGGGTCTGGGGAGATGGAGGTGGAGTTGGGGAAGGTGGGGGCAGAGTCAGAGGAGACGGGAGCAAGGTCGGGAGAGATGGAGGCAGAGTCAGGGAAGATGGGGCAGAGGCAGAGGAAATAGGTACGGAGTCAGGGAGAGATGAGACAGAGTCAGGGGAGATGGGAGGAGTCGAGGGAGAAGGGGGCAGAGTCACGTAAGATGGGGCAGACTGGGGGAAAGATGGGGGTTCACAGGCAGGTTTGAAAAGCATCATGTTTGAGGATGCTCTCTACAGCCGGACCAGAAGCTTCTCAAACAGCGGGAGGTACACCTGGGCATTGTGGCGGGGGTGTGGTGGGGGGGGGGGGGGGGGGGGGGGGGGGGGGGGGGGGGGGTGTGGTGTGGAGTAATCACAGGCTTATGATTCCACTTACTCTGGGGTGGGGGCATCTACTAGCAGGATGTTGGTAAAAGTAATGTTAATTGAAAACATGTCAGTCCTTGACACCCCAGTGCAGCTAAAACCCATCAGCAGTAACTAAATTGACGTGTTTGGAGTCAAATGAGTCACACAATTATGTCCACTCAAGCATCACTTATCTGTAACAGGATCACTGATTGCTTCTCAGCATTTAACTCTCGGCACATTGATGTCCATGTCTGATGACTGCCATACACTGCCTGTCCCATTGTCTGGCTAAATTTACAGCAATATCCCTTTACAACATTGGTACCGGCAAACTACCAGAGGAGAGCATTCCTAATCCTCAGTTCTGTGCTATACCCTCTCTTCCCTGACTCTGCCCCCATCTCCCCAGACCCGCCCCCATCTCCACTAACTCTGGTCCACCCCCTGATATGACCCCCATCTCCCCAACTCCACCCTCATCTGCCCCTGACTCAAACTTGCAAATAATTGACAAGTAATCCCCATCAGCCAAGTTGAACACAAGGCGTTGGATTGAAGCTCTGGACAATGTCTGTGACTCAGATGAGAGCTCAGGGTGCATAAGGATACTGTGGATCTCCATAGTCTCTCCATTCCAGAGGGATGATGAGAAATTATGTTGGGAACAGTGCACTGATCCTCACAGAGCTTCTGGATGATGGCAACTCACTTGCTCTCAATGACCAATCATGGTGATGCAGTGGGGAAGATCTGATGGTATTCTTTGTGAGCTGCAGCCTTGACGTTCAGTGTCACTGGGGGCAGAAGCAGAGGGGATGGAGGATGCCAGAAACAGCCCAAAGAGCACACATGGACAGGGACTGGACAATGTGGCAGACATCCTTATTCCTTAAAGAGATTGGGGATTTTCCCAGTAACTTCACTGCAGTGTTAATGTAAGCCTACTCGTGAATGTCGAAAGTAAACTTTAACTTTAAGACACAGGCACAACAGCAGTGTTCAGTCATGCTGTTAGTATAAGGGGAAACTTGCACAAAGCACACATGGAGAACCCCACCACCCCCCCCACCCCATGGACTGAGCACTCTCTCTTTATTTTGTGCAAAGAACAAGTTTTCACTTCAGAATTACACAAACACATCTCATCAGAACAAGGAGCAATGAAAAGGGTGTAAATAGTTTATTCACAGAGGTGAACATTATATATAAGTGGTTAACACCTGTGCCCATGCTGTGCAACTAAAATTTCTTAACATTTCTAATCCTATAGCTATATCTTGGTGCGTTCCAACATCCACGGTGGAGGTGGAAGCTATGTCTGCCGTGCCTTGTTGTCTGTGATGATCTTGGGTGGGCATCCTCTGTGGGTTGAGAGCCCTAGCCTGTTTTGGGGGTCCCACTGTGTGGCAGTGCCATCCTCCTTGGTCTGTGGAGCTAGAGCTGAGCTGGTCACAGGAAAACGGGAGTTGGATGGCTGGGACACTTGTGGAAATCAATTAATCAAATCAATTAAAAAGTAATTAATTGTACTCTGGATTGTGCTTTGTCCTTTTCCTTGGTCATCCTAAACCATATCGTACAATTATCATATTAATTATTAATTAATATCAATATTATCAATTATTAATTATATTATCAATTATAATTAATTATTATTAATATTAATCGTACAATTATCGGCGCAACTTGTGGGCCGAAGGGCCTGTTTGTGCTGTAGTTTTTCTATGTTCTAATGTTCTATTATCACAATCACTTAAATGTTTCTCTGCCAACATCTGATCTACTTTCTCCCACTGCACCCGCATTCTCCCCCCCACTCCTTTGTTCCCAAGAATTCAGTCCGGGATGCAAATTAGATGCAGACTTTTCCAGCAGAACTTCATGAAGTATTTCACTGAGTATCAAGAGCTTCCTCTTCCTTCTTAAACAGGGAAAAATTTACAAAACAGGAGTCAAAAGACACTGTGGTAGAACGCTGTAAATATTGTACCAACTGCAGGTAGACACAAAATAGTACTGAGGTGCATTGCAAGGAGAGAAGGAAACGAGCAAGGAAAGATGGCGGAGAACGAGTGGGGTGGGGAGGGATGATTTAAGAGACCAAGGTGGAATCCTGCACTCTAACCTGCTGAAGAATGTAGAGTGACTTTCAAGGGCATCTTGACAAATACATGAATAGTATGGGAATGGAGGGATATGGTTCCCAGAAGGATAGGGGGTTTTAGTTCAGATGGGCAGCATTGTCAGTGCAGGCTTGGAGGGCCAAAAGGCCTGTTCCTGTGTCAAAATTTTCTTTTTTTTAATTCTAATGTAGAACCACAGCAAAGGTTTTTGAGGGTCTTCCTCCTTTTAGATTCTCTCTCTGTGTAATCTTGCTGGTCAAAACACCACTTAGCGATGAAGATGAAGCGAAATCCCCCCAGAGTTGCAGCCTGATTCCATTATGAATGCCTCCTGTGAACGGGCTGACTGTGTGAACCAGTCAGCAAGGCATTACCGCAGCTTCTTCCAGAACTCTATATCATATCAGCTTCTATATCATATCAACTCAACTCAGCTTCTTTCCCTCTTATTGGGGTTGTAGTTTGTATCATTAAGAATAAATTTACAGATTCTGGAGACAAAACTGTTGGTTGTAATTTATTTAATCTCAGGCTGCAGAAAAAAAATCATTTCACTTCCATGGTTTACGATTGATCTGTACTGCTACGTAAAGTTATCAGTATGAATCGTCCAGATATTTGATGTCTTATGCTGCAGCCATTCTCTTCCCTTCAGCAACTTCTCTCATCTTCCTCTCAGCAAGCTGTCATGTAGGGGATTGCAAATGGTATCTACTGAAAGAATTGTCATTCTCAGGTCACATTGTGCATGCAAGTGTGTGCACACGTTTGTGTATGTGCATATATGCATATATGCATGCATCCATTGGTGTGTGTGCATGCATGTGTGCGCATGAGTGCAATTGTGCATGTGTGTATGTATGTCTTGTGCAAGTGTGCATACATAAAGAGGTACAATAGCAATTGGTACCTATATACAAAGGATTGCCAGGATATATTGTAGACAAACAGGCCATTCAGCCCATCTTATCCATGCCAATATCTATGATCCACTCAAGCCTCCTCCCTTTCCTGGTCTAAATCCACCATCTTAACTGTTCCCATCTCTCTCAATCACTTGCTTAGCTTCCCTTTAAATACTCGTGGCACTGTGGCACAATGCTGAGTGCTGCAGCCTCACAGTGCCAGGGACCCAAGTTCGAATGTGGCCTCAGGTCACTGTCTGTGCGGAGTCTGCACGTTCTTCCCGTGTCTGCGTGGGTTTCCTTCGGGTGCTCCAGTTTCCTCCCTCAGTCCAAAGATGTGTGAGTTAGATCGATTGGCTGTGCTAAATTGCTACTTAGTGTCGCAAGATGTCTAAGTTAGATGGATTAACCAAGGTAAATGTGCAGAGATAGGGCAGGAGAGAGGACCCTGGTAAGATACTCTATCAGAGAGCCAGTGCAGACTCAATGGGCTAAATGGCCTCTTCTGCACTATAGTATTCTGTGATCTATAATATTCACTTCAAGCACTTTCTCTGGTACATTCAAACACATTTAACATAGCAAAATGTGGTGAGGCACTCCACAGGAATACTGTCAAAGGAACATTTCTGTCTTCTGTTACGGTACCTCTTTGTCCCTGTTTTAGGTCCTGTCCCAATCTCTTGTAAAGTTTGAGCACTTCTGCTGTGCTGTTTGGTGCTGAGCTCATGCCTAGCTTTTTGCTGAGTTAGTACATCCTCTAATTACTCATGCTCTCTTGTTCATAACCCGTAGCAACGGTTCAAGAGTGCAAACTCTATCTGCTTAATGGAATAGATAAAGGTGAGTAGATGTTGTGTATCCAACAGATCAATGAGATGCACTGAGCATGTGGATGAAGAGAGTTCATGCCTCCAACCCCCTTCCCCCCCGGCTCCCCAGGACAGCTCTGTTAATGAAGGCTGGCACTGCCACAGTAAGAGAAAAATTATCTTAGTTCAAAAGAGCAAGATGTAGAATCAGTTTGGGGAGAAATAAGGAATAGGAAGAGCCAGAGGCCATTTGTCGGACTAGTTCATTGGTGCCCTTACAGTAGTCAGACTGTAGGACAGAGAATACAGGAAGAAATAAATACAAACGTATTAATTAGGAAAAAGATTGTTGTATTTGGCAAGCTGTAACTAATGGATCAATGCTGGGCCTCAACTATATATAATCAACATCCATGGCTCAGATGAAGTGACCAAACATATGGTAGCTAAATTTCCCAAATATACCAAGGTAAATAGAGAAGTAAGTTGTCAAAAGGAGGTAGAGAATCTGAAAGATGACATACACAGGTTAAGTAATGGACAAAAAATTTGCCAGATGGAATGTAATGTGGGAAAATATGAACTTGTCCACTTTGACTTTGGAAGAATAGGGAAGTAGAATATTGTTTAAATGGAAAGAGATCGCTGAACTCAGAGGTACAGACTATGCTGAGGAAGAGATCATTGTCCACCTCCTTGTGTAAAGGTCTGGAGTGAGAGATGAGGTGGCACAGTGGCTAAAACACTGCGGCCTCACAGCACCAGGGACCCAGTTCGATTCCACGTTTGGCTCACTGTCTATATAGGATTTGCACTTCCCCCCCATGTCTGCGTGGATTTCCTCTGGGTGCTCCGGTTTTCTCCCACAGTCCAAAAATGTGTAGGTTAGCCGAATAGGCCATGCTAAATTATCCCTTAGTGTTCAAAGATGTGTTTATTAAGGGAATTAGCATGGTAAATGCATGGGGTTTTGAAGATAGGGCAGGGGAGAGGGTTGGGCCTGGGTAAGATGCTCTTCTGGAGAGTCAAAATTGACTTCTTCTGAACTGTAGGGATTCTATGAATGAATAGGTTTTCATGGATTCATCCCAAACAGCTCTGTAACGCAGGAATCTGTGCTCTACGGGCGTTCCCAGGGATGCATACCAAGACAAACATCATGATGTGGAGATGCTGGCATTGGACTTGGGTGGACACCGCAAGAAGTCTCACATTGTCAGGTTAAAGGCCAACAAACTTATTTGTAAATTTGTATATAAACCTATTGGGCTTTTATCTATTGGTGTTGTGAGATAAACATCAACTGTTACCGGAGGAACATTAACTTGGTAAAAGATACTTTTTGGTCTGCCCGAAATTTGATGATCTACAAGTGAAAAAGGTTAATACGCAAGTGATTAGGAAGGCAAACAGAATATGGCCACTTATTGCAAGGGAAATGAAATATAAAAAGAGAAGTTTTACTACAGCTGTACAGAGCCTTTAGTGAGAGCACATCTGGAATACTACATATAGTTTTGCTCTTATCTGAAAAATGATATAATTGTAATTAGAAACCATTCAGAAAAGATTCATTGTACTCATTGCTGGGATAAATAGGTTACCTTATGTGGAAAGATTGAACAGGTTGGTGGTGTTGTGGATAGTCTGGAGGGATGTCAGAAATTGCAGCGAGACATAGATAGGATGCAAGACTGGGCGGAGAAGCGGCAGATGGACTTCAATGCAGATAAATGTGTGGTGGTCCATTTTGGCAGGACCAATGGGATGAAGCAGTATAATATTAAGGGTAGGAGTCTTGGCAGTGTTGAGGAGCAGAAGGATCTTGGGGTCCGGGTCCATAGGACTCTTAAATCAGCCCCACAGGTGGAGGATGTGGTCAAGAAGGCATTATGGTGTACTGGCCTTCATTAATCGAGGGATTGAGTTTAGCAGTCGGGAGGTAATGCTGCAACTTTATAAGACCCTTGTCAGACCCCACTTGGAATACTGCGTGCAGTTCTGGTCGCTTCACTATAGGAAGGCTGTGGAAGCTATTGAGAGGGTGCAGAGGAGATTTACAAGGAAGTTGCCTGGATTGGGAGGCATGCCTTATGAAGAAACGTTGAGGGAGCTCGGTCTCTTCTCCCTGGAGAGACAAAGGTTGAGAGGCGACCTGATAGAGGTTTATAAGAGGTTGAGAGGAATAGATAGGGTGGATTCTCGGAGGCTATTTCCTAAGGCTGAAATGGTCGCTACAAGAGAACACAGGTTTAAGGTACTGGGGGGCAAGTACAGAGGAGATTTTAGAGGTGAGTTTTTCACTCAGAGAGTGGTGAGTGAATGGAATCAGCTGCCGTCAGTGGTGGTAGAGGCGAACTCACTGGGGTCTTTTAAGAGACTTTTGGATGAGTACGTGGGATTTAATGGGATTGGGAGTTACAGATAATTCTATGGCCTGGTGGGTACCGATATGATCGGCGCAACTTGTGGGCCGAAGGGCCTGTTTGTGCTGTGGTATTCTATGTTCCATGAACAGATTAGGTCCATGTCCGTGCAGGTTTAGAAGAATGTTTTGATTTATTATTGTCACATGATTATACAATGAAAAGTATACAATGAAATACAATGAACAGTATGTGAGGTAATCTTATTGAAACATACAGGATTCTGAGGGGATTTGACAGGGTGGATGCTGAGTTTCCATTTGTGGAGAGAGGAGAATTAGGGGATACAATTTAAAAATAAGGAGTCTCCCTTAAGACGAGAAGATCTTTTCTCTCTCAGAGGGTCAATAAGTGTTTGGAATTTATTCCTCAGAGAGCAGTGAAGACTGACTTACTGAGTATATTCAGGGCTGAGATAGACAGATTTCTGATTGACCTAGGAGTCGAGGGTTATAGGGGGAGCATACAGGAGCTTGGAGATTACCATCAGACCAGCCATGACCTTATCGAACAGTGGAACAGACTCAAAGCACGGAACTGCCTACTCTTTAGAAGAATGAGAGATGATTTTATTGAGACATATGGCATTCTCAGGGGGTTTGACAGGATCAATGCTGAGAAGTTGTTTCTCACAATGAGAGAATCTACGGTCAGAGGTATCATCTCAAAGTAAGGGATTGCCCATTTCAGACAGAGATGAGGGGAATTTCTTCTCTCAGAGGATAGTGAATCTGTGGAATTCAAAGGGCCGTGGAGGCTGGGTCATTAAGCATGTTCAAAGCTGAGACAGACAGATTTTTAATCAGTAAGGGAATCAAGGGTTACGGGGATGAGGTGAAAAGTGGAGTTGTGGATTATCGTATCAGATCAGTCATGATCTCATTGAATAGCAGAGCTGACCCGATGGGCCGAATGGCCTATTTCTGCTTCGACATCTTACATCTTACAATACTGCATTGGGAGTGTTTAAGTTGAACCCAGGATTTTAAGGTTCAGAGATAAGAGTGCTACATGTGAGGGAAATCTGGTACCTAAGAGTTAAGTACAGCCTGACACCCTGCCTCGCACCTGAGGAAACTGATGGATTGCGTTACTGCAAAAGATTAATTCAGCAGCTTAAGGAAGAATCACAGGGAAGTTAATGATTTTATGTGCTCTGGGTTATAATTACTTCAGTTCACAGCATTGTTCTCCCAAGCGACACCGACAATTACTCGCCTGTTAATTGTCTCACTGTTTCTGTGGACACGAATCATCAGCAATGAGCTGTGCCTGAGCATTCCTAATCAAACAGTAGCAATCATCTTCTGTCTGATGGCTTGGAGACAGAATGACTCGCCCTGAATTGTACAAGTCACTGGTGATTTGACGTTCATACTCATTCAATGGTGTCAGCTGAGTTCAACAGTGCAGCAACTGCAATGAGGGTGAAAATTAAAAGGCAGAAACTGCTCGAAATACTCAGTAGGCAAGGCAGCATCTGTTGGGAGAACATCAGTTGAGGGTGCAGGATGGCAAGCCTTCATTAAATGTAGAATCATGTGATTCAGAATAGAGAGAGCAGGTCAGATCTGAAACATTGGCTGCATTTATTCAAGTTGATTGGAAAGGAGGTGGTGGTTGTTGTTGGACTGAAGAGGGAGGGTGGTGGCAGTAAGGGTGTCTCAACCCCCATCTCATTTCCCCTCTCCTATCCCCCAGCAGGTGGTCCATGTCACTTCCATTAGGGAAAGCCCTCTAGTATTAACTGCTTCTGAGGAACTAAATTGGTGGCCTAAATAGGGATTGAATCTTGCCCTCTGAGAGATACCAGTGAATCAGAGGTTAGCA
This sequence comes from Sphyrna mokarran, assembly GCA_024679065.1. Lineage (NCBI taxonomy): Eukaryota > Metazoa > Chordata > Chondrichthyes > Carcharhiniformes > Carcharhinidae > Sphyrna > Sphyrna mokarran. The sequence goes on from JAGIQG010000002.1 coordinate 8,408,513, forward strand.
GCTGTCTATAGCCAGCAATGCCACCCAAGGACCAAGGCCAATAGCAAGTAAGGGTGAAATGAGAGGGTATCACAGGGTAGGGATCATGAGGAGGGTTTGGAGACATCGCCCTTCTATTCTATCAATCACTTTAAATCCATGCCCCTTAGTCACAGATCTTTCTGCTCAGAGAAATAGGTGCCTCCCATCCACTCTATCCAGACTCCTCCCAACCTTTGGCACCTCAATCAAAGCTCTCCTCAGCCTTCCATTCCTTGCTTTCATACTCAATCCCTCTCTTCATGAAGCTCAAAGTTCTCAAAACCTCTATTCACGCAACTAATTCCCCATTTCACCCATGTGATGAGTAGAAAGGGGAACAAGCAGAGGTCTTCTATGAAGGGGGAGGGTGGAGTGTGCTGCAGGAAGAAATCGCATTAAAATTACACCTTCAGAAAGCAAGGCACGCAGAGATTGTATGATTCAACAGCAGGTGTTAGTGAGAGAAACACCCAATGAAGGTAAGCTGAGACATCAACCACTCACCAGTGACTTTATAAAACAAAAATATGATGTGGAGATATTGGCATTGGATTGGGCTGGGCACAGTGAGAAGTCTCATAAAACCAGGTTAAAGTCCAACAGGTTTGCAATCATGAGCTTTTGGAGCTTCTTCATCAGGTGAGCTTATTTTAAAATAACTAACCTCAACCTCAATACCCTAACTGAGCATCTGTGGGTTAGAAAATCACTGTGGTGTTTGGATCAAGATCCAATAGAACAATATTCAAAAAGAGAAACATGTTAAACTGCCAAGATGGAGGGAACTGGTGCCAATTATTAAAAGAATTCTCCCAAACCCAGAGGAGCAAAGATAAGAGAATTGGAACAAACACACAAATATCATAACTCCAGCAATTACTTAATATCACCTTGCTTTTTTTTTAACCCAAGAAAATATACTTTTTAATGCATCACTGAGTAAATAAATTAGCATTACATTCAATGTTAAAATGATTTCCTTTATTGCACTGATGGAATAAAGCATTACAAAGCATTGTCTCAACAGACAACATTTACGAGAAAATACTTTTATCTCCTCTTGCTACATGGATGAACACTCTTCCTCAGTGACTGACTTCAGTTGGCGCTTGAACAGACAGCACGATCGGTGAACAAAGAACCTGACTGCAAATCCACAGTGAGATCGAATTCTCCCTCCACAATTCATGAATCTGTGAGACTTCCAACTGAAATTAATGTTGACAGTCTCGGTCTAGTTCATAGCAAATCCATGTCTGCAATGCCAAGTGTTATATTGTTCTGCACTCAACAGTCAGTCAACTTCTTTAAAAATTGCCGAGGAATTATTTAGTGGTGGGAATTAGAATGATACACTTTGATCTCAGATTTAATCCCTGGTCTGTGCCTGCCTCAGTGTAAACTTGTCAACCTGTTAAACTGTGCAGGTTTCACCCCACCCCTGAATTTCATGGCCAAACGATAAGAATCAGTAAGGCCTGTCACAGCTTTACAAGGTCTTTGCTGTGCATTCAGCTGCAGTGAGTACAGTGATGAGGAGATCAGTTTAGAAAACAAATTCAGGTATCTAATTTATCTCGCTGTCAAGCACTCATTCACTCTGGGTGAATGGTTCTAAGTACAAACCACACAGAAGGCACTGAATTGGGGCAGGAAATGTGTTTATATTCGTGCACATTGAGTAATCACTCACCAGTTAACGAGAATGCAGTACTGCTGGCCTGTTACTAGTAATTCAGGCACAGTCAGGAATATAAATCAAGCACCCTGTGGTGCCAATGATCAGTCAGAAGAAGGTGGCCCATTGGGAGGGAAGGGATGATTGTATTCACATAGGTCATAGTCCAAACTGGTCTAGGTAGCAGATTGAATTGTTATAGTCCTTTCACATTGAAGTACCTTCGCTGTCTTGGGTGGAAGGATTAATAATTACAATATTTTCAACATCACAAGACCCTTGTTGCAATTTCATTGACAAGCTTCCATTCCCATCCCAGCAGCAGAGGTCTGGCTCACTTTTAGGTAGGCTCTTTGCTCTGGATGAGCGAGGCAAGTTCATTGGTCAGTTTGAAATGCTGACCATTCCAATGGAAGTGTGATGGTGGGCTGTTCTCAGGGCTGCTGGCAGGGTATTCAAAGTGAGGACTAAGTTCAAAGGCCAGGGAAGACTTGACCAGCCCCACGCTACCTGACCTTTCCGGGGCTGGGTGATAGACCCGCCCATTCTCCGGCATGAACAGCCTTTCAGGCTCAAACTGCACGGCCAACTTGTCACCACCCCCACAGTAGGACAGCAGCTCTCCCTCCAAGCCCTCCCCTTTAATCAGGTGCGTGAACACAATGGGCAGGTCATCACAGCGAACAAAGTTCCGCTCACGTCCGCACAGTGACACATAGGGGAATTCCTGGTAGCGACCAGTGGAGTTCTTCCTGAGTTGCTTGAAGAAGAAAACAAGGAACTGTTTATCTGTTCAATAACAAATAGAGAGAACAGTTCAATTAAATGGAGGGAAGTCTCCACCAAAATGCTGTAAGACAGCTAGTTACCAAGAAACACAGTACAGGAACAAAACGAGTGGTTGAGACAAGTAATATAGATATAGCTAAGTGGAAGTTAGATAAATACATGAGGGGGAAAGGAATAGGACATGGTGATAGGGTGAGATGAAGTAAAGCAGAGGGACGCAGTGGCATAGTGGTATTGTCACTGGACTAGTTATCCAGAGACCCAGGTTCAAATCCCACCATCTCAGATGTTAAAATTTGAATTCAATAAAAATCTGGAATTTTAAGTCTAATGATGACCATCAAACCAATGTTGATTGTTGTAAAAACTCAAAGATTCACTTTCCCCTTTAGAGAAGGGAAACTGCCATCCTTTCCTGATCTGGCCTACATGTGACTCCAGATCTATAGCAATGTGGTTGACAGAGTGGTGAAGAAGGTATTCAGCATGCTTGGTTTTATTGGTCAGAACATTGAATAAGGAATTGGAATGTCTTGCTGAAGTTGTACAAGGCATTGGTAAGGCCACACTTGGAATACTGTGTACCATTCTGGTCACCCTATTATAGAAAAGGATACTAGAAAGAGTGCAGAAAAGATTAACTAGGATGGTACTAGGACTTGATGATTTGAGTTATAAGCATAGGCTGGACAGACTTTTTTCCCCTGGAGAGTAGGAAGCTTAGGGCTGATTTTATAAACGTCTATAAAATGATGAGGGGCTTACATCAGCCAGATAATCAATATCTTTTGCTAAAGGTAGGGGAGTTAAAACTAGAGGACATAGGTTAAAAGTGAGAGAGAAGAGGTACAAAGGGCCCAAAGGAGCAGTTTTTTTCCCCACACAGAGGGTAGTGAATGTCTAGAATGAGCTGACATTTGTAGTAGTAGAGGCAGGTACAATTTTGTCTTTTAAGAAGTGTTTAGACAGTTACCTGGGTAAGATGGATATAGAGGGATTGGGCAAAACATAGGCAATTGGGAGTAGTTTAGTGCTTAAAAAAAGGGTGATATGGACAGGTTGGGCTGAAGAGCCTGTTTCCATGCTGTAAACCTCCATGACTCTAAATTACCCTCTGAAATAGCCTAGCAAGCCACTCTGTTCAAGGGCAATTACGCATGGGCACAGTCAGCAATACCCATATGAAAAAATACTAACCATGCTCTAATTTCTCCTTTAATAGTGCAGGGCTATTCAAATAGCTTGAGGATAGCTATTCGAGTACACTGAGGGAGAAATTAGCATGGCCAATGCACCTAACTAGCACATCTTTCAGTCTGCGAGAGGAAACCGGAGCACCTGGAGGAAACCCATGCAGACACAAGGAGAACTTGCATTTCCTGCATATTTCCTTATTATCCCTCAGAACTAGAAATTCAGTTTTCACAGCTCAGAAAAGCTGATCCTGTTTTCAAAAATTTATTTGCTGGTTTATCCTGTTTGGATTTTGTGGACATGGAGGTCTGAGTGTGGCAGGGGTGTATCTGGCACTGTTGCTCCCTGGTGGATCAATCCTGAATTGATATTGGGTTACATTAGCACCAGCACCTTGGGGTGGATGCTGACTCATGTGAAAGCATTTTTCAATGTCACACGCCACAGAGTTTCATAGAATGTAAGTATGCAGCCAAAAAAAATGCTCCCCTCCCCTTCTTATGTTATTGATGAACACACTGTATGGTGCAGAATCCATTCATGTTTAATGCCCCATCAAAAGTGATCTGGTGACTCAGGAGTCGCATTCTCACCCGAGTCAGGGTTTTGTTGGTTTGTGGAGGATGGCCCAGTAACAGGGCTCCTTTAAGATTGAGCTTACAGTGAAAGATAAAAAAATTTTGAAGAGATGAATAATAGATTTGTTAGATTTTGAAACGTATAAGATAATGAAGGGGATGGATAAGGTAGAGGTTGAGAGACTGTTCCCGCTTAACAAAGATAGCAGGACTAGAGGGCACAGTCTCAATATTGGGGGGGGCGGGGTTCAGATTGGAGTTGCGATGGGGTTTCTTCATGCAGAGGGTGGTGAATCTTTGGAATTCTTTGCCTGACGAGGTGGTGGAGGCTTCCTTGCTGAATATATTCAAGTCAAGAGTGGATAGGTTTTTAGTTGACAAAGGAATTAAGGGTTACGGGGAGAAAGTGGGACTGAACCACTACAGATCAGCCATGATCTTATTGAATGACGGGGCAGGCTCGAGGGGCTTTTTGGCCTACTCCTGCTCCTATTTCTTATGTTCTTCAACTCTCGCTGTAGACCTCGGCTTCCATTTGGCTCAGGTCAACTGGCTGAAGAACACTTCCCACCAAAGACTGCTTTTATTTAGGAGTGTCACAGATCAATCTCCAACTCCATAATCTATTATAATGCTGTCAGTTGTGAAGGGAATATTAACATGGGAAATAAGGAGTTTATAGCTTTTCTGAGGATGGAGCTATTGGTGAAAAGAGTTTTAGTCCTTCACCTAAATGGTAACACTTAACATACAATAGCTGGAATGAAGAGCCTAGCTGTTAAAAGACAGAAATATGTTAAGTCCTAAGAATTGGCAGTATTTGCCATAAGGGACAAGATTTTTTTAAAAAAAGATTTCTTTTCAGTTGCTTACACTTGAGATTCAGGACAATTTTCACCCTATATCTTTAGAAAGCAGTGATTGAATATTTGTTAGAACACGCTCAGTAAACGATATATATTCACACAATACTCCCCATAGTGATTCCTGCCATTGTTCTAATTGTACTGGAAAAACTTGGCTAGGGTGCAGCAAGTGTTGGAACGCAAGTCTTCAGTACTATTGCCAGAATACTGTCAGGGCCCTGAGCTTTTACAGTCTTCAGCCATTTCTTGATGTCACATGGAGTGAATCAAATTCGCTGGAGATTGGCATCTGAGATATTGGAGCCCTCGAGAAGAGGCCGAAATGGATCATCCACTCGGCACTTCAGGCTGAAGGTTGCTGCAAATACTTCAGCCTTATTTTTTTGCACTGATGTGCTGGGCTCTACCATCATTGAAGACGGGGATATTTGCGGAACCTCCTCCACTGAGTTGTTTATTTGTCCACTACCATTCACAACTGGATGTGAAAAGATGACAGAGCTTAGATCAGATCCACTGACTGTTGAATCACTTAGCTCTATTACCCACTGCTTTTGCTATTTGGCACACAAGTAGTTCTGTGTTGTAGCTTCACATGTTATTTTTAGGCATGCCTGGTGTTTTACTTGGCATACCCTCCTGCACTCTTCACTGAGCCACGATTGATCTCCTGGCTTGACGGTAATGGAGGAGTGGAGATATGCCGGGCCATCAGGTTACTGATTGTGATCGAGTACAATTTCATTGCTGCTGCTGATGACAGTAATTGGTAGAATTTGAATTCAATTAAAATATAGAATTAAAAGTCTAATGATGGCCATGAAAACAAGGTTGATTATTGGAGACTAATTGCATGTATTGTTGACAAATGTCCTTCAGGGAAAGAAATCTGCCAACTTTATCTGGTCTGGCCTACATGAGACTCCAATGCCACAGCAATGTAGTTCACTCAACTATCCTCTGAAATGACCAAGCAAGCCACTCAGTTCCATCTAACTATATCTCCACTGGAACAACTTGGCTAGGAGATAGAGTTCTGGATTACAAGTCTTCAGGAACATAAGTCTTCAGCACAACAGTTGGATGTTGTCAAAGTCCACCCTGGCAGCATTCAGGTCGTTCCGCCATCCCTTGATATCATAGACAAACAAACCCAATAGTGCAGAAGGAGGCCATTTGGCCCATTGAGTGTGCACTGACCACAATCCCATCCAGTCCCTATCCCCAAAGCCCAATCATTTACCCTGCTAACCCCACTGATACTAAGGATCAATTGAGCATGGAAAATCAAGCTAACCTGCACATCTTTGGATTGCAGTGGAAAACTGGAGCACCCGGAGGAAACCCACGCAGACACAGGGAGAACATGCAGATTCCATATGGACAGCAACTGAAGTTGAGAATTGAACCTGGTCTCTGACCACTGTGCCACCCTGTATCAAGCAAGGCAAATCCAATTGGCTGCGGACTGACATCTGTGATGCTGGGGACCTCTGGAGGTCGAGATTGGTTTTCCCCTCAACACTACTGGCTGAAGATTGTTGCAAATGCTATTCGCACTGATGTACTGAACTCCCCATCATAGAGATGGGGATATTTGTGGAGCCTCCTCCTCCAGTGATTGTCCGTCACCATTCACAGCTGGATATGGCAGAACTGCAGAGCATAGAGCGGATTTGATGTTGTGGGATCAGTTAGCTCTGGTAACAATATGTTGCCTCCACTGTTTAGAAAGCATTGAGGTTTCAGTAGGATAGTATCTCATTTTTAGGTATGGCAAGTGCACACACTTCTCAGTAAACTAGGGCTGGTCCTCTGGCTTGATGGTATTGATAGGTGTTAGTTATGTAGTAGTACATCTAGGTGTTGTCAAAAATTTCAGACTTTGTTTGGAACAAAAGATATTTCTTGAATAAGAGATATTTTAGCAGAGGGGTTTGCAGTCCTAGGCTTCCTAGGAGCAGCCTGTCCAGTTACACTGGTCCTTACGTGCTTACTACAAGGCTTCCAGGTGTATTCTCTGCCCAAGAGAAGACTCCACCCTGTGGTGTGATTACCCACTCTTGGTTCCCTTTAACCTTCAAGTCAGATGACACCTTCTGTTGTGCTGTCTTAAAGCAACAGGTACCACAATCGCTACAATAGAGTGGGAGGTATGCTGGGCCGTGAGGTTACAGACTGTGGTCGAGTACAAATCAGCTGCTGCTGATGGCCACAGCACTTCATGGATACCCAGATTTTTTTCTATTAATTTAACTCAGTGGTAGTGCCACACAACATGACGGGAAGTAGCCTCAGTATAAAGGCAGGACTTATCACCACAAGGATTATGTAATGTTCACTCCTACCAATACTGTAATGGACAGAAACATCTGCAACAGTTGATGACCTGAGAGTTCATGAGGATAGACCTATCTTTGAAGATGGCAGATATATTGAGAGAACAAAGCATATGGGATTCTAAGCTTCATAAAGATATTCAGTAGAGCCAGAATGAAGAGACCAATGTTAAAAACAAAGGGTCTTTGATTTAGGATGGAGCTGAGAAGAAAGGCTGCTTTGCTGTGTCAACACCACATCTTCCCAGAAAGCACAGGAGACAGGATCATTGAATAAGGAAATCAAAGGGATGGGGATGGGAAGTAACAGAGTTCAGGCCATACATCAGCCATGATTTCAATAAATTGCAGAGCAGGCTGGAGGGGCCGAATGGCCTACTTCTGCTCCTAATTTGTCTGTTTATTTTCACAAGGGCAGGGAAGTCATGCTGAACTTTGTTAAAGCTCTGGAGAAGCCACAATTAGAGCACTGTGTTCAATTCTAGCCACTACATTTTAGAAAAGATGTGAAGTCCTTGAGAGGGTGTCGAGGAAACTTACCAAAAAAGTTCCAGGGATGACGGAAATTAGCTACAAGGTTCAGTTGGAGCAAAGTAGATTTAGGGGAGATCTGACTGTGGTGTACAAGGTTGTGATAAAAGACAAAGAACTGCTGATCACACAAACACTAGCAGACATAGATTCAAGGCTTTAGACTTCACATACATGGGAGATGTGAGGAAAAATTTCTTTATTCAGGGTAATGAGCTGGAAATTGATGTCTTACAAAGGTAATGGAAATGGGATGAAGCGTCCTTTCAAATGGAAATTGGATGGGCGCTTGGGAGAACTAAATTTGCAGGGCTTGAGGGAATAGGACTGATTGGATTGCTCTAGGAGAGCCAGCATTGACACACTGGGCTGAATAGTCTCCCTGATTGCTACAATGGGTTATGGGCATTGCTGGCAAGGCCAGCATTTATTGCCCATCCTAATTGCCGTTGAACTGAGTGACTTGCTGGGCCACTGCAGAGGGCATTTAAGGAGTAACCATACTGTTGTGGCTCCAGAGTCATTGTAGGCCAGACCAGCTAAGACTGCAGATTTCCTTCCCCATAGGGTATTGGCAAATTACAATCACTGATAGTTTCACAGTCATTCTTGAGGCTAGCTTTATATTGCAGTTGGATTTATTGGAGTTAAACTCTACCAGCTGCCATGGAACTGTGGTTTGGGATTATTAGTCCAGTGACATTACCACGACCCCATCCCCATTACATAAAGACTCAGTCAGGGGACTGCCAGCCCATACTGTAATCCTAGCATGTGAATTCTTACATAGCACACATAAGGAGATGCTTCACATCACAGAAGTTTTGTCTGCTTATGAAAATTACATGATTTGTGAAAACGTCAGATAATGTGAGATGTAACTGTCCATGTTGACTAATTTTTGCATGACAATTTTTATTTCTCAGTTCCAGCTAAATTTCCAACCTCTCCTGCGAGAGAATAATACTCACCTTTAAAACACGTAATGAAATTTTTCACTTTTGTATCATCAAGGAAGAGCTGTAAGGAAACACAGAACAGGTATCAACACATCTCACACAGCGAAACACAGGACAGTGCCAACAAATCTCACACAGCAAAACACAGGATAGTATTACACGTCTCACACAGCGAAACACAAGAGAACATAAACATGTTTCACGTAGTGAAATACAGGGACAGGTGCCAATATGTCTCACACAGCAAAACACAGGGCAATGTCAACACCATGTCTCCACCATGTCTCACACAAGAGACATGGTGGAGATATACCAGATATTCCAGACTCAGAATAGATTCTCTCACTGAGATATTCCATACTCAGAAGGGATTTCCTCTCCTGAGTAATGTTCAATGCTTTATTATCTTAAAGGAAAATGGATGTCTCACCTCGCCTTTTCTTCTTCATTAATATATTGCATTAATTAGAAAGAATGCAAGACAGAGAAACAGGCCATTTGCCTAGCTGATATTTTTCCTTTCAGACCCTCTTGAACCCAATATCACGATAGTCTGCTTTCCATCCTCCTGTTTGGCCTTATCTTCCCCTTAAAAGCTCTATGTTATTTTTTCAACAGCTCTTTGAGGCACAATCTAACCACTCTCTGAATAAAAATACTGCTTTAAGGACAAATTTCATCCAGCCTTTCCCCACGCCCTACACCAAGCTGGACTTCTTCCTCCAACTTTGCATTTTTTTTAATTTACTAGTGTCACAATTAGATTTATGTTAACACTGCTACAAAGTTACCGTGAAAATCCCTTAGTCCCCACGCTCTGGCATCTGTTCTGATATATTGAGGGAGAATTTAGCTGGCTAATGCACCTAACCAGCACGTCTTCAGACTGCAGGAGGAAACCTCTGCAGATACAGGGAGAATGAGCAAGCTGAGAATCGAACCCATGTCCCTGGCGCTGTGAGGCAGCAGAACTAACCACTCTGCCGCCTTAACAAGGTTTCACTTTGTTAGGAGCTCCTGTGTGCAGAATAAGAGACAAAAGAACATGGAGCAGGGTCAAAGCAGGCAGCAACTGTGCATTAGAATTAGATAGTAAGAAAGGAAAATTAATGACTGGTTTTGGGAGGGAGGAGGGAAAGGCACAAAACAAGAGGTGTGAAAGAAAAAGAGATTGATTGAGTGGCGAAAGAAGGGAATAACAAACACTGACAGGTGCTGTCAAAAGAAGAAAGAGATGAACTAACATGTCAGAAAACCTGGCAATCAAAGAGATAATTACTGGAGGCAGATGACATGTTCACTATAACAGGATGATGCTAAAAGACTAAACTCCTGACCATTCTGCATCTCTCTGAACGAAGCTACTAGGAAATTAAGACAATCCCAGCGTTGGTCACTTGTCTCTGTCCCTCCTTCCCCTTGGCTGATAGTGCAGAACACAAAAGGCTAAATCCAGAAGTCAAGTTTATTTAAAAGATTATAGATTTTGGCAGTCTTTGGATGGGAAGCTATTGTCAGGTGGCAGCTGGTGTGGGTCAAGAGGTCTCCCTCAGACACGATCTCTGCCCCATTGATGGTCAGGGAAGATGGTGGGCCGAGAAGGGGCACAATTTGCCAAACAGGATTTACTCTGGATACTTGCTTTCTGAACTTTCCTCCTCAGCTCGCCTCTTGCTTATGTCTGAGGTGTGTAGGATCCTCAATTTTTTTTTCATTATTCATTCATAGGACATAGCTGGCTGGTCAGCATTTGTTGCCCATCCCTAGTTAGCCTTGGAGGGCAGTTGAGAGTGACTCACATCACTCTGTGCCCATGTTCTCCCACAGCTCTTACTGTTTTTACACCTCCCTTTACATATGCTCTTTCTCACATTGTTTATTGCTGTTTCTCTTCCTCAACCAAATGGTGCACAAGGTAGCTTCCATCTGAGTCCACAGTTAGTTTTGCAGGAACGGGTCATGATGTCAAGGGAGGGGGGAGGGGGTGTGCTGACCAGCAATCTCTCTGTTCTAACTGCCTGTCTTCGGTGTGTTGGAGGTATTTTGCAGATTGACAAACTGAACCTGTTTGGTGGCGTTACGAATACACCTTGTACGGCCATCAGATTCTGCAAGTTGATCTTTCTCAATACCTTAGCTATGATTGTAACACTACATTTTGTACTCTTGCTTTTCCTTCTCTATGAACAGTATGCTTTGTCTGTATAGTATGCAAGAAACAATACTTTTCACTGTATGCTAATATATGTGACAATAATAAATAAAATCAAATAATTAATGGTCCTGGGATGGGACTCAAACCCAGAGCTTCTGGCTTAGAAGCTAACACACTGGATATTATAGTTAGTGTTAATTTTTTTAAATTGCAATGTCTGGGAGGTTAAAAGTTACATCTAAGAGTTCTTTTAGTCCTTTCATGGGATGTGGAGATAATTGGCAAGGCCAGCATTTATTGCCCATCCCTAATTGTCCTGGAACAGAATGACTTGCAAGGCATTTCAGAGAACCAAACACATCGCAGTGGTTCTGATGTCACATGTAGGATATGGGTGGGAGATTCCCTTCCTTAAAGGACATTATTGAACCAGACAGGACTGCATGAGAATTGATGGTTATTATTACTGAGATCAGCTTTCAATTCCAGATTTTATTAATTGATGGACTGAAATTTCACCAGCTGCCAGGGTGGGATTTGAACTTGTGTTCCCAAAACATTAGGCCAGTCCTGTGGATCACTGGCTGGGTCACATTCCCACTAAGCCAGCATACTGTATTCCCACTCTGTAAATAAAGAATGAAAGATACGTTTTCACAGTTGGAATATCCTGAGATAATGGAAATCACTAAGTGGTTTCGAAGTATGGACACTGTGGCAGCCAATACGTGCACAGCAAGATATCACTACAATGAGATAACACCCACCATGGCTGCTTCAAATGCTGGTTGAGAGATAAATATTGCTAAATACCCACTGGGGTTCGAATTTACTCAATCTGCTCTTCTTGCCCTGAGGGATTTTTGGTGTCCACCAGAGAAAGTCTACAAGAAGCCTTTGTGAACATCTCCATCCTAAAGGCCTTGCAGCCCCCTTCCCTGGTATACTAGACCAGTTTTTTGTGTTCATATGTCTGCAGCAGGGCTTAAACCTTCTGATTCATGGTCAAGCATGCTACCCACTCAGCTACAGTTGACATCTGATACTGAAGGTTCCCCCACAGTCTTATTCCCAACAGGTTTGTGTGCATCTTAGTTTATAGGGACAGGCAGATCATATCATGGTACAATATTTATTAGCCTGGTTTTAAATGTGGCAGTGTACAAACTGCAGTTTCTCTTCAGTAGCTTACTGCAAGTTATGGGCAATGTTTAGATCAGTTAGAGGCTAATCAGTTATAGCAGATGCTCAGGTCAATGAGACGCCAGACTGCTTTTCCATCTCTTTAAGTACAACCACTGAAGTTGCTTTAAAAATTCATTGTGCCCACATCAATACAGTTAGAGTTTAGATTTACAAATACTTTGTTCTTATACATACACATATTCACTCAGTAGCACAGGACTTCAATCTTGCTGAAAAGAGAGACATGTTGCCGAAGCTTTTCATCTTGCACTCATCAGGACAAACATAAGAATACCAAATTTCAAACAATCATAACAATTTATACTAGAGGAGAAAGAGATTTGTTGGAAAGTTGATTCTGATTGATTGAGACTCGCCATGGAAAAAGCAAGCTCTCCAGATACTGTGTAATTCAAAAAATGTACAAAGCTTGAACATATTCCTTTTGTTTGCAGATCTTGGGTGTTTATGCATGAACATATGGCACTTCTAGTGAGCATAAATGAGCCATGTTACAAGTTTGACTGATTATCTTAAATGGCTTATTAGTGTCGCTGTTCACACATTCAGGATTGTCCAGCAAATGCTGCCCTATTGCAAAATCATATCAAATAATCTAGGTTTTGTTTTTATTTTGCATGTGTGGGCTGATTGAGTGCAAACAGTAGTCTGCTTATTATGAACAAATAAAGAGACATACCATTTAATTTGACCCCGGGATTATGGCCTACATATCTGGCTCACGCCAGCACTGAAACATATACAAGCTTGGCAGAATTTTGCATGTCTCGCAATGGTCACACTCAAAGTCTGACAGACACAATTGTGAATTAGCTATCCACCTGTACTATATTCATAACCAAGTGTTTACAATCCATTAAATTTAAGCTTAGCCACTGTAATGAAATGGGCCTGCCCATTTGACAATGAGTCAAATGATGAGATAACCTATTTTAGATATGGGTTCAATATCAGCCAAACAGAATGGGTAAAAAAACACAAGGCATGTCCAGATGAGAATCGAGTGGCTGGATGGCAGTCATTGGAATGCAAAGGAATAAAGAAAACAAGAAAAACAAAACACCAAAAAAGGGAGTAGAGTATATAATCTTAAATTGTGGAACTGTCTGCTCCCTACCTGCTCTATGTTGCTGTACAGGAAGTACTGCTGGTTAGGAACAGACTGAAAGCAAAACCTAGAGCACAATTCCTCTCCCCTTAGTGTGACATTAGAAGCCCACTGGAATATAACTTCATGATATATTCATAAGCATGGGTTAAAGTACATTCATTGCCTCTAACCTCTAGTTTAAAACAGTAAGAAAGATTGAGGGACAGCATTAGATGCAAATTTGCCTTATAGTATTGATGTTCAGTGATGATTTACACTGCCCATTTAATGAATGGAAGACAATGCAGCAACGTTCTACTGGTGCAGCTTTCTGGAGAAGCAGAGCGACAGCAACCTCTACTGGAGAAGATGACACTATTGTCCACCTGGTGTTGTGAGACTTCTTACTGTGAGTATGTCTGGGATGCGTGGGGTCCTTGATTATGCTGGCTGCTGTTCAGAGGCAGTGGGAATGCTAGACGGAGTCAATGAATGGGAGGTTGGTTTGCATGATAGACTGGGCTTTATTAACAATCCTTTGTAGTTTCTTGCGGTCTTGGTCAGAACTGAAGCTATACCAAGCTGTGATACATCCAGAAAGAATGCTTTCTATGGTGCATCTGTAAAAATTAATGAAAATGTAATGGATATGCTGAATTTCCTTAGCCTCCTGAAAAAGTAGAGGCATTGGCGAGCTTTTTTAATTATAGCACCAGTGTGGAGGGGCCAGGACAGGTTAATGGTGATCTGTACATCAAGAAACATGAAGATCTTCAAAAAGTTAAAGTCTATTTATCAGTTACAAGTAGAGCTTATGTTAACACTGCAATGAAGTTACTGTAAAATTCCCCTAATCGCCACACTCTGGAGCCTGTTCAGGTCAATGCACCTAACCAGCACATCTTTCAGATTGTGCAGAAAATTGCAGCATCCATAGGAAACCCACACAGATATGGGGAGAACGTGCAAATTCCACATAGGTATTGATCAGTGCCACTGGGATAGACTCCATAGCTTAAAGTATGTTCACAATATGTATCCTTCCAGCATCTCTATTATTCCAGATCTGTAAGTCTCTTGATACACAAGCTTTTGAATAGCACACTCACTACCTCCAAGCATAGTAGCTACTTCATTCTTAGCGACTTTGTGGCGAGAATATTTATAGTTCAGAGAAGGCACAAAAATTAAGACTGGGTCTCCTCTAACATGAAGGGAGGTGACTTAATGGGGGAACGTTAACAAAAGTATTTCACTGTACGCATATGGTTCTGTTTACTTATTAGTATCACAAGTTAGCCTATATAAACACTGCAATTAAGTTACTGTGAAAATCCCCTCGTTGCCACACTTTGGTGCCTATTTGGTACACCGAGGGAGAATTTAGCATCATCAATGCATCTAACCAGCATATATTTCAGACTGTGGGAAGAAACCAAAGCACCCAGAAGAAATTCACACAGACATAGGGAGAACAACATGCAAACTCCTTACAGTGACCCAAGTCAGGAATTGAACCTGGGTCCCTGGTACTGTCAGGCAGAAGTGCAAGTCACTGTACCACCATGCCACCCTATGTTTATAAAGTTCCAGGGTTTAATACTTAATGAGTCCTATTTCCCAGCTCCTGGGATTTCAACTGACATTTACTTGCCCTTGGAAATTTTAAATCAATATGTAACTGGTTTCTGAGATATTTATACTAGCAATATTTACTTACTCGTTTAATACTCACCAAGTTCCAAGTACTTACATCTCAATTTGCCATTCTGATCAATACTTATTTTGTTTTTGTATATATTAATATTTCTTTGTCACCATATATTTGTATCAATGTTCCCAGACTCAGGTTTATAGCACGGAAACAGGCCTTTCAGCCCAACTTGTTCAAGTCGCCCTTTTGTAAAATCCCTAAGCTAAGCCCAATTGCCTGCATATTTGGCCTATATCCCTCTGTACCCATTGTACCCATGAAACTGTCCAAATGCCTTTTAAAAAGACAAACTTGTACCCACTTCTACTTCCAAATCTGGCAGCTTGTTCCAGACACTTACCACCCTCCATGTGAAAAAATTGCCTCTCTGGACTCTTTTATATCTCTCCCCTCTCACTTTAAACCTATGCTATCTAGTTTTCGACTCCCCTATCTTTGGGAAGGCTTATTGACTACCTAGCTAATCTGTGCTCCTCATTATTTTATACACCCCCATGCAAGATCACCCCTCAGCCTTCTATACTCCAGAGAAAAAAGTCCCAGTCTATCCAGCCTCTCATCATAACTCAATCCATCGAGTCCCGATAGCATCCTAGTAAATCTTTTCTGCACCCTTTCTATAATACGCTGACTAGAATTGCACACAGTATTCCAAGTGTGGCCTCACCAATGTCTTGTACAACTTCAACAAGATATCCCAACTCTTGCATTCAATGTTCTGACCAATGAAACCAAGCACGCCGAGTGCCTTCTTCACCACCCTGTCCATCTGTGACTCCACTTTCAAGGAGCTATGAACATGTACCCCTAGATCTCTTTGTTCTGTAACTCTCCCTAATGCCATACTATTAACTGAGTAAGTCCTGCCCTGGTTCAATCTACCAAAATGCACCAACTTGAACTTGTCTCAATTAAACTCCATCTTAAACTCCCAGGTTCTGGGATTTATGATAACTGTGTGGCCCTAACAGCTTCTTTTTATATTCACCCAGATTTTATTTGTCATATCCCTGGCAGTGTGCATTACGATAAAAAATAATCTATTATTTGACTGGGCATTGGAATTATATTAAATATCTACCTTTGGGGGTTTTTATACTGATGCTTCCCCAGTCTCTAACTGTTTATGTTGATATTAATCCAGCCCATATTTCACAAGCATTTATACTTAACTATCCTGGTACAATCTATTCCCCTCAATTTAGTTGTTTCATTCCAGTTATTGGATCATGAATTTTCTGAACACAAAATTTGCACTTTGCTGTGATTTGTGACATTTATTTCAAATTATTGGCTAGTTGATTTAGTGCAAGGAAACAATTTTGAATCAACAACAAACATGATTTTTACTGACTGTAATTTTGTCCTGATGTATGCTCATGGCTCTCCCTTTTTTGGGCAACATTTACTGTCTCTCAGGCTGGTGAGTACTTGAGTCATGAGCTCTAATGACCCAGCCATCCTCTGCTAATTTGTATTGTTATTTATCTGCTCTCTGCAGGGTTTATGTGGACATTTACCCACTCTCAGTGGGTAGGGGTAGGGGTGGGGCAGGAGGATTGTATGAAGGTTAATCTGCTCTCTGGAGGGAGGGGGTTTACATGGTTATTGACCCACTCTCTGCGCGGGGGGAGGTTATGGATATTTACCTGCTCTCTGGGGGTTTATTATTGTTTACCCACTCTCTTGGAAAAGGGACCGGGTTATGGATATTTGCCCGCTCTCCGGGAGGGGGGAGTTGTGGATATTTGCCCGCTCTCCGGGAGGGGGGGAATTTGTGGATATTTGCCCGCTCTCCGGGAGGGGGGGGGGGTTTATGGATATTTGCCCGCTCTCCGGGAGGGGGGGGGGGTTTATGGATATTTCCCGCTCTCCGGGAGGGGGGGGGGTTATGGATATTTCCCGCTCTCCGGGAGGGGGGGGTTATGGATATTTGCCGCTCTCCGGGAGGGGGGGGTTATGGATATTTCCCGCTCTCCGGGAGGGGGGTTATGGATATTTCCCGCTCTCCAGGAGGGGGGGTTTATGGATATTTGCCCGCTCTCCGGGAGGGGGGGGGGGTTTGTGGATATTTCCCGCTCTCCGGGAGGGGGGGGGGGTTTATGGATATTCCCGCTCTCCGGGAGGGGGGGGGGTTATGGATATTTACCCGCTCTCCGGGAGGGGGGGGGTTTATGGATATTTACCCGCTCTCCGGAGGGGGGGGTTATGGATATTTACCGCTCTCCAGGAGGGGGGGTTATGGATATTTACCCGCTCTCCAGGAGGGGGGGTTATGGATATTTACCCGCTCTCTGGGAGGGGGGGTTATGGATATTTACCCGCTCTCTGGGAGGGGGGGGTTATGGATATTTACCCGCTCTCTGGGAGGGGGGGGTTATGGATATTTACCCGCTCTCTGGGGGGGGGGTTTATGGATTTTACCCGCTCTCCAGGAGGGGGGGTTTAGTATTAGGATATTTACCGCTCCCGGAGGGGGGGGTTGGATATTTCCGCTCTCCGGGGGGGGGGGGTTTATGGATATTTACCCGCTCTCGGGGGGTTTCTATAGATACTGACCCTGATCCCGGCGGTTTACCTGTCCCTGATGGTCGATGTAGTAGAAATACTCGCGGATCCTGGGTTCGGGGCTCTGGCCTTGGCGGTAACTCACACAGCGGGACACGGTGAGGAGGAAGCTGCGGCCGGAGCCCAGAAAAGGCCACGCCATTCCCACAGCCTGGACTCTACTGACCTGCCCCTGCGGCCGCCACCTTTCACCTTTCACCGTTGCCAAGGGTCACGCGTTGCTAGGGTGGTCATGGTGGAGTCCGGCCCTTCGCTGAATCCCCCCGGGTGGAGAGCAGGTGACGCTCCTTTGGTTCCGCCCAACAATTCACCCAAGCCGCAGATTCAGAGCAGGCAGCAGAGGAACACTCATCCTCAGTGATGTTTCAGTCATTGTGTGGTTATTTCAGGTTAAAAAAAAGTAAAGTGCAATTTCTTTCATGTTTATATTTATTCATTAGTGCCACAAGTAGGCTTACATTAACACAGCAATGAAGTTACTCTGAAAATCCACACTCTGGCACCTGTTCGGGTACACTGAAGGAGAATTTAGCCTGGCCAATGCACCCTAACCAGCACGTCTATCAGACTGAGGGAGGAAACCGGAGCATCTACAGACACAGGGAGAATGCGCAAAGTCTTCATAGACAGTGACCCAAGCTGGGGATTGAACCTGGATCCATCACAAAGTGAGGCAGCTGTGCTACCATGCCACCCAGTACAATAAAATAAAGATATAATTTATTGTAAAAAGTAACTGTGAGAGAATATTGTAGTATAAGCAGTAAAATGTGAAATGTAGTCTCATCAACATGCGATGGGCAGGATGTTGAAATGTAATGAGCCCAGTATGTTAATCAATGTAATCAATGTATATTAACCAATGTGATGAAATTAGTAATCACTTATAGTCAATGAATGTAAACAGCAACAGTCTTGAGAAACAATGGTTGTTGTTCAGTTACTCAACTCAATATGATTATAACTGAAAGAAAAGAATGAAGTAAATATGCTCTTTTTTATTATTTGACTTAAGTCAGCTAAACTAAGCCACAATTATTGTAGAAACAGAATGATTTGGTCAAGGACAAAGATTGTAACTACAATGGTTTCATAGAGTAAGAGATGCATCAATTAGTGACCAATCACAGAAAAGGTAGATAAAGGACGGGCTCAACAACAATGGTGGCTAAGAAAGCCAACCTTGAGGATGAGATAAGGGAAGTTGGGGTATGGAGCTGTAGTGAGCGTAAAAAGACTGTAAGCACGCCGTTCGTTGGATTGTTCCGGACATCCCGGCTTTACTTTCTTGTACTGAAAATAAAGTCTACTACTTGAAGAATCGAGACTCAGACTCTCTGTGCGGAGCGACCACAGTTCATTGTCGTCCTGGGGAACCACGACAAAATTGGCGCTGCGAGCAGGGTATGGCGAGAGATCGCCCAGAAAATTGAAGTCCGGAAGGAGCGGAGGAGGCAGTGGTCTGACCGGGGCTGAGAATCCCAAAGCCGGCATTCTGACTGCAAGGTAAGCAGACTTGCATGCATGTAAATCCTTGTCGTCGGAAAAGGGATCTCGAGGTCCGGCATACCCGGGTCTCTGCCAATCCTAGATCTCCCCAACTCAAAAGATACCCTGTGTGGATAAAATTGAATTGTGTAAAACTTTTGAGAGACTGAGTACGATTTGAAGGGTAGAGTTTTGCATGCAAAGCGCGCTGCGAATGCTGTATTGTCTGTGAATGGGTAAAAAGCGAGACGCTACAAAAACCGAACGCTAATTGATGCAACTAGGTTAGTCGAGCAGTTTGGAGCAGGATTCCAGGTTACAACTTGCCCAAGGAGAGTAAGTGTAGGAAGGCCTGCCAGTCTGAACCTACCCAGGACCTCGGATAAAGGACATCAACGGAGAGAAGGAGAGATCTATGAGAGATTGATCTGCTACCTAATACAGTAGTCAGGGTTACTAAAGTACAAATCAGTAGAGAAGGAGACAATTAGTTGGACGTGTGACAAAGGGGCTGTGAGGGACCAGTCTGTGATGAATGGTCCAGAACAGTGATGCAAGGATTGATGGTGAATGTGGGACTCAGGACGTACTCAGAATAGTGACGAACAGCTTAGAATAACTGCAGTAATAGATTTTTCTGAGCAGTGGTGTTAGCACACATTACCTAAAAAAAGAGAACTAATGAAAGCAGTTGGAGGAGGAGTTAGGGAGTGGCATAAGGGCGAAAAAGACGCTCCGTTGAGAAAGATTACACATATAATTAATTTGGATGAAGTAAGAAACGAGTGGCCATACATGAACTGGGAAGGAATAATAAGCAGAAATTGGATAAGTGAAATAATAGCAGAGACGGTAATAGAATTAATAAAGGAACCCAGATCGCGTAGGGCTTTAATACACATAGACGAACAAGTAAAGGCATATTATTCTTTAGCAAGTGAAAGAAGAATATTGCCAGGGAGAGGGAAAACAGGGAAGTGGATATCGGAACCCCGGTTAGAAGTACAGGTGATAGTAAGAGAAGCGCAGTGGGAGAGTGAACAGGGGATTGGTCAAGAAAACACAGTGTATTGTGTAATAATAACTATAATACCAAATTCAGACAAATTAAACAACAGAATTCATAACAATAGTTCAAGAGTACAGACAATGACAAGCAAGGCTAAAACACCAGTAGAAATACTAGGGGATAAGTTTCCAGCCCTTAGAGGAGATATAGCATACATCTCCAAAAAATGGACTAAAAGAACAAACAAATCAAATACACAATGGCCAGAAGGGGGCACATGGTGTGTGGAGAGATGCGAGGATCAGAAAGGATTTTTGAAGAATTATAAAATAAAAGATAAATCTAAAAAAAGAAAAGCGAGAAGAAGAACTGGAGATACTGGCATTGTTTGAAAAAGAAGGGAAAGAAAGGAGAAGGGTATGGAAGGGAGGTAGGAAGCAAATGCCGGTGCAAGCTCAGGAAAAGGAGGGATTGAAAGACCCAAATGCAGCTCCACCTCCATATCCAGAGGAACGGAGATCCACTGGGTTATATCCAATCATAACAGGTACAATGAATTTTGAAGGAGAGTATGATGTAAAACAAATAACAAAAGAAGAATGGGTAGCACAAGAGACAGAAAGGAGACAAAACATTGAGGAAGAAAGTAAAAAAGTAGAAGAGGATTTGGACAAAGTCATCCAGATGAGACAACGGTTGGAAGAGGAAGTGAAGATGGTAGATGTCCTAGAGTGGGCAAAGAAAGTAATGGAAAGGAAGGAAGATGAGGAGCAGGCAAGTGAAGAAGGATATGGATAAAAGGGAAAATAGAAAGAAACAGGAAAGCGGAAGAAGAGACAGAAACGTGGGCATAAAGGACAACTGGAAGCAAAAAGGGAACTGGGACTGGAAACTTCCAGAAAAAGGGAGAAAGGAGGAAATAGAAGGAGAGACAGAGGGTAGTAGTGAAGAAGAAGGGGATTTAGTGGCAGCGCTAGCGCCAGAGAAGGTCATGACGGGTAAGAAGACCACCAATAAAATACCCAAACGAAGAACAAAGAGAGGAAAATATATTCCCTGTGGTTCTGAAGGGTGGCAGACTACAATATATTCCCTGGTCAGGTCAGGACTTGCCTAATTTGATTAGTGAATTACCAAATATTCTGGATGGGGCCAGAAGGTGGATTGGACAGTTGGAAGCTGGAATGGTGGGAAAGAGGATGGCGCTGGGTGACATCAAAGCCCTCCTGGCAAAGGTGTTGGGAATGAATCAAATGATTGAAGTAATGAAACTTGCAGGCATCCCTGCGGCAGCACTTGACCCAGATGTGGATGGAGTGCCAATAGACTTATATCACCGTGACATTTGGCAGGCACTAAGAGGCATGTACCCCAATCGAGTGGACATGAAAACACTGAAGGGGGAACCATTGGGTGAGGAAGAAAATGCGGCCACGTATGTAGAAAACCAGCTGAAAAGATGGAGAAGGGACACTGAGAGGGACATTCTGACAGATCCACTGACCAATTCCATGTTCCGAGCAGCAATTTTAGAGGGTCTACCGACTTCAGCTAAGTCTAGATTGGAGGAAGTGGTAGGCCTGGAGTCAAAAAGCTATAGAGAATTCTTAGACCATGTCATCCACGCGGTAGAAAGACACCGCAAGGAGGAAAAGAATGCAGACAAGCAGCTGAAAGACGTACAGCGCAAACTTCTCCAAGCTCAGTTGGAGGAAATTAAAAACAAAGAAAAGCAGAAATTAAAAGAGGACTCCACACCCAAGAAAATGGCACCGATGGTGGCTGACCTAACGGTCGAAGAGATACCCACACTACCGCAAGGGAGAATGGAGATGGAAGTCAGCCCATCATAACCTATAACATTTCTGGTTTCCCACTGTCCATGAATCCAGGAGGTTACAATTCAAATTACCAAAATAATTGGAAACCTCAGAACCAAAATAACTGGAATGGGAAAGGACAGGGGCAGGGAAGTGGTAGACTACCCTATCAGAACCAGAAGGGACAAAGTCAGGGAAATAATCAAGGTCAGAGACAGGGACCGCTACCTGGTCCTCCAGGTGTATGTTGGGGTGTGGGGAAGCAGGACATATAAAAAGAAACTGTCCTCAGAACCCTCAAAGACAAGGAGGGAACCAGCAGTATGTAAACCAACAGATAATGCAAACACCGCTAAACGACCCCCAGATGTCCCAAGGACTAGTGAATCATCAGGGTTTCCTATAGGGAGGCCCAGAGAACCCCAAAATGGTAGGCCAATACGTACAAATAACGGAAACAGCAAATCAGGAACCCATGATTAGTGTTAGAGTAGGAGGGGTCGAGGTCCCCATGATGATAGATACCGGTGCTACTTGTACATGCATACAGGCAAAGTATGCAGACCACCCACCATTGTCAGGTCAGTTTGTAAAAACTGTGGGGTTCTTGGGGAAAGCAACATTGACCCAAATAACGACGCCGATACCTGTCACCGTCGGAAACAAAATTACCCACGTACCCGTGTTAGTATGTAGTAAAACGCCACTAAATTTGTTAGGAAGAGACGCAATCTTAGGTTTAGGATTGAAACTAGAATGTACAAATCAGGGAATTAACTTAACAGGAATGTACCCACTTAGGATGCAAGGGGAAGAATGGGCTAATGTATATTGGTTAGGAGATATAGAAGAACAAGTTAAAGAACAAGTGTGGGAAACGTGGGGGAAGTTTGTAGAAGCACAAATTCCAAAAGCTGAATGGCCAAAGACAGAATTACACTGCACAATGATATTTGATGAGAAACAAAAACCCAAAGTGCAGGAGAAATGGGAAAAAGAGGCAGGACAGGAACAGGAGGTAAAGTCAGGAAGTATTCTAATTGGACCAGAGGGAGCAGCCCTCACAATCATGAAAGATGCATGGGTTAGCAAATGGTTCTCCGTTCTTGGAGCAGAACCACACATTACATTAAAAGTAAATCCCGGATATAGACCGAAAGACCTAGGGCCAATGGTGCTTGGAGCAAGGGAACTAGAATTTGTTGAAACAGACAATGCGAATATTTGGATGTCCACTGACGGACAAATGATGAAAATACTCTCAGACACTGAGATGGTGGGAAAACCAAAACAGTGCGAATAGAGGTAAAGAATAAGGAACAGGAACAAGAGTGGAGGGAAAGACGGGAAAAAGATCTTAACTCTCTCCCGCAAGAACTGTGGTCGAAGCAGGACACTGATGTAGGTAGGGTCAAAATAGCCAACCTGGCAGAGATTAGGTTAAAACCAGGATGCCGAGGACCCTACAGGCCTCAGTATCCAATTAACCCGGAAGCAATAAAAGGCATTAAAGAGACAATCAGAGGACTAGTAGAAGTAGGGGTATTAAAAGAAACCCACAGCAGATGTAACACACCATTATTACCAGTCAAGAAAGCCGATGGGGAAAAATGGAGATTAGTACATGAATTGAGGGCAGTCATTGAGGTAGTAGAAGACATGCCGGTAGAAGTACCGAACCCCTACACCTTGTTGACTAATATTCCACCTGAAAGCAGATGGTTTACTGTAGTAGGTCTATGCTCAGCATTTTTTAATGTGCCACTAACTCGAGCAAGTCAGTACCTATTTGCATTTACATACGAAGGAAAGCAATACACATACAATAGGATGCCCCAGGGATTTAAGCATTCACCGCATATATTTAATCAGGTACTAAGGGCAGATCTGGAAGGAATACAATTAGAAGGAACATTGATACAATATGTTGATGATTTGCTGTTGTGTGCAGAAACAAAAGAACAATGCAGAGAGGATAGTCTAAAATTATTAAAGCGACTGGGTGAAGGAGGACACAAAGTGTCCAGGAAAAAACTGCAGTTGTGTCAAAGGAAGGTAGAATATCTTGGAAGGGAAATAACAGCGGGACAAAAGAGGATAGCCTTTCAACAGATAGAGGCTGTATTGAAAGTCCCGAAGCCACAAACAGTAGGGCAGATGATGACATTCTTGGGAATGACAGGGATTAGCTCAGAATGGATAGAGAGCTATGCAGAAAAAACGCAGGCACTAAGGAAAATCATGCAGGAAGCAGGATGTGAAGAACTAAAAACAAACCTAATATGGGATAGAGAAGCCCTGGAAACATTCAAAAACATAAAAAAGGAAATGGCACAGGCACCAGCATTGACTCTTCCCATATATAATAAACCCTTTGATCTCTTCATGAGTAACAGGGAAGCAGGATTTGCAACAGCAGTGCTGATGCAGGAGAGTTGTAAAGGCAGGAAAAGGCAGGCCACAGCTTATTACAGCACCAAGCTAGACGATGTAGCTATGGGATACCCCCCGTGCTACCAAGGCCTGGCAGCAGCCTGGTGGGCATATGAAAAAGCAGCTGTGGTCACAATGGGATATCCAATAAACATACATGTATACCATAAGGTAGCTGAACTGATCAAACAGGGGAGATTTGTACTGACGCCTGCCAGAATTCATCACTACCGAATGCTGACCACCTTTCCAGATATTACGATAGTGAGATGTAACAGGGTTAATCCAGCCGACTATATCCCATTACCTCATGAAGGAGAGGAGCATGAGTGTGTAAGAGAAGCAAAAACATTCATGAAACTAAGAAAAGACTTAAAAGCAGAAAAACTAGACACAGAAAGGAAAAGAGTACTATATGTTGGTGGCTCATGCTACAGGGATCATGTAGGATCCCATGCAGGTTATGCTATAATCGAACAGAAAGGGGAGACATTTGAAGTGTTAGAGGCAGAAAAGTGTGAGCAACCTTGCTCAGCCCAATTAGCAGAACTCAAAGCATTAACCAGAGCATGCGAGTTGACAGAAGGGGAAATAGTGGAGGTATATACGGATTCAGCTTATGCGCATGGAGTGTGCCACCTATTTGGAGCAATACGGAGGCAGAGGGGATTCATGAAAAGTGGAGGAGGAACAATACAGCACGAAAGTCAAATAAAATCATTAATACAAGCAATGATGGGTCCAAAAGAATTGGCCATAATCAAATGCCAGGCGCACAAAAAGGGAAAGGATAATGTTACCAAGGGAAATGCTAAAGCCGATAAGGTAGCCAAAGAAGTATCAGGATGCATCATGACCGCAATAGCCCCAGTCGAGGTGAGGCCACACCCAGGACCAGGGATGGGGAGCATTGCTCCCCAACCCACCCTAGAAGATGTGGTGCAGTTACAGGAGGAAGCCACAATAGCTGAAAAAACAATGTGGAAAGATAGAGGAGCAGGGCAGGGACTACATGATAGAGTGTGGAGAAACGGGGAAGGGCTGATCGTAGCACCTACATCATTACTAACCTTACTAATCAGTAAAGCACGCGGAGTCGATCACTGTGCAAGGGGGGAGGTGACCAGAATCCTTCCTTCTTTATTTTTCTGGTCACCTTACCTGCAGAATTCAATTGATTATATGTTAAGTCAATGTGAGGTATGTGCCCAGAATAACATTAGAAAAGGTATAACTGCTCCTATAGGGCACATACCAATTCCTGAAGGGCCGTTTAAACACCTATGCATGGATTATGTAGACATGGGGAAATCGGTGAGAGAAAAGAGATATATGTTGGTGATCATTGACAGATTCAGCAGATGGATAGAAGCAACACCATCCAAAGACCAAGGGTCTGGAACGGTAAATAACTTCCTGTCAAAAGAGATCATCCCAAGATTTGGCATACCCACTCAATTGAGTTCAGACAATGGATCCGCATTTATCGGAAGGGTACTGAGAGAAACTCTCTCAGCACTATGGATAAAGCAGAAGTTTGGTTGTGTGTACCATCCTCAGTCTCAAGGAATGGTGGAGAGGGCAAACGGGACCCTCAAGGCCAAAATAAGTAAAATTTGCAGTGAGATAGGGAAAAATTGGATTGATGCCCTGCCACTAGCACTAATGAAATGCAGAAGTCAAGAAAACAGAACCACGCATTTAAGTCCACATGAAATGATGACAGGAAGAGTAATGCCGGTACCAAAAATTAGGGGATCGGGAGGCCCTACACTAGAATGTTTAGATCAAAGCACAAAAGAATATATACAACAATTAACTATTATACACAGAACTATATTTGAACAGGAGAAAGCCAAGGAGGAGGGGAATCCAGTGGCAGAAAACCAGATTAAACCTGGAGATCGCGTATGTATCAGAAAGTTCCAGAGGTGCTGGGATGAACCCAGGAGAGAAGGACCATTTGAAGTTATCAAAGTCTCTCCTACGGCTGTGCAAGTAGAAGGCAGTACACTGTGGTATCATTTAAATCATTGTACCAAAACAGTATCAGAGATAGAGGTTGATGGGAAAGTTGAAAGTACCGAAAGCCTGGATAGGAGTAGCGATGAGGAGGAAGGAGAGCCAGGGGAAGGTCCTTCTAGCCAAACACAGGGTCAGGATAGGAATGGAGAAATTGAAGGTAGTAAGAACGATTTTATGTCTGAGTTGGTTGATGATCCACATGTCCAGCCTGATGCCCTTGGCCAAGGCTCAGGGGGTAATGGGGAAAGAGCAGAAGCCTCTTTTCCCACCTGGGACTTGGGGACCATCTCCCTCCCAGACTTTCTTGACCCGTAACAGGGAGAAACAGAATGCAGAAAACCCACAATTAAGGTTAAAAGAAAATAAGAAAGTATTGAGATTAAAAGTGCAAGAACCCTTAGGCAGAATACTAAGAGAAAGAAAAAACAAGGTACTTGAAAGAGATATTAACTCGCCAAGGCGGATGGGTCATAAGAGATCAATAGACACAATCACAATCTGGGAAACGGCACAAAGGAACAGGTGGTGGAAATGGGCTAAATACACAGGTCAAAAGAACACCAATGGAGAGGAATGCATAGTTTGTGCAGCAGAGAAACCTTACACTCAGGTAATTGATATACCATGGGGATCAGGGGACTGTAGGACCTGGCAGCAAAACTGGAAAAAGGAAAATTGCCGAAGTACATATACCACATATCAACGCACACACACAATAGGAAATCAGACAGTCACGTACGAAATGATAAACTGTTCGGGATCCGCATGTGACAACCTCTGTAAAGGGAGAATGCCGACGTGTCAATACCACTGCATTCTATATGCTGGGGTAGGAAAAGACACCTACAATCTGGCCCACAGATGTCCAAAGTGGCCAAAAACGGCAGTGGACACGGCCCCAAAAGAATGGAGGGCAGAGCCCAACTTACAAATCCAAGATTGCTATTGGAGAGAAAGCAGCACAGGAAGTAATTTAGGAAACTACACAGGAGAATGTGAAAGAATTTGGAATGTAACTGACATCCGTAGCCTATACGTCCCAATGAGAGGGGGAACGCCACCTCCTCCGCACGTACTAGACTTACAAGTAAAACAACTAGCTGATCTATGGTGGTTATGTGACCCCGAGAAGGGACTAATGGCAAAACTACCTCCAAACTGGACCGGGTTGTGCGCCCGGGTCATGTTAACACAGAGCACTGTCATACTCCCAGTAAATTATAAAACTGGGTTCCAAAGGATAAGGCGGTCATACACTCCCGATCCAGAAATAAAATTGGATGCGATTGGGCAGCCTCCCCAATGAATTTAAAGCCAGGAATGAAGAAGCTGCAGGGTTTGAGTCGGTCCTGGTTTGGGTCACTTCCAACAAAAACACTGAATAGATTAATTACATTTATTACAATCAACAGAGATTTATCAACTACACTAATGATGCTCTTGCTGCACTAGGTGAGCAATTAGATGCAACTAGCAGAATGGCCTGGCAGAATCGACAAGCGCTAGACTGGTTGCTAGTGGAAAAAGGGGGTGTGTGTGTCATGTTTGGAAGGCAATGCTGCACGTTTATCCCCAATAACACTAACTCAGAAGGATCGTTTACCAAAGCCATGGCTAAGCTACAAAGCCTGAAAAAAGAAATACGTGAGAATGCTGGGTTCGGTCATAAGATTTGGGACTGGCTCGATAGTACGCTAGGGAGATGGGGAACATGGCTTGCTAGAGCAGGAATTATAGCAGTAGTTATACTGATCATTGTGGGAGTAATGGCTTGACGTTTTTTGCCTGCTCTGAGATCTCTCGTAACTAGACTGATGGTGCGACAAATAGTGGCGTGAATGAGTTATGATCAACCTCTCGATAAAGAAACAGAGGAAGATGTCGAGCTGCCCCCACTGAATGGACTCACAATAACTATGATCAAAGACGAGGTGCAGTACCCTGCGAAAATGACACCACCAAGGAGTTGCCCTACCGAAGTGATAACAACATACCAGTGCCCTGTTAAGGCCGATCGGTCTTTTTCCCTTCTCTAGTCAAAAGCGGGAAGGTTTTTGGCTGATGACTGTTAGTCATAGGTAATCTGGAGGAGCAACCTATAATCAGAACATTGATAGATAAGCCATAATAAAGTTAGAATGGGGACATTGATCCCTGACCCAAATACCTGGCTCCTCCACATTTCCTACTAAAACTACAGAAGCACATATATATATATAAATTGAGAATATAATCATGTAGGGTAGTATTTTTGGGTGAGACTCGAAGGAGTCTCAAAGGGGGGAATGTGAGAGAGTATTGTAGTATAAGCAGTAAAATGTGAAATGTAGTCTCATCAACATGCGATGGGCAGGATGTTGAAATGTAATGAGCCCAGTATGTTAATCAATGTAATCAATGTATATTAACCAATGTGATGAAATTAGTAATCACTTATAGTCAATGAATGTAAACAGCAACAGTCTTGAGAAACAATGGTTGTTGTTCAGTTACTCAACTCAATATGATTATAACTGAAAGAAAAGAATGAAGTAAATATGCTCTTTTTTATTATTTGACTTAAGTCAGCTAAACTAAGCCACAATTATTGTAGAAACAGAATGATTTGGTCAAGGACAAAGATTGTAACTACAATGGTTTCATAGAGTAAGAGATGCATCAATTAGTGACCAATCACAGAAAAGGTAGATAAAGGACGGGCTCAACAACAATGGTGGCTAAGAAAGCCAACCTTGAGGATGAGATAAGGGAAGTTGGGGTATGGAGCTGTAGTGAGCGTAAAAAGACTGTAAGCACGCCGTTCGTTGGATTGTTCCGGACATCCCGGCTTTACTTTCTTGTACTGAAAATAAAGTCTACTACTTGAAGAATCGAGACTCAGACTCTCTGTGCGGAACGGCCGCAGTTCATTGTCATCCTGGGGAACCACGACAAAATCTCACAGAAGTGTTTCTGAGGAGTACTCAGCATCCCCAATGCCAGTCCACAGTCAATTCGATTCAAAGGACAAAAAAATTACAGTATAGGAACAGGCTCTTCAGCCCTCCAAACCTGCACCAATCATGCTGCCCAACTGAACTAAAACCCCCCACCCTTCCAGAGACCATATCCTTCTCTTCCCATCCTATAGCTAATGCTCTCCATACCAGGCAACATCCTGGTAAATCTTTTCTGTACTTTCTCCAAAGCCTCCACATCCTTCTGGTAGTGTGGTGACCAGAATTGAACACTATATTACAAGTGTGGTCTTATTAACGTTCTATAAAGTTGTAACATGACTTGCCAATTTTTAAACTCAATACCCTGGCCAATGAAGGCAAGCATGCTGTGTGCCTTTTTGACTACCTTCTCCATCTCTATTACCACTTTCAGTGACCTGTGTATCTGGAACAAGAGCAGCACCAGTTCAGCAATAATTTGCTCTCGGATGCCAGTTTTGGTTTCACCAGGGTCACTCAGCCCTGCCCTCATTACAGTTTTGGTTCAAACATTGTCAAAAGAGTTGAATTCTCAAGGTGAGGTAAGAGTGACAACCCTTGCCATCAAGGCCGCATTCGACTGAGTGTGGCATCAAGGAGCCCAAGCGAAACTGGAGTCAATGGGAATCAGGATAAAACTCTCCGCTGGTTGGAGTCACAGCTGGTACGTAGGGAGCTGGTTGTGTGATTGGAGGTCGATCATCTCAGTTGCAGGACATCACTGCAGGAATCCCTCAGGGCAATGTCCTAAACCCAACCATCTTCAGCTGCTTCATCAATGACCTTACACCCATCATAAGGTCATGGGATTGTTCAGTATCATTTGACTCCTCATATTTAAATGCAGCAAGATCTGGACAACATATAGGCTTGGGCTGACAAGTGACAAGTAACATGTGAAGTAGGGAAAGGTTTAATGAATTTAATGCATTTTGTACCTAGCATATATCACAAATATAACCCTTCCTCGTGGCTGATCTCCTCAAGCTTATACTGTTCTTGATATCAAAATAAATTACTTATTCGTGCTTTCCTTACTTGTTCACGTCTTTCATTCTTTAACTTTCATTTCCATAAAGACAGATAGTCAAGTGTGAATGTTATTTTGCAGACATTGTAAACCTTACCTGTTTGTGCAAACCGAACATTGTTATAGACCTGCCGCTGGCAGACTGCGATACCGGCTTTTTAACAGGAGTTGGGACAGCCGCGACCGCCCAAGTAACTTCAAGGAAGGAGATGCCGAGTCCGCTGGAAGAGTTGTGGGTCATGATCGGACCGAAGATTATATCGTGACTGCAGATGCCAGATGGACTGAGAGTCCTGGTTAAATTGGGAGTTTGCATCGTGACCAAAGTAGGAAAACCTGCCATCCTAACCGGAATCGGGAGTTTGTGTCACAGGGACTCATGATGTGTAAATACCCACTTGTATTTGTGTTCGATGAGAAGCCTGGTAAACCACTGTTAGGACCAGGTTTCTCCCAAAAGCTTTTGAAATAAAACTTACTGTATGTGGACTCACTAACAATCTCAGAGATGTCTTTTATCTACAACAATTTGCACCACACAACTGCCAGCCAATGACCATCTCCAACAACAGAGAATCTAATCATCCCCCACCCTAACATTCAATGCTATTACCATCACTGAATTCTCCCAATATCAACAGCTTGGAGGTTACTACAGTTAAGCCAACAGAGGGAAAAAAAAAAGCAATGGAATTATACACACTAATATTGGAGTTTTATATTTTAAAATGGACACAAACCCTGAAGATGGCTGAGAACATACAGTTAGCCACTGATAAGAATGACTGCAGGATGTTTCTCTGAGGGACAATGGAATCCATCACTGTGTTTTCAGACAAGCTCCTTCTAAATCTATCCAAAGACTGATCACCATCTCCAGCAAAGGAACATAATGGCTTTCTCATCTAAAGGACCATGGGTATAATTGCTTAGACAGACTAGTGGATTCGAGTTTCCTCTTGGAATTAAAAGCTAGCTAACTGCTAGCTCCAAGTCCAGATCTGCCTGTCTGTGTGTGCTGTGGGGTTAAGCAGCTGGAGGTTTGCCACAGTGAAAGTGTGTAGTACAGTGACAGAAAAGGAAATAGCCTCTCATGCATGTATATTTTGAGTCTTTCTCTCTCTGACTGGAAATCAGTCCAGCCATGAGTAGTCTCGTAGCTGGAAAAAGAACTAAAATATCTCTACCAACAGCAGAAAACTGGACTTGAAGATCCAATTATTCATCTGCAGAAATCAATTATACTGGAATCATTTAATAATGACTGCACCCATCATCTACTCCTCACCAGTCAACGACTGTTCCATTTAAATTTTTATTTACATTTACTTACCGGGCCTCCATTCTTACTTCTAATCTGTTTGAATGTAGATACATGTGTTTTACCATTTTTATGCTTCACCTTTTCAATAACACTCAAGAATCTCAACACCATCCAGGACAAAACAATCCACTTGATTTCTATCCAGTGTATAAACATCACTCGCTCTACCACTGACGAACAGTGGCAGCTGTGTGTGTTCCATCTGCAAGACACACACTGCAGGGACTGACCAAGGTTCCTTAGACAGCATCTTCCAAACTTGCAATCACTACTATCTAGAAGGACAAGATACCTAGGAACATCACCTGGAGGTTCCCCTCCAAATCACTCACCATCCTGACTTGCAAATATATCACCATTCCTTCATTGTCGCTAGATCAAAATCCTGGTACTCCCTCCTAATAGCACTGTGGATGTACCTACACTTTAGGATTGCATCAATTCAGAAGGGCAGCTTACCATGAGCTTCTCAAGGGCAAGTAGGGATGGGCAATAAATTCTGGTCCTGCTGGGTCCATTGATTGAATGAAAGAAAATTCAGGTGACTGATTAAAAAGCCTATGCCTTTATTCACACGGAGAATCCCTGGTGTTCTGGTCAATGTTTATCTTGACTCTCTGATTGTTGATTTTATTGTTGTTTTGTGGGAGATTTCTTAACACCATATCTCCTGAGTTAAAGGTTACACCATATAGTCTGAGTTAAAACAGTCATTTATGGAATATCCTTGGGTGTCACAGACCCAGGTTCAATTCCAGCCTTGGGTCACTGTCTCTGTGGAGTTTACACGTTATTCCCGTGCCTGCATGGGTTTTCTCCAGGTGCTCTGATTTCCTCCCACAGTCATGATGTGGAGATGCCGGCGTTGGTCTGGGTTAACACAGTAAGAAGTCTCACAACACCAGGTTAAATTCCAACCAATTTATTTGATAGTAAACTCACAAGCTTTCGGGGTTTGCTCCTTCGTCAGGTGAGTGGAGACTTCTCGCCACTCTCCACTCTCCACTCACCTGACGAAGGGGCAAATCCCTAAAGCTTGTGGGTTTACTATCAAATAAACTGGTTGGACTTTAACCTGGTGTTGGGAGACTTCTTGTGTTCCTCCCACAGTACAGAGATGTGCAGGTTAGTATGATTGACCGTGCTAAATTGATCCTAGTATCAAGAGGATTAGCAGGATAAATGAGGGTTAAGGGATAAGCCCTGGTGATTGGTACAGACTCGGTGGGCCAAATGGCCTCCTGTAGAGTAGGGATTCTATGAATGTGAAGCCATGAAAGGTGACAGCACATTGGACAAGCTTCTCCCTGCTTTGGGAAATAGCCATTCAACCAACATGTAAACCACAAGGGGGCACCCTGACTACACCGGTCAGACTCCCTCTGAGAAAACATCAGCTAGTCCCACTCCTCAGCCCCTTTGATTGTAGCCTGCAAGTTCTTTTTCTTCAGGTAGTAACTAATTCCCTTTTGAAAACCACAATTAAATCTGTCTCTACCACACCTTCAGGCAGCCCATTCCAGGTCCTTAATCATTGACTCATAGAATCCTACAGTGCAGATGGAGGCCATTTGACCCATTGAACCTGCACTGACCACAATGCCATCCAGGTCCTATCCGCTTTACCCCATGCATTTTACTCTAGCTAGTCCCCTGATGCTAAGGAGTAATTTAGCATGGCCAGTCCACCAAACCCGCACATCTTTGGGCTGTGGGAGGAATCCAGAGGAAGTGCACGCAGATGTTGGGAGAATGTGTAGCCTCCAAGCAGACAGTGACCCAAGCCGGGAATCAAACCCAGGTCTCTGGCGCTGTAGGTCAGCAGTGCTAATCACTGCGCCTCTGTGCTGTCCACACTCTCTCTCTTATTATGTCATGAGATGTGAGCATTGTTAGCAAGGCCAGGAATTTTTTTTCCATCCAGATTGCCCTTGAACTTGCCAGGCCATTTCAGAGGGGTAGTTAAGAGTCAATTGCATTGCTATAGCTCTGGAGTCACAAGTAGGCCAGGCCAAGTAAGGATGGCAGATCTCCTTCCCTAAAGGATATTAGTGAAGCAAATGAGTTTTTACAACAATCGACAATGGTTCATGGTCACAATCACTGAGATTAGTTTTCACCTCTAGATTTATTGATAGAATTTAATTTCCACCAGCCACTGATTTGAACTGAAGCCCCCAGGATGTGAGCCTGGGCCTCTGGGTTACTAACCCAGTGATATTATCACTGCCTTCCCTCATCTGAAAGACAGCACCTTCAGTCCTGGAATGTCAGTGTAGATGATGCGTTCAGGTTTCTGGACTGCATTGTGAATTGATGACCTGCTAATAAGAAAAATGAACATAAGACCATAGGAACATAAGAAATAGGAGCAGGAGTAGGCCATCCAGCCCCTCGAGCCTGCCCCACCATTCAATAAGATCATGGCTGATCTGAAGTAGATCAGTTCCACTTCCCCGTTTTATCCCCATGACCCTTAATTCTCTTGTCTATCAGAAATCTATCTAACCGTGACCTAAATATATTCAACGAGGTAGCCTCTACCACTTCAATGGGCAGAGAATTCTAGAGATTCACCACCCTTTCAGTGAAGAAGTTCCTCCTCAACTCCGATCTAAATGCTTTCCACTAGGCAGCATTTAATAAACATAAAAATAAGGAGTAGGCCACTCAGTCCCTCAACTCTGCCCTGCCATTCAGTATCATGGCAGATTGCAATTTTAACCCCACATTCCCACCTATCCCCAACAACCTTTCATTCCCTCATTTACCAAGAATCTGTCCAGCTCTGCCTTAAATATTCAAAGACTCTGCTTCCATCGACGAAGACTTCCACAGACTCACAGCCCTCTGAGAGAAAAAAAACTCCTCTCTGTTGTAAATGAGCAACATTTATTTTTCAGAGTGGACCAGGCAAACCCAAACCCATTCCTTGCTCCCAAAATCCAATTCACAGTCTCCCTAAAAGAGATAAACAAGATGAGGCATTGCATCCCACCTTGGGTTTGATCTTAGCCACAAGGCTGAGAAGGAACATTTATTTAAATAGTCACGCAGAGTTCCAGATTCTCCAAAAGAAAATGTTCTCTCCACATCCACCCTGTCAATATCCTTGGGATGGAGATGATGGGGAATCTCACCCACAATCTGAAGAGCCAACATGAGTCCCAAATCCCCTCTTTTCAGGAAAGCCTATCACTGCTCCCACCTTCAACTGCCCCTCCCCCAGATTCCAACCCACCATGAAGCTGCACCTACCCATTGCTTTCCAATGTCTCTCAATATTAACCTTGGCAATTCTAGCCTCTGCCGTGGCGTTGAATGCCAGTCTGCCTCTTAGCCCGACTGTGGTGGGCCTTCCTCATGATCAAGTCCACCCCATCCCCCCAGAACAGCCAGCCAATTAGAGGCCAGTGGCTACACATTGCCTCCCTATGGCGCCTGTTGAGCAGTGTCTGCAAACACTCAAAGGCCCAGGTACACGGAGCAACCCAAGGTATAATGATGGTCGAAGGTGGACTACGCATGGGGAAAGATCCACAGGGGAGGGGGTCAGTAGTAAGTGCAATGGGATGGTTCTTGGCTGCAATCCCCTTCCAAAGTCAGGTCCCTCAATCAGCAACTGAGTGCCTTAGAAGCTGAGGACCCCCATCCTGGGACCTTGATACAAATGGGATGGGACAACTGTTCATAAAGCTACCTATCACATACCAAAGACGCTGCTCCCCATTCTCAGGCACACTTAGACGTTGCTCCCCATCCTCACATCCTCTCTGTTCTGTTCATTTTGCCACCATGTGTTATAGTGGAGTCTGATCTCCCGACACTTGGAGACATTTGACCTCCATGAGTCCCACAGGCCATTGCTATTGACACAGATACAGAATGGGTTAATCCACATTATTTCTAGTTGACTTTACCTTGGACCCAATGACCTGTTTCACCATGTTGGCCAGGCTATTCTTTGGTCGGGTGGCTGGCAGCACGGGTAGGGTCAGTGGGTGAGAGAGGATAGGACTATGATGTCGCTTGACTGGAGTTTATGTTCCTCCACCTGTCACCAATTAGGCTGAGGGTGCGGTCCTGTGAATCACTCTGCTCATTCATCAGAAGGTTTGGTACTTGGTGTCTTATCACACCCACCACCTCCATGCTTCCCTGTCCCATCAGCTGGTAGCTGGTAGCTGGTAGCTATCACTGAGCAAAACTCCGAAAGGAGGCAATACATTCAGGACTTATAGAGAGGTAATGGCACAGCAGAACAGGGGCAACATGTAATCACAGAGCGCGAGAGACTGGGCAGCCTCATTTCTGTTCACAGTTAGTATGGGATGCAGTCAGTGGATGTTGCGTGGCTAATGTAACAAGCTTTGGCTGTCACTTAAATGGGTGCATTATTTAATTGACTTTGACAACCTGGCATATATTTTCTTTGCAAAACTCACACACTTAATATTTCAGTGTGAGTTCCTATTAAAGCCATCGTCAGAATGGAACACAATTTAAATGCAAATGAGTTTCTCTGGTGTGGTTGGCTCCCTGTTACTGAGCAGTGAGGCTGCAATGGAATGCCAGTGAAACTGGCATCTGGGCTAATAGGCAGGCAAGGTGACTGGCGCCACACTGGCAAAGGAAGGGTACAGGAAGAAACAATGTCAGTCGCTTCTCAAGGATTTGACGTTCATTTATAAAAGACTTGGATTTATATTGTGCTTTTCGCCGCAAAAAGAGTTTTATCTGGTCATTATCACATTGCTGTTTGTGGGAATTCAATGTACAGACAGTTGTCTGCCACTTCCGTAACAATCTCCAACAAGCAGCCATGTGATAATGGTCAGATAATCCCTTTTTGTGATGTTGGTGGAATGATGAAGCTTGATGAAGACTCTTCCCCTCCCCCACACCCACTTCTTCAAAATACAACCCGTCAGAAGATTGGGGCCTTTCTTTAACATCTCATGCGAGTGACAAGACCGCACTCCCTGAGCACTGCACTGAGAGCCCGCCTGAATTGTTGTGCCCCAGCCTCCGGATTGGGATTCAAACATGGAACCTTGGCAAATCCGAGGTAAGACTGTCACTAAGTTGACCTTTCGCTTCACCGTAGCTATGATTGTAACATTACAGCCTTGGGAAGCTAGGGAGGAAATTCCGGGTCCCCTAGCAGAGATATTTGAATCATATATAGTCATGGGTGAGCTGCCTGAAGATTGAAGGTGGCAAATGTTGTTTAAAAAGAGCCGCAGGGAAAAGCCTGGGAACTACAGGCTGGTCAGTGAGCTTCACATCTGTAGTGTGTAGTTGTTGGCAGATATTTTGAGAGACAAGATTTGCAGGCAGTTAGAGATGCAAGGACTGATCAGGGACAGTCAGCATGACTTTGAGTGGAAAATCGTGTCTCAAATTTAATTGAGATTTTGAAGGGATAACTAAGAAAGACAAGGGCAGTGCAGTTGATGTTGTCTACATGGACTTTAGCAAGGCTTTTGACAGGGTACCGCATGGTAGATTGTTGCATAAGGTTAAATCTCATGGGATCCAGAGTGAGGTATCTAAATGGATACAAAATTGGCATAATGACAGAAACAAGAGAATGGTTCTAGAGGGTTGTTTTTCAAAGTGGAGACCTGTGATCAGTGGTGTACTTCAGGGATCAGTGCTGGGTCCACTGTTATTTGTCATTTATATTAATGGTTTGGATGAGAATTTAGGAGGCACAGATAGTAAGTTTGCAGATGACACCAAGATTGATGCCATAGTGGACAGTGAAGAAAGTTATCTCCGACTGCAATGCGATTTTGATCAATTGGGCCAGTGGGCTGACGAATG
Source organism: Sphyrna mokarran (assembly GCA_024679065.1). Lineage (NCBI taxonomy): Eukaryota > Metazoa > Chordata > Chondrichthyes > Carcharhiniformes > Carcharhinidae > Sphyrna > Sphyrna mokarran. Next base: position 8,446,137 of record JAGIQG010000002.1, read on the forward strand.
GCTGATGAAGTTTAATTTAGATAAATGTGAGGCGATGCATTTTGGAAGTTAGAACCAGGGCAGAACTTATTCAGTTAATGGTAGGGCACTGGGGAGAGTTACAGAACAAAGAAATCTAACAGTACATGTTCATAGCACCTCAAAAGTGGAATCACAGTGGACAGGGTGGTGAAGAAGGCATTCAACATACTTGGTTTCATTGATCAGAACATTGAATACAGGAGTTGGGATGTCTTGTTGAAGTTGTACAAAACATTGATAAGGCCACACTTGGAATACCATGTACAGTCCTGGTCACCCTCTGTAGAAAGGATATTTTAAACTAGGAAGAGTGCAAAGAAAATTTACTAGGATGCTACCGGGATTTGATCGTTTGAGTTATAAAGAGAGGCTTGATAGACTGGGACTTCTTTCCCTGGAGTGTGGAAGGCTGAGGGGTCATCTTATAGAGGTCTATAAAATAATGAAGGGCATAGAACAGCTAGATAGTCAATATCTTTTCCCAAAGGTAGGGGGGAGTCTAAAACTAGAGGGCATAGGTTTAAGGTGGGAAGGGAGAGACACAAAAATGTCCAGAGGGACAATTTTGTCTTCACACAGAGGATGGTGAGCGTTTGAAAAGAGCTGCCAGAGGCAGGAGTAGAGGTGAGAACAATTTTGTCCTTTAAAAAGCATTTAGACAGTTACATGAGTCAGATGGGTATAGAGGAATATGGGCCAAATGTAAGCAATTAAGATTAACTTAGAGGTTTGATAAAAAGGGCAACAAGTTGGGCCTGTTTCCATACTCAAAACCTCTATGATTATATTCTGCACTCTCTCATTTCCTTCTGTATGAACAGTATGCTTTATCTGTATAACGTGCAAGAAATAATACATTTCACTGTATTCTAGTATATGTGATAATAATAAATCAACTCAAATCACTAACTAAGCCCATAGTTCCCCACTGACAAACAATGAGTTGTTGTACAAAATCTTTTGTTTGTAAATTAAGAGGAGAATGTAGAATGTCAAAAAGACAGACAGGTTGGCGGAGTGGGAAGATAGGTGGCAGTTTCTTCTCATAAGGCCAATAAGGGGCCAAAAGGAGAGTTGCGTATGGATGTAGAGGGTATGGATGAGGTACTAAATAAATACTTTGCAACTGTCTTTCTGCCTGAGGAAGAAGATGCTGCCCAGGGCATAAGAACATAAGAACTAAGAGCCGGAGTAGGCCATCAGGCCCCTCGAGCCTACTCCACCATTTAATAAGATCATGGCTGATCTTTTCATGGTCTCAACTCCACTTACCCACCCTTTACTGTCCAAAAATGTATCTATCTCTGTCTTAAAAACATTCAATGAGGTAGCCTCAACTGCTTTACTGTGCAGGGAATTCCACAGATTCACAATCCTTTTGGGTGAAGAAGTTCCTCTTCAACTCAGTCCTAAATCTGCTTCCGTTATTTTGAGGCCACGCTCCTCTCAGATTCTTGAAGTATTTAAAATTGATAAGGAAGAGCTATTGGCTAGGCTGTCTGCACTGAGAATCAGTGTGCACCAGACCAGAGGCATCTGAGGAAACTAAGGAAAGCAAGACTGGAACTTAGACTCGGAAGTGATGTAGAGGACTGGAGCATTGCAAATACTAGACCACAATAGCTTTCCAAATTATGCCATCCACCCACAATGTCCATGGCAGGACAGGAAAATCCCAGACTTTGTATATATGATATTAATCAAAAGATACAGTGGTTAACTCTGCTGCCTCACAACACCAGGGATCTGGGTTCAATTCCAGCCTTGGTTTGTTGTCTGTGCGGCGTTTGCATGTTCTCCCAATGTCTGCATGGGTTTCCTCAAGGTGCTCCAGTTTCTTCCCAAATTATAGCTATAGATTAGCCAGGAGGGAGCTAAAGAGTGAATTGATGAGAGCTAAGAGGGGACACGAGAAGACTTTGGCTGATAGGATTAAGGAGAATCCTAAAGCTTTCTTTAGATATGTTAAGAATAGAAGATTGGTTAGGACAAGATTAGGGCCAGTCACAGACAGCAGTGGGAAGTTGTGCGTGGAGCCTGAAGAGATTGGAGAGGCAATGAATAAATATTTCTCTTCGGTATTCACGCAGGGTGATGTAAATGTAGTTATGGAGAACACTGAGGTACAGGGTAGCAAACTGGAAAGTATCGAAGTAGATAGGGAGGATGTGCTAGATATTCTCGAGGGTTTGAAGTTGGATAAGTCCCCTGGGCCGGATGGGATTTACCCTAGGATTCTCTGGGAGGCAAAAGAGGCGATTGCAGAGCCTCTGGCTCTGATCTTCAGGTCGTCGTTGGTTACGGGTGTGGTTCCGGAGGACTGGAGGATAGCGAATTTGGTCCCGTTGTTCAAGAAGGGGAAGAGAGACCTTCCAGGGAATTATAGGCCAGTGAGTCTTACTTCTGTTGCGGGCAAAGTATTGGAGAGAATATTAGGGATAGGATTTATAGTTATTTAGAGAGAAATGAATTGATTGGGGATAGTCAGCATGGTTTCGTGAAGGGTAGGTCATGCCTTACTAACCTCATTGAGTTTTTTGAGAAAGTGACCAGAGAGGTGGATGGGGTTAAGGCGGTTGATGTAGTATATATGGACTTTAGTAAGGCTTTTGATAAGGTGGCCCATGGAAGACTTCTACAGAAAATGCAGATGTGTGGAATAGAGGGTGATTTAGCTAATTGGATTAGGAATTGGCTGGCAGATAGAAGACAGAGGATGGTGGTTGATGGGGAGATATTCATCGTGGAGTTCGGTGACGAGTGGTGTGCCTCAGGGGTCTGTTTTGGGGCCCCTGCTGTTTGTAATTTTTATAAATGATCTGGATGAGGGTATTGAAGGATGGATTAATAAATTTGCAGATGACACTAAAGTCGGTGGAGTGGTAGATAGTGAAGAGGGGTGTTATAATTTGCAGAGGGACTTGGACAAGTTGCAGAGCTGAGCCAAGAGGTGGCAAATGGAGTTTAATGTGGAAAAATGTGAGGTAATGCACTTTGGCAGGAATAATAAATGTGTAGAGTATAGGGCTAATGGTAGGATTCTTAATAGTGTTGATGAACAGAGGAATCTTGGTGTATTTGTGCATAGATCCCTGAAAGTAGGCAGTCAAGTCGAGAAGGTTGTTAAGAAGGCATATGGAGCCTTAGCTTTTATTGGTAGGGGGATTGAATTTCGGAGCCGCAACGTCATGTTGCAACTGTACAAAACTCTAGTGCGGCCGCACTTGGAGTATTGTGTGCAGTTCTGGTCCCCCAATTATAAGAAAGATGTGGAGGCATTGGAGAGGGTACAGAGGAGGTTTACCAGGATGTTGCCTGGTATGGAGGGCAGGTCTTATGAAGAGAGGCTGAGGGATTTGAGGTTGTTTTCGTTAGAAAGGAGGCGGATAAGAGGGGACCTAATCGAAACATATAAGATGATTAGAGGTTTAGATAGGGTGGACAGTGATAGCGTTTTTCCTAGGATGGAGAAAGCTAGCACGAGGGGACACAGCTTTAAATTAAGGGGTATGAGTTATAGGACGGATATCAGAGGTAGGTTCTTTACTCAAAGAGTGATTAGGGAGTGGAATGCCCTGCCTGCAGCTGTTGTAGATGCGCCAAGTTTGTGGCGTTTAAGAGGTTAGTTGATAAGTATATGGAAGAGAAGGGAATGGTTTAGTTTGGAGGGGCATTGCTTTTTATATTGGTCGGCGCAACATCGAAGGCCGAAGGGCCTGTTCTGTGTTGTAATGTTCTATGTTCTATGTTCTATGTTCTAAACTCTGAAAATGTATAGGTTAGGTGGATTGGCCATGCTAAATTGCCCCTTCATTCATGGAACATGGGTGTTGCTGGCTGGCCAGCATTATTGCCCATCCCTTGTTTACATAGAACATAGAACATAGAACATTACAGCGCAGTACAGGCCCTTCGGCCCTCGATGTCACGCTGGCCAGTGGACCCTCTAACCTAAACTATTCCAATATCATCCATATGCCTATCCACTGAATATTTGAATGCCCCCAAAGTAGGCGAGTCCACAACTGCTGCAGGCAGGGCATTCCACGCCCTCACCACGCTCTGTGTGAAGAACCTGCCTCTGACATCCGTCCTATAACTACCACAAGGGCAGGGCAGTTACTGTGGCTCTGGAGTCACATGTAGGCCAGACCAGGTAAGGACGGCAGATTTCCTTCCCTAAAGGACATCAATAAACCAGATGTCTTTTTCCAACATTCAATAATAGTTTTATGGTCATCAGCAGATTCTTAATTCCAGGTTTTTTTTATTGAATTCAAATTCCACCGTCTGCCATGGTGGAATTCGAATCCGGCTCCCCAGAACATTAGCTGAGTTTCTGGATTAAAAGTCAAGCAATAATGCCACTAGGCCATTGCCCCACTATAATTGTGTCCAAAGATAGCCATGGTAAACATTCGGGGATACTGAAGGGAGGGAGAGCTTGTGTAAGACACTCTTTTGGAGAGTCGGTGCAGACTCAATTGGCTGAATGACCTCATTCAGCACTGTAGGGATTCTATGGGATACGTATGAACTGTGTTTGTATATACCTGTTCATAAACCTGGGTCTACTGCTTCAATCATTTAGAAGAGTAATCATATTACATATAAATTAATTTGAAGATTCCACTTGTCAGAAGAACAGAAGAATTTTTAGTATCAGCATCTTCTGTGGTTTCACGTAGGATGGCTTAAGTGCTTTTTATTAATGAACTAAAACAGTGAATAGGAACATGGGAATTCAGTCCCTCATGTCTGCTCCAAAAATCCACTGGATCTTGGCTGATCTCCAAGTTCAACACCATTTTCCAGCACAATCTCTATATCCCTCCACCTTTAATATCAGAAATCGATTGATTAATTTCTGCCTTGAATGTAACTCATTGACTGAGCTTTCACAACCTTCTGGAGTAGAGAATTCCAAAGAATCACCACCCCCTGACTATTGGAATTGAGACTGTGTTCTGCTGGTTTTAGGACCCTCCCCATCCCCTTCCACTCCCCCACTCCCATCCCTTCCAGGACTACTGTGGAGCCCTGTAAGAATTTAACATGCTTCAATGAGATCATCCCTCATTCTTCCAAACTCTACTAGTCAGGAAAGATGGAGAAGGCTAGATGTTCATAAGCACAACTTTTAGTCAATAATCAGTCCTACCATCTCATTGTGCTTCTTGATCCCTCTCTCTACTAATAATTATTGCCTGTCACTATCACTTTCAGTAAATAATACACGCCATTGGAATAAATGAACGAAATAATTAGTTGTTAATCACAGAATTCTTACAGTGCAGTTAGAGACCATTTGGCCTATCAAGGCTGCACAGACAACAAGCCTACCCCATGCAGTTACCCTTCTAGTTCCCCTGACACTACGGGGAAATTTAGCATGGCCAATTCCACCTGACCTGCACGTCTTTGGACTCAATCAAACAGTAGTTGGCTTCAATAAAAAATAGCCAATTAGTTTTAACAATGGATCTCTTTGATTTAATTTGAAATTTAAAACATCAATTAGAATGTTAATACTCCTTTTCAAAAACTGCACAATCATTTTCACAGTAACTTCATTGCAGTGTTAATGCAAGCCTACTTGTGATAGTAATAAATAAGCTTTAAAATTGATTAACTGTAATGAACAATTATCAGTTGCCACAAATAAAATGATTGGCATTAATTAATAAATAATTCATTAATCTGACAGGAAAATGTAAATTATCGATCCGCTCACAGAATACAAACACAGTAACATAAGGAAGATGAGCTAGAGTAGTCCACACAGTCACACGAGCTCGTTCTACCATTCAGTGCGATCACAGCAAATCCTGGGCCTCAACTCCATAGAATCCCTGTAGTGCAGAAGGAGGCCATTCGGCCCATCAAGCCTGCACTGACTCTCTGATAGGGCATCTTACTCAGACCCTATCCTTGTAACAGCATGTATTTACCACGCTAATCCCACTAACCTACATCTTGGGACCCTAAGGGGTAATTTGGCACGGTCAATCCACCTAATGTGCACATCTTTGGACTGTGAGACGAAACTGGAGCCACACAGGGAGAATGTGCCAACTCTACACCCAGTCACCCAAGACTGGAATTGAACCCGGATCTCTGGCAGCAGGGGTAACCATAATGCCACTTACCACCCCCTCCCCAGATCCCTTAATATTCCTGACACATTGATTACTTTCACAAAGATTTGATCCTTGGATAATTTTAATATTTATACAGTAGATAGTAAATGATTCATTCCATTGTGGAATAAATAATTAATTGTAATTAACAATCAAATCCTCATATTGATGCAAATAAGTAAGACACAATGCAAATACATGTAATGACTATTCAAGACTAGGAAATTGACAAGAAGGTCTTTTTATCTCTCAGATGAAGGATGAGTACCCAGTTTGTAGATGTCTCTATTATCTTACTTCAGGTTCCTATACTGTAGAGATTACTTGTTATAGCTTTGATACTCAGGCGGGAGTAACTATGACTCTCTTGTTACTTTAGCTGTGCGTGTCTTGTCGATTCTGCCGCACAGTGAGCTGCGCCTCCTCGTCGGTCCTGCTGGGCAACGTCACCGCTACTCCATCGTGGTGATGGCTAAAGCGGCTGTCCCAGAATCGACGCAGAGTAGTTGTTTGTCTGGATGCCCGTGTCAGGCTGCAACTACAGACAGGTGGATGGATGGATTGGCTAAGTCGAAATAAAGGTGATTGATAGCCAATCCCTGTAACTGTGGGGTCTTCTGGTTTCTACCCACAGTGAGTCAATCCCTTCCGCGGGAGCCACCTGGTACCGTCTCCTTGGGCACAGGAGTGGGTATTCCGTGACTGGTGGAGAAACAAGTAACGGGGGCGATGCATGCCAGGTCCACGACCACTACCACGACCACTTGGACTGCCATCCAAAAGTGGTATTGATGGAAGGGACGCTGGTGTGTGTTGCATAGCTGTGGTATTCTTGGCGTTCTAGACCACAGTGAGTCAGTCCTTACCGATGGTCCCGCAGGGAATTCAGGCCTTCGAGCTGGCAGGCAATGGCCTGAAGGAATCTGACTGGCAGAGAATAGCCAAAATGCTTCTATGCATATAAACCTGGTTATCGGTGAAAGAAAAAAACGTTTTGGCTTGACAAGTTCCGGCTTGTCCTGGGGATAATTGGTGATCCGCTGGCGGATGCGGTCACGCTTATCTAGGCATTAGAAGCACCCGCGACCCCCTACCCACACGATTCGGTACAGAGGGTAAGACGAACGAACCGAGCCTGGTGTGACACGGAGAAGGGACGTAGTGCCCCGTCTTGTCTTTAATGATCACTACCAGAGGATGACATCGACACCGATTTCCACCCAGGTGTCACGGTACGTATGGGCAACACGTCAGCCCAGTGATTAGCACTGCTGGCTGGTCAGCTATAAGGACCCTGGGTCGACCATCGACCTCGGCCTGTGGCTGAGGGAGTTTGCACATTCTCCCCGTGTTTGCGTGGGTTTTCCCCGGGTACTCCGGTTTCCTCCCACATCCCCAAAAACATGCTAACTAGGTTAATTGGCTAAGACAAAATTGTCACGTCACCTAATCTGGCTCCCTTTGATTCGGCTCAAATATATCCCTTAAATTCTAAATTCCCTCCCTCATGTAAGAGAGCCGAGCACCGACCACACAGTACCGATAAAAGGCTCATTAAATTGCCCATAAACATCAGGGATGACAATAAATAGAGCTTGCTATAAAATCTTAGCTTAAATCCCAGCTCATACCCCAGCTAATAACATCTTAGCAGGGAATCCAACCGAGCCACAAATTAAGATCAAGTAGACCCCGGCTGGGGCTCTGCTAGTGGTAGACCAAATCGTCAATGAGCGACGTAAAGACTCGGAAAAAGCACTCATGCGAGTGTATTAAAAAAGTGCCCTGCTTTATGCAAACTACTGCAACCACAAGCCTTGCACTTAAGGATAAAGTGATGGATGGTTATTGTGGCACAATGGTTAGCACTGCTGCCTCAGAGCACCATGGATCCAGTTTCAATTCCTGACTTGGGTCACTGTCTGTGCAGAGTCTGCATGTTCTTCTCATGCCAATGGGGTTTCCCTCCAGGTGCTCCAATTTTCTCCCACAGTCAAAGACATGCTGGTTAGATGCATTGGCCATACTAAATTCTCCCTCGGTGTACCCAAACAGGCGCTGGAGTGTGGCAACTAGGGGATTTTCACAGTAACTTCATTGCACTGTTAATGTCTGCCTACTTGTGACCCTAATAAATAAACTTCAAACTTTAAAACTTTAATGATGATGATGTGGTCTGAATTCAATAAAAGCAAAATACTATACATGCTGGAGATCTGAAATGAAAACAAGTGCTGGAAAAACTCAATGGGTCTGGCAGCATCTGTAGAGAGAGAAACAGAGTTAACCTTTCGAGTCTGTATGATTTTCCACCCAAACCCTGAAGAAGAGTCACGTTTGACTGGAAACATTAACTCTGATCTAAATTTAATTCTTTCTTGCGAACAATTGAGCAATATGTTCAGTTCTTGAGGGTGCCCATTACTTGTGGAAAACTTTGCAAATATTAGAGGCAAAATAAAATGAATCCTGAAAACGTTGGCAATGTTCTTCTCAGAGGTCTCTCCATTCACCTCTTGTCAAACTATGATCTCACTCCAAGTCACTAGAATCCCAATTTAAAACTGCCATCCTCCTATCTGCTTTCCTAATTCCATAAAATTCACCGAGAAATCTTTACTCCTCTGACTCTGTCCTCTCGTATCTCCCACTTCCTTCACCATCTGCAAAAGTGACCCCCACATTGCACCCCCTCCTCCCCCCCCCCCCCCCCATCCCACCACCACCACTGCCATCACCACCACTGCCATTGTGGCCTTACTTTCATGTCTGGATTCAATGTAATGAAATTCCTTCCTAAATCCCATCCCCTATACTTTTCTCTTTAAAATCTACTTGTAGTCACCCCTCCCAATACCCAATCCTTTGTCACTTTTTTGCTTATTTGCTCTGCTGAAGAGAGGTGTTGTGGGTAACAACCCTTTCTCTCGGCCAGAAGGTCTGGGTTCAATTCCCACTTCAGGACTTGATGGCCACAAGGAAGGTGTCTTCATAATATGACAAAAAAGGTTGTTTCTCGGCCTGTATAAAAGAGACAGAGAAACAGAATGACAGTATTGTTTAAATGATAAGAGATTGGGAAATGTTGATGTACAAAGGGGCCTGGGTGTCCCTCTACATCAGTCATTGAAAGCAAACATACAGGTACTGCAAGCACTTAGGAAGGTGAATGGTACATTGGCCTTCATTGCAAAAAGACTTGAGTACAGGAGTAAAGATGTCTTACTGAAACTGTACAGGCCTTGGTAAGGCCACACCTTTATTGTTGTGTACAGTTTTGGTCTCCCTACCTAAGAAAGGATATATTTGCCACAGAGGGCGTGCAGCAAGGTTCACCAGGCTGACTCCTGGGATGGCAGGATTATCGTCTGAGGAGAGATTGTTTGACTGGGCCTGTCCTGGATGAGATGTTTCTTCAGTCAGAGGGTGGTGAACCTGTGGAATTCTGTACCACAGAAAGCTGTGCAGACCAAATCACTAAACATATTTAAGAAGGAAATGGATTTCTAGATTCTAAAGGTGCCAAGGGATATGGGGAGAGTGCTGGAGTATGGCGTTGAGTGAGGGGATCAGCCATGATCGTGTTGAATGGTGCAGCAGCGAAGAAGCCAAAAGCTTACTCATATTCCTATTTTCTATGTTTCTATGAAGCCTCAGGGCACGCTAAAACTCTTTACAGCCAATGAATTAGTGTGAAGTACAGTCACTGCTGTAAAGTAGGGAACAGAAACAACATGCACGCAAAATGTCTCCCACAGCTAGGGGGGTAATGACCTACATAATCTGTTCTTGTCTCAGTGAAGTTGGTTGAGGGAGAAATACTGCCCAGGTCCCTGACTGAGAGGCCAGGTGAGGGCCTCAATTTACTGAAAGGACAGCACCTCCAACAATCCTGCACCTCTCCTGCCCCACACCGAGCTGTCAGCCTGGACTTCATACTCAAGTCTTTTGGAGTGAATCTTAAACACTGAGAATTCGACCAGCCACCTAGATTGTGAGTAGACCAGATGTAACATGAATAATGATTCCAGAGATGGTTGAACTTTGAAAATCTATGTCAAGAAGGGCACTGACTAAGGTTACACAGCACGGATTGCAAAGTGATATAAATATTCATGGAATCATACAGCACAGAAGAGGCACTTTGGCCCATCGGGTCTACACTAGCCCATTAGAAACACCTTAACTCCCATCTAATCCCATCTACCAACACTTGGCCCATAACCTTGAATGTTATGATGTGCCAAGTGCTCATGCAGATACTTATTAAAAGATGTGAGGCATCCTGCCTCTATTGTCCTCCCTGGCAGCACATTCCAGACCGTCACCACCCTCTGGGTGAACATGGTTTTCCTCACATCATCTCTAAACCTTGTGCCTCTCATCTTGAACTTTGTGACTGACCCTTCAGTGAAGGGGAATAGCTGCTCCTTATCCACTCTGTCTATGTCTCTCATAATCTTGTACATCTTGATTAGGTTGCCGTCAATCTTCTCTTCAACAAAAACAACACAAACCTACCCAATCTCTCGTAATTTAAATATTCCATTCTAGGCAGCATCCTGGTGAATCTCCTCTGCACCCCTTGCACTGCAATTACATCCTTCTAGAGAATTGCACACAGTACTCTAGCTGTGGTCTTACCAAAGTTCTACACAATAGGAGGCATGGTTAGTAAGTTTGCAGATGCTACCAAGATTGGTGGCATAGTGGACAGTGATGAAAGTTATCTCCAATTGCAACAGGATCTTGATCAATTGGGCCAGTGGGCTGACGAATGGCAGATGGAGTTTAATTTAGACAAATGTGAGGCGATGCATTTTGGTGGCTTGAACCAGGCCAGGACTTATTTAGTTCACGGTAGGGCACTGGGGAGAATTACAGAACAAAGAGATCAGGGTACATGTTGATAGCTCTTTGAAAGTGGAGTCACAGATGGAGAGAATGGTGAAGGCATTCAGCATGTTTGATTTCACTGGTCAGAACATTAAATACAAGAGTTGGGACATCTTGTTAAAGTAGTGCAAGACATTGGTAAGGCCACACTTGAATGAACATAACAGTTCTGGTCACGCTATTATAGAAAGAATATTATTAAACTAGAAAGAGTGCAGAAAAGATTTACTAGGATACTACCCGTACTTAATGGTTTGAGTTATAAGGAGAGGCTGGATAGACTGGGACTTTTTTCTCTGGAGTGTAGGAGGCTGATGGGTGATCTTATAGAGGTCTATAAAATAATAAGGGGCACAGATCAGCTAGATAGTCAATATCTTTTCCCAAAGGTAGGGGAGTCTAAAACTAGAGGGCATAGATTTAAGGTGAGAGAGGAGAGATACATAAGTGTACAGAGGAGCAATTTTTTCACGCAGAGGATAGTGAGTGTCTGGAACAAGCTGCCAGAGGTAGTAGTAGAGGCGGGTACAATTTTATCTTTTAAAAAGCATTTAGACAGTTACATGGATATGATGGGTGTAGAGGGATATGGGTCAAATGCGGGTAATTGGGATTAGCTTAGGGTTTTTTAAAAAAGGCAGCATGGACGAGTTGGGCCATAGGGTCTGTTTGCATGCTGTAAACCTCTATGACTCAATGACTAATTCCAATATGACTTCTCTGCTTTTGTAATCTATGTCTCAATTGATAAAGGCAAGTGTCCCATATGCCTTTTTAATCACCCTACTAACGCTCCCTTCTGCCTTCAGAGATCTATGGACAAATACCACGGTTCCTTTATTCTACAGAAATTCCTAGTGACCTGTCATTCATTGAATACTTTTTTGTCAAATTACTCCTTCCACAGTGTATCAACTCACACTTTTCAGGGTCAGATTCCATCTGCCCATTTGACCATTCTTTTTATATCTTCTTATAGCCCAAGACACTCTGCCTCATTATTAACCACACAGCCAATGCACAAACTTACTAATTCTACCCTCCCCATTGTCATCAATGTCATTTATATAAATGATGAATATTAGGGGCCTCAACACAGATCTCTGTGATATGCCAACTACTGGACACTGGCTTCCAGCCACCAGAACAGCCTTCTGTCATCACCCTCTGTCTCCTACAACTGAGCCGATTCTGAATCCACTTTATCAAATTACCTTGTATCCCATGGGAATTTATTTTCTCCTATGTGGGACCATGTTAAAGGCTCTGCTGAAATCTGTATAAATTACATTGACTACACTTTACTTGTCTACTCACCTGGTCACCTTCTCAAAACATTCAATCATATTTGTTAAGCAATGACTTCCCTCTGACGAAGCCGTGCTGACTATCCTTGATCAAGCGTAAGGCTCACCAATCTGTAGTTCCTTAATTTATCTCTACAAACCTTGTTAAATAGTGGAACTACATTAACTGTTCTCTAGTCTTCTGACACCTACCCATCGCCAGATAAGAATTGAAAATTTGGGTCAGAGCCCCTGCAATCTCCTTCCTTGCCTATTATAGCAGCCCAGAGCACAACTCATCTGGATTTGGAGATTTATCCACTTTTAAATCTGCCAACACCTTCAATACTTTGCCCAACGTCAATTTTCTCAAGAATCTCACAATTTCACTCCCTGAGTTCCACATCATCACTGTCATTCTCTTGGGTGTAGATGGATGTGAAGTATGCATTCAACACTCTACCAATGTCCTCTGCCTCCACCCATAGATTGCCCCCTTAGTCCATAATGGGCCCTACTCTTTCTCTGATTATTCTCTTCCCTTTGATATATTGATAGAATATCTTGAGATTTTCCCCACTTTTACCAGCCAGAGTTTTCTCATATCCTCTCTATGCTTTCCTAATTGCTTACTTAAGTCCCACTTTCTATATCTCACTAATGCCTCTACTGATTTGTTCCCCTTGTACTTTTTAAAAACTTTTATTTTCCTTCTCATTGTATCTTGAATATCTCTGGTCATCCATGGTTGTTTCGGACTTGTTATTATAACCTATCACCTTAGAGGGAAAATGCAGGGCTTGCAATCTCTTATCTTTTTGAATGCCTCCCATTTCTCTTCTGCAGATTTTTCCATAAGAAGCTCTTCCTAGTCTATCTTAGCCAGATGCTATCTTATTTTACTAAAATCCACTCTCCCCCAATCTAAAACCATTTTTTTTGCAACTTGTCTGTTTCCTTGACCTACAAGCTTAAATTGTACCATGTTGCCATCATTCCTCAGAATCAGATCCAGCACAGTTCCTTCCCTTGTTCCACTTTCCAAATATTGATCTAAAAAGTTCTCCTGTACAAATTTCAAGAAACCTACTCCTTCCAAGCCCTTAACGCTATGTCTATCCCGGTTAATGTTGGGAAAGTTGAAATCATAAGAACATAAGAAATAGGAGCAGGAGTAGGCCATCCAGCCCCTCGAGCCTGCCCCGCCATTCAATAAGATCATGGCTGATCTGCAGTGGTTCAGTAACACTTTCCCACTTTCTCCCCTTAATTCCCTTGTCAATCAAAAAACTATCCACTCTTGACTTAAATATATTCAGTGAGGAAGCCTCCACCACTTCAACAGGCAGAGAATTCCAAAGATTCACCACCCTTTGCGTGAAGAAATTCCTCCTCAATTCTGATTTGAACCACTCACCCCCTTATTTTGAGGCTGTGCCCTCTAGTCCTGCTATCTTTGCTAAGATAGCTCTACTCTATCCATCCCCTTCATTATCTTATACGTCTCTATAAGATCCCCTCTCAGCCTTCTAAACTCCAACAAGTACAAACCTAGCCTATTTAGTCTCTCCCCATAATCCAATGCCCTCATCTCCGGTATCAGCCTAGTAAACCTTCTCTGCACCCCCTCCAAGGCCAATATATCCTTCCTCGAATGCGGTGACTAAAACTGCACACAGTACTCCAATTGCGGCCTCACCAGTACTCTGTACAGCTGCAAAAGTATCTCCCTATTTTTATATTCTATCCCTTTAGCTATAAAGGCCAACATCGCATTCGCCTTCTTAATCACCTGCTGCACCTGCAGACTGTGTTTTTGCGATTCATGCACAAGGACCCCCAGGTCTCTCTGCACTGTCACATGCTGCAGCTTTTCTCCATTTAAATAGTAATCCTTCCTACCATTGTTCCTACCAAAGTGGATAACCTCACACTTGCTAACATTATACTTCATCTGCCAGGTTCTCGCCCACTCACTCAACCTATCCAGGTCCCTCTGCAGGCTTTCCAACTCTCCATGCAATTTGCTTTTCTACTCATCTTCGTGTCATCAGCAAATTTTGTCACCCTGCACTCAGCCCCTTCCTCCAGATCATCTATGTAAATGGTAAATAGTTGAGGTCCCAGCACCGATCCCTGGGGCACTCCACTAGTCATCAGTTGCCAATCAGAATAGCACCCCTTAATACCTACTCTCTGCTTCAACTAAATCAACTAATATAATCACACTATTGTTCTTGTTTTTACAAATCTACACCACTCTCAGATATTCTTATATTTTGCTCAGTTTCCCCACTTGGGGTAGGGAGAACCTTAAGGAAGTGAGCTCATTCTGGTCAGCATTTTCCTTTGAATTAAGATGAATAGATCTTTAATGGTGAAAACATAAATTCTTCATGAGGGAGAGAGAGTTTATTCAGATTGATTGCCTCACAGTGTTACTGATGTCTGGGTAGACTGTTGAGAAAAGCATGGACTCTGTCTTGGTTGCATTTGCCCATTATCATGCAGTGAGTCTCGTTAGAAAAAGCTGATTATTAATTCGCATGAACCTCATATGTTAGAGTATGAGATAAATGTTGTTAACTAACTTATTGTTCTGAGCTTGTATTGTACAGTTTATTTTTGTTCCAAACCCATGGAATCTTGCGGCTTTATTCACTAAACAAGTGCTCGAATCATTGGTTACTTTAAATAAAAGATTCCGAATCGGATCGCACCAACAATTTGGGGATTTGGCCCTTCATCATTACCAGATTTATTCTCATGGGAGTGGAGATTGGAACTTGTTCTGAGGGCAGCATGCTGCAATTTGTGAGACAGAGTATGGAGGAGCTGTGAAAGTTATTGCTTGGTTTCAGTTATAAAGCAAAGACTGCCTGCTACCTCCTGCTTTACTGTTGCTGACCACCATGCGGTGTAATCACCCAGATTTATCTCCTAAATTGCGGGCCCTGATAAGAGCTACTGTTTAATTCTTTTGTACTTGTTTTCATCCTGGAATGTACAGGGGCTTGTTGACTGAACGGATTCATTTGTACATTTACTGATGCTGCTTAATCTCGCTGGTCTCAGCAACTGACTCATATGACACATGAATCCTAATCTAATCAAGGGCTTCAGGTTGTTTATATACACAATACTAGATAAAGGGAAATGAGTAACAGGCTAGAATCTAATCAAAGGGTTCATTGTACTTTATATGTAGCATAATAAATATCCAGGAGTGAGTTACAGACTGGAATCTAATCGAGGGGTTTGGGTGATTTATATAGAGAATAGTAGATATCCAGGAGTGACTTACAGTCTAGAATCTAATCGAGGGGTTTGAGTGGTTTATATATTGAATAATAAATACCCGGGAGTGAGTTACAGTCTGGAATCTAATTGAGGGGTTTGGGTGGTTTATATATAGAATAATGGATACCTGGGAGTAAGTTACAGACTGGAATCTAATCGAGGGGTGTGGGTGGTTTATATATAGAATAACAGATACCCAGGAGTGAGTTACAGACTGGAATCTAATCGAGAGGTTTGGTGGTTTATATGGAGAATAATAGATATCTGGGAGTGAGTTACAGACTGGAATCTAATTGAGGGGTTTGTGTGGTTTATATATAGAATAATGGACACCCGGGAGTGAGTTACAGACTGGAATCTAATTGAGGGGTTTAAGTGGTTTATATATAGAATAATAGATACCTGGGAGTGAGTTACAGTCTGGAATCTAATCGAGGGGTTCGGGTGATTTATATATAGAATAATAGATACCTGGGAGTGAGTTATTGACTCGAGTTTAGTGAAGGTGTTCGGATCTCTTTCATAAAATTCTAGTTGGGAATGAAATCTAGAAACACAACATCATGTTACATTGATTTTGCTCATTTAACTCCAGCATGGAGCAAACGTACTGTTTAACATTGTCAGTGTTTGAGACTCAAAGCAGGTGCTCACTAAGTAAAGTCACAAGATTCCACAGTGAACAAATAAAATAAACTTTACTGTAGAAGGTCAGAAAGGTAAAACATTTGACAATATATATTTTATACTCTAACATTCTTAGCCACCAGTATAAGATATATGAAAATTAACAGGTAAGCTGTGATTGAACACAGCCAACTGTGCAATAAATAGCAGATTTGATGAAGCCAGAGCCCACCAATTTTTCAGATATCATTGAACATTGTGAGTCAATCAATCCTGTTCAAACTCTTTCTCACAAGGAATTCCAGTCTTCATCTTCAAATATCTAACTCCCAAAACGCCGTTCAATGCTTTGTATATTGTGAAGTGGTTGTATGATTGTTTTAAGAGCATGTCACATGATTTGATCATGTCATAGAAGCGCTACAGTGCAGAAGGAGGACATTCAGCCCATCGAGTCAGCACTGACTTGGGTGCACAGTGATTAACACTGCTATCTCACAGTACCAGGGAACTGGGTTCAATCCCTGGCTTTGATCACCGTCTCAACGGAATTGTACATTCTCCCCATATGTGCATGGGTTTCCTCTGGGTGCTCCAGGCGGTGTGCTAGGTAGGTGCATTGGCCGTGCTAAATCCTCCCTCAGTGTAACTGAACAGGTGCTGGAGTTTGACAACTAGGGGATTTTCACAGTAACTTCATTGCAGGATTAATGTAAGCCTACTTGTGACACTAATAAATAAAGTTTAAAATTTTTACCCTACCCTCTGCCCATCCCTGTAACCCCACACATTTAACATGGCTAATCCATCTAACCTATGCATTTTTAGACACTTAAGGGACAATTTAATCTGGCCAGTCCACCTAATTGGCCAACACATTCATCATTGCCCTTCTAGTTGGAAAGATAAAAAATTCATTTCCTAATTGGATGATGCTTGACTGTTAACAAAACATCCTTTGCACAACACCTTCATCCCGCTTCCTCCCCACTCTCCCTCGTAGAATCATAGAGGTTTACAGCATAGAAACGGGCCCTTCGACCCAACTTGTCCATGCTTCCCCTTTTTTAACCCCTAAGCTAGTCCCAGTTGTCCTCATTTGTCCCATGTCCCTCTATACCCATCTTACCCATGTAACTATCTAACTGCTTTTTAAAAGACAAAATTGTATTGCCTCTACTACTACCTCTGGCAGCTTGTTCCAGACACTCATCATCCTGAGTGAAATAAATTGGCCCTGTGGACCCTTTTGTATCTCTCCCCTCTCACCTTAAACCTATGCCCTCAAGTTTTAGACTCCCCTACCTTTGGGAAAAGATATTGACAATAGCTGATCTGTGCCCCTCATTATTTTATAGACCTCTATAAGATCACCCTTAAGCCTAATACTCTAGAGAAAAGATTCCCAATCTAGCCAGCCTGTCCTTCTAACTCAAGCCATCAAGTCCTGGTAGCACCTTTGTAAATCTTTTCTGCACTCTTTCTAGTTTAATAATATCCTTTCTATAATAGGATGACTAAAAATGTGCACAGTGTGTATTATGTTGGATTAAGAGAAATTTTCAAAGAAAATAACAAATAAGCTCAATCTCTTTGAAAGTCCTCATGATTTATTCTTCAGCAGTGGCTTGATTTTTAATTCCAGAGACCCCAGATCAATCCAGGAGGGTTGCAAGTCTAAATAGAGTGAATGTGGGTTGGGGGGAGAAGAGGATAAAGCAGCCTGCGTTACCTTGTCACCAACTCCAGCTAGCAAATACAAACTTGGATGGGGAATGGGTTTGGCCCTGGTGTACTGCTCTTGCTGTTGAGCAGCCTGCTGACACTCACTGTAAAGGTACATCTGGAAAATGGAACCAAGGAAACTATACGCCAGAGAGAAGCCATTGCCTTCAGATACAGCAGAACACTGGAGTGGTTGGGGAAGCAGCATGGGTAACATGGCATTAAGCCCCATAAGTATGCTTTGCCAATTAATTAGATCATTAATTCTCATTTGTGGTCCATTTAGGCACAGCGAAAGATCCCATGGATCTCCACCTCCCCCCACCGATCCCACCATACACACTGTCAGTTCTCAACTCAAAAAAATCTCATTCCAACCTACAGATATTACAGATATGTTGCTGTTTTTAATTTCACTATGAATTAAATGTACTAAATGTAATCCTTGCGGTTCAGTCCCTGGAGGTGCTAGTGAGAATGATTCGAGAGGGTTTGCAACCTTTCCAGTATGTGTAAAGTTGCCAATCTGGGTGAGAGCAAGTGGCAGGTAAAGGTAAAGTGGATGGGATGGGGTGGGACAGACCCAATTTTTGGTATATTTATTCTTTCACAGGGCATACCTAAGACACCCTGCTATTGCTGATCTCTGGCACTTCTTGAATCATTGCAGTTCATGTGGTGT
The DNA here is from genome assembly GCA_024679065.1 of Sphyrna mokarran. Classification (NCBI taxonomy): domain Eukaryota; kingdom Metazoa; phylum Chordata; class Chondrichthyes; order Carcharhiniformes; family Carcharhinidae; genus Sphyrna; species Sphyrna mokarran. Next base: position 8,464,814 of record JAGIQG010000002.1, read on the forward strand.
GGATACCTCCCACTGGTTGCTGGATTACTGGAATATTCATTGCATGATCTAAGAACAAAGAACTAAGAACAAAGAACAACACAGCACGGGAAACAGGCCCTTTGGCCCAACGAGCCCGCGCCGCCGTCCTAACGTCTTAATGACATATAGAGACCAATATAGGGACAATTTGTTACCCAATCAGCCTAAGAGCACATTTTTGGGATGTGGGAGGAAATGTGGGAGTGTAGGCTGCCCCTACACACCAGCCATTATTTGACTGACACTCGAGGCACACTGCCTTCTTAAGCTGATTGAAAAACGAAAAGATTCATTGCCCAATTGCATAATGCTTGACTGTTAATCACACAGCAAATTTCCCAATTTCCAGTGCTGTTAAAACTTAGCAGGTCTGGCAGAATCCATGGAGAGAGAAACTTGAGTTAACATTGCAGTTAAAGTTTATTTATTAGTTACAAGTAGGCTTACATTAACACTGCAATGAAGTTAATGTGAAAATCCCGAGCTGCCACACTCTGGCGCCTGTTCGGGTACATTGAGTGAGAACTTAGCATGGCCAATGTACCCAACCAGCACGTCTTTCAGTCATATCCAAGTCCAAAATTCTCTGAAGCTGACTCAAAGTTATTTTCTCTCTTCACAGATGCTACCAGAGTTGCTTTCAACAGACCTTTAGCAGCTGCATTATTTTGCTTTTTAATTCAAAATCAGGATGGTATGTGGTTTGCAGGGTGGTGTTCCGATGCATCTGGTACCCAATGGTCTTTTGGCTGGTCAATGTGGCTGGGTGTAATGTTGACCCCGCAGGGTCGCATTCTAGCTTGATCAACTCCCAATGGCCAAAGACTACAAATCCCGGCGTGCTCCGGGAGACGCGTCGACGTCAGGCTGTGCGCGGGACGTAGAGAACGCCAGCTGCTGACGTCAGGCGCGGGGGCGGGCGGTGCGGAACGGCAATCTGATGTCGGGGTAGGGGCGGGGCGGCACGCTTACGTCAGGTAGGGGTAATAGGCAGACGCGCTGATGGTAGGCGGGGCTGGTGGGTAGACGTGCTGACGTAACATAGGAGGCGGGGCTAGCCAGCTAACATCAGGCATGTGGGGGCGGGGATGGCGCATTGACGTCAGACGTATGGGGGCGGGTGGGCGTGTTGACGTCAGGCGGTTGTAGGGACGGCAGTTAAACGCGGCTCCAATATTAATGATGCTCGAGCCGGTGAGCGCTTCGTATCGGATGGAGCCGTTCCTGCTTAGTGCTCAACCTTACATACGCTGAGTATACCCCCTCACAAGATGGCAGAGAGGTCGGTCAATTTCAATTCAAAATAAACCCTCTTATTTTTCCAAAAATATTTTTCATTGATTGTTATATTTTTTTCATTCCCTGTGGGGTGATTTTATTTTTTTCTCTCTTGTGTATGCGTTTTCTGACTGACTTTGGAGGTGATTTTTTTTTATTACATATTCCCAGCTGGTCAGTGCTGTGGGATGCAGCCATCCTCCCCAGCTCTCGGATTGCTGGTGATGTTGGGAGTCGGTGCCCGCTGCCTAATAGTGAGCCCCAGCGGTGCAGCCAGCAGCCTGTCCCCGGCTTGGATTGCGGGAGTGGTAGTGCGCAGGCGCGGGCTTGCCAAATACTCTACCCTCTCCCATACAGCGCATGCGTCGCCTGGCAACAGGTGCAGTAGAGTGCGCCTGCGCCAGGGTTCCGTTGGTTATGAATGGAATTGTTTTGCAGGTTGAGGGTTTGGGGGTTTGTGGTGCAGCGGGTAGCGCCTCCCTCTCCCCGCTTTCGCCTCTGAGCCAGAGGCTCCGAGTTCAAGCCCTACCCGGGAAAGCAGGTGGTGCAAAGCATTTCAACGCAGTTGGTAAGAGGAAGAGATTCTTGGTCAGCTGTATTATAGAAAACATGTTGCAGACTCTACTATCACTGTCTGCCAGACTGCAACATACATGTTGATCTATAATGGACCATCACAGTGCTGAAACAGGCTGTTGAATCCAAGCCAAGTGCCCATGTGGTTTCACCTGGCATGATCCTATGTACCCTTCCTTTTGAACAAAAAGAACAAATTAAAGTACTGCACATGCTGGAACTTGGAAATAAAATCAGAAAAATGCTGAAAATTCTCAGATCAGACAGCATCTGCAGAGCGAAACAGAGTTATCGTTGCCTTCGTGGGAGCCCTAATCAGTTCAAAAGTCACCTAAAAGTGGTATAATGGTCATGGATCTGTCCACCAGTCTTAGCAATCAACTCATTGCTCTGCAACAAACCCAGACATGAGGGGAAGGGAATCCCAGTGGCTAAGCGCTTTGGGATCCCAGGTCCAAAACTGCCTATTCCTGTTACACACGGAACTGAGCACATGGTGTCCCAAATTACTTGCATATCCCAAAATGAAGTTACATATATCCAATTTGTATTTGAAGGCATCAGTAATGCCAAACCTTGAGGGGACCCCAATGGGAATATTTCTGCAGATTAATGTTGAATCTGTCCCATTTTTCAAGTGTAAGTCTTGATTGCTGCATCTGCTGATCTGGTCCAACAGTCTTTCATTGTCAATATTATCTGATCCTTTTAGATTCCCAGATAATAGAGATCACTTCCTGAGAATCCAATCTCTTCACCCTTCTCAAAGAAGATAGACTGTTAAAAGATTCAATGTAAAGATTTCAGTTCTTTTTGTGATTGTCTTTGATTTGTATCCTTTGGTTCCTGTGACTCTAGTTCAAATCGGTTATCATAATTTGCCTGATTGTAAACCTTCCAAAACTTGAAGAGCTGCATCAGGTTTGTCTGTAAATCTTCTCTGCTGTATTGGGTGGGGTGGGAGAGGCACAAAAGGAAGTTTGAATTCATCAAGTCTCTTTAGCTGTAACTGCTCATCTCTGGTCAGATCTACAGATTGTCAGTCTTTTCCAAGATGAGTATATAATGGAATGCTCAAAATGGTAGAAGATACTCCAGCCTCACTTCAATATCATCTCCTTGTATTCGTATAAAGTGGTTTTGTGTCTAAAACAATGATTCATTTTACCTCCTTGATTGGCCTCTGAGAGATTGATGAGAATGCAGTCTCAGAATTTTGGTAAGATTAGGCGAGATCATCTGCTGCGCTTCGATTTCGTGGCTAATTCTGGAAAGGCAAAGTCTGCCACATGTGAAGTATCGCTTGCCAGTGGTGCAAGATGATCTCTGCTCACATCTTGTTTGCAGGGCTGGCTGGTTTCTGGTTTGGTGCCACATGATGTCACGTTGGTGAATTCTGCTCACAGCTGTGTTGGTTGTCAGCTAGTTTCCCACTTGTCAATAATTGATGTTGAAAGCTTTATTTTGAGAATGTCCTTGAATTGGAGTTTGGTGCTTTGCTAGTCCTGATGGCCTGTCCATCCACATATTATATCCTAGGTGATACAGCCATCATCTAAGCTGTGCACGTGTCCATGCCAGTGAAACTGCCTGTGCTTTATGAATGTTAGCATGGTTGGCATGTTTGTCCTAGAAAAGCCTGCTTCATTGCTGACACTGTCTTTTCGTGTGAAGCCAAGGGTGTCTTTGTATTTTGCCTTCTGATGACTTTATGTACTTGTGTTTCTGCTGTTAATGATCTATGTATTTACACTCCTTTTATCTATTCGTGGTATAATTCTTTTCCCTATTTCCAAAATGCATTACTTTAAATAGCTTTTCAGGACAATACAATGGTTAGCACTGCTGCCTCACAGCATGGGTCACTTTGTGGAGCCTGCAAGTTCTCCCTGTGTCTGTGTGAGTTCTCTCCGGTTCCTTCAGTTTCCTCCCACGGTTGGAAAGATGTACTGGTTATGTGCATTAGCCATTGCTGAATTCTCTGTGTACCCAAACTGGCACTGTAGTGTGGCGACTAGAAGATTTTCACAGTGACTTTGTTGCAATGTCAATATAAGCCTCCTTGCGACACATTTGTTAACTTTTGTAGAATCCTACAGTGCAGGAGGAGGCCATTCAATCCATTGAGTCTGCACTGACCACCTGGGCCCTATATCCATAACTCCATGCATTCACTCTAGCTAGCCCCCCTGACACTAAGGGACAATCTAGCATGGCCAATCCACTTAACCTATACATCTTTGGAGTGTGGGAGGAAATCCATGCAGACAGATTACATTAACACACAAATTCTGGTGATGATTGATGGTACTAATTGTACTTGGTGAGTTTTTTGTTAATCAGTTTATTATAGCTGGTTGATTTTGATTTTTTTTCAATTGCTTTCTGTGGCTGAAATTGTTGTTATCTGAGTACTTTAAGCATTTATGTTACAATTGTAACCACACGGCTTTGTACATAATGTTCTTGTTAGCTTCCTGCTTGTGTTCCCATTCTGTGATCTGCCTAATGACAAAAGAAAAATAAATATTGCATTTGCATCTATATGGTGCCATCTCTTGCTAACATCTCCCAAGTGCTTCACAGGCACAAACGTGCAGTTATGTGGCAAACGTGGAAGCTGTTTGTTCATAACGGTAATGAAATTAATGACTGGCTGATGTTCCTTTAATGTTGTTTGTTGAGGGAGGAATGTTGGCTTGGATAAAGAGAATGCCTTGCTGTTCAGACACTGCCAATTTTCAGCATCAACTGGACAGATAACGCCCCATTTCCTCAGCATAGAATTAAACATTACTGTCGCCTGGGCTGAGCCGGAATATTCTGACTTGGGTGTTCCCAACTGATGTGACTGAGTTTTCGAAGTTTTGAAATGAGATGTCATTTTTGATTAATTCTCCCTGTGGTTAAAATATTCCATCTAATAGTAGTACAGCTATACTGTGTGTATAACTGATCAATGCATGAAGGTCCAGCAAGCATTCTCCCTCACAGTAACTAGAATTGGATTCTGTGGTGTGTATTTGAAATATTGTATTTTTAGTTTAAGACCAAATAAAAATATTCACCTGTAAATGCTTGCTTTATTTTTTTCTATATCTTAGTTTTTTAAGAATTTTGTTTTATGAATGCCACATTTTCAATAGTAAATTGTTTAATGGAGTAAAAATGTAATGTACCATTGTTTAAGGGACTTTAAATGTGAGTGAAATAAGTAGCCAATATTTCATATTGACTGTATCTTGTTAGTATGTCTCTGGCTGTATTCTTCTCCCTGATTACTTTGTAGTTTTGGACTGCACTGTGTCGCATCATTTGCAAGCTAGTTGAGATTGTGTGTGCTGCAGTGCTGCTCTTTTATTCATTTAAGTGTAATGTGCTTTTATACAAATGTCATCTTGAAAACAGCTTTCTATTCCAATGAGTTTGCTGGGCAAAGGAGCACTTTATGACTTGTATCCAGACTGAGAGCAACTGCTTTTATACCTTGACATAACCAGTGGAGAAAGCATCTTCTCCACTGAAGGTTCAATGAGCAAGTTGCTCATGCCAACCTTTCCCATGGTCAATCGTTGTGTGCCAATTTATTCATCCAGCTTTACAACTTGTGGGTGTAAATAGATAAGATAATGCTAGATTCGCTGTACCTCACTGTTGATCACCTTTTTTTGTATAGTAGCCTCTTTGAATTTGTAATTTGTGTACAGTTAAAGCATGCTTATGATATGAATATAGTTGAGTTTTTGTGCAAGGCCCTTATCCTTGGAGAGGATTGATGAAAATAATGTCTTTCTACGACATGCTGGTGCAGCATACGCCTAGATCATTTGTAATGCAAGTTGTTGCTTTCAATCATAATGGACTATATTTTGCAGGTGATTTATTTCCATAAATCTATATTTGTGTTTGTACAGTTTGTTTCTTATTTCAGTATTAGATTTGTGCAACTTTATCTTGAATTTTGACAAATTCTCACCTCATTATTTGAAGTGCAGTGAGTAAATCGCTTACGGTGGGTTATTTGGGAGAATCCAGTGCTTTGTGTGAAAGCATCAGTGAATGGTTCTTCATCGCTAATTTTAAAATGATAATTAAACGCTAAAGGTGTAATTAATGTGATGTGTGAGTGGAGCCTTTTGAGAACAGAATACTTGTCTTTCAATAAGAGTGTCCTTTGTTCGATGCAGTCTCTGCAAATTTCTAAAGTGGGTGTTGGTTAAAACAATTATTGTCTACTGTTCTCTGACTGGCTTCTGCTGACAAATGACAGGAGTGTTGCAAGCAAGTCAAAATATATCTTTCAAAGAGAAGAATGACATTTGTATCTGCACTGCTTATTGTTCCTGTGGAAATAATGGCCTGGGTATAACTGGGCTGGTTATGTTATTAGTGAGGATGGAATTTTGAGTGGGAATTTCTGATCTCCCCACACACTGTAGAAATTGAACTCCACAGGATATGTCTTCTGTTATTGAAAGGTTCCCTACTCCACAGTCAACCTGATTGACAGGGTCACCTTCCAGGCAGGGGGGACTGTGGCATAGGTTGCACTAACAGACAAGCCCCGAGGGAATGTCTGATCCTGGGAGTCTCTGTCTGAGGTTATCTATTTGGGGATTGAGGGATATATTCCCACTCCTCTTGGCCCAGAAGCAGTGCTGTAAAGATGCATAGCTTCTCCTCAAATCTGTGCTCACCTCTCTTGGGCTACCAGTTTTCCACATTCTGCAAAAAACTCAATACTCGTGAAAATGTGAACATTTCCAACCTGTTTTTTTTTGGGAGTAGTTTGGTTGTCTGCTCTTTGCCCCAATTCCATTTAACCTGGAAGTAGATAAAATTTGAACTTTGAGCCAATCTATTATCTTTCCCAATCCACCTGTTAAAATTCAAGTTTGGGGGTGAATCTGTAAATCTTGTTGGTGAAACCTACTGTAAAACTGTTGAGGTTTAATCCTTCATCAGATCTTCCAGCACATTGGACACTTGGTATGTAGTGGCATTACAAAAATAGCTGGGATTCTGGAGGAGGCATTGAATATTAAAAAAAAAGTAGAATTCATATTAAGCATCAAAGGATTTGCATTTATATTTATTTTGTAATCCCAATGTCCTCAAGTACATTGCAGCCAATGACATACTTCTTGAAGAGATTCACTGCAAGAAATGCAGCAACCAATTTGTGCACAGTAAGCCCCTACAAACCACAACGATTAATAACTGTTGAGTTCTGTTTAGTTGGGGGATGAATATTGGCAAGTTTACTCCTGCTGTTTGAAGGTGAGGTGGGATCCTTTACATCTAACCGAGAAGAAAAAGTGAGAAACTGGTTCAGTATTCCATCTAAAAGATAGTCCCTTTGCCAGGGTGGGTGTTGGCTGTCAGTATGAACTCATCACTGCCATTGGATATTTTGAGTTAGATTCTGAGACAAGAGGGTAGCTGCTGAGCCAAGGTCTGCTGACCCCCCTCAGTTTGACTGTTGTGTGCCAACTATAGGAAGGATATAATAGTCAGGAAAAGGATTCAGTGAAGATCCACTAGGACTATAGAGGAATGTGACGGTGCAGTTACAAAGAGGCAATTGGTGATTGATTTACTGGAAGCCGCAAGGTTAAGCGGTGGAATGTAGCAGGAGTTTACAAAATTGTGAAGGGATCAATAACAATAGATTGGTGACTCAGTAACAAAGATCATCATGAGTTGATTCAAGCTGATTGAAGATTTTTTTCATAAAGATTATTCTTTTAAAAGTGTCTGTTGAAATAATGGCGATAATTTAAAAAGGAATTGGATAGATTGGGGTCAGTATTTAAAAAGGAAGAATATGCAGGAAAGAAGGATATGGAAATGATATTAGAATAAATTGCTTCTATTAAGGAGCTGATTGTTTTATGATCCAAATTGCATGAGGAAAAATTAAATAGTTTTTGCGCTAAATGTTGCTGCTCCGGTTTAAATAACATGAGTGTTTTGTAGCAGGAATTCCAGCATTTGGGGTTTGGACGACTGAAGGCAGAAACTATCAATACTGAAGCAATTAAAATTGGAGGTGGCCGAGAGGCGAGGTTTAGAAGAGCACAGATATCTCGGGTTGTGGGACTGGAGCAGATTACAAAGTAGAGAGGGGCAATGCCATGGGAGGATTTTTAAATAGAGGAGAATTTTAAAATTTAAATGGGAGCCAATTTGGGTCAGTGAGCAAAATTATGGGTGAATGAGATTTGGTGTGACTTTGAGCACAGGCGTTGGAGTGTTAGACCTCAAGATCTTTTTGGAACGATGTAGGGAACCAGCCAGAAATCATAAAATCTCTACAATGCAGAAGGAGGCCATTTGGCCCATTAAGTCTGTACTGACTCTCTGGCCCACCCCATCCCCCTAACCTACACTTCTTGCAACACTTGGAACATTTTGCATGGCCAATCCGCCTAACTTGCACATCATTGGACTGTGGGAGGAAACCGTTGCAGACACAGGGAGAATATGCAGGTTCCACACAGTCAGTCGGGGCTGGTATTGAACCTAGGTCCCTGGAGCTGTGAGGCAACAGTGCTAATCACTGTGCCATTCCAAATGCCTTTGAATATTCCAAATGAGACGTAATAAGGACTTAGATGAGGGATACTGAGACAGGGATGGAGTCTGGTGATGTGATATTAACCAGATAGATCTTTCAATTTCCACTGAGGACATTATTGTATTGGCGTAGTTGTTAACCTCCCAGAAATAGGAACCATGCGATGGCGATAGTCTAGTCATTTGAATTACAAGGCAGTCTGCCTGGTGATAATGGGGAGACAGCGGATCAGTGAATTCATTCAGTTTAGAAACCTTTTTATTGAGGCAAGATGTGGATTTCAAATTGCTACCATTTCTTTTAATTATGGTGCATAGTTCTTTTAATTGAACAAGGCATGACAAAGATCACTCTTTACTTAAAAACCCTTAGAGTCTAAAGCTAGGCTACTACTGGAAAGTGGGTATCTAATTAAATGTCCCACTGTATAGATTAAGGTAATACATGTCTGAACTTTTGTCTTTACTTTAATATCTTTTGAAATGTTACTTTTAGAACATCCTATAAGGTGCTAACTCCTCTTCTCCCTGCTGGCTTTGTAATTTGTGTTACAGTAATTCACTAATTAGAATGTGGAATATTAAATTGCTAATTAAAAGTTCTTTTTTTTAAAAAAAATGTCAGAACTATCTTGACTGCAGCCTGTCGTTAGCTTCCATATTTTCTTTCCATTTTTTTTTGTATCTTCAGTCACATTTTGCAGTCCACAAATTTCAAAGACATCTTAAGCAAATGGAATAAAGAAAATTACAGCACTGGAACAGGCCCTTTGGCCCTCCAAGCCTGCATCGATCATGCTGTCCGTTTGAACTAAAAGCCCCTACCCTTCCAAGGATCATATCCCTCTATTCCCATCCTATTGGTGTATTTGTCAAGATGCCCTTTAAAAGTCACTATTGTATCTGCTTCCACTACCTCACCGGCAGTGAGTTCCATGCACCACTACCCTGTATTTTATATAAAAGAAATTTGCCTCTTACACCTCCTTTAAACCTTGCCCTCACACCTTAAACTACCCCCTCCTAGTAATTGACTCTTTCACCCTGGGAAAAAGCTTCTGATGATCCATTAACCATTGGAGGGAGAATATTCTGTCCTGTCGGTCTCCTAATAATGCTTACCTTTTTTTTTTGTTTTATTTTGTCAAGGTGACCGGAATAATGTGCTATGGTCTATATTCTTCCTAGCTTTTTTTTTGTCATGTACAGCTGACTGAGCAATGTGTTAACAGTAATCCTTTGAACAGAGAGCCTGGTGTTGCATGCAAAACACACATAGCCTTTTATTAAATTTTCTGGAGTTCAAATATTGACATCTTAGGACAGTTGTGTGTATTTCATGCATGCTACTGCAGAATACCCCATGGGGCTCAACACCAGGGAGACAGCAACAAATGTGGAAAATTGATGTATAGAATTGGAAGATGTTTTTCTACATTTTTTTAAGGGCTGTTTCCAAACAGGCCGCTGCTTGCATGCTCAATGAATTGAACTATTGGTATGATATTTTGTCAACATGATCAACTGTTGATTTCAGATTCAGTGATGGTTTGATGTTAAGAGAATTGTGGATTTACTAATGAGCCTGTGAGCAGTGTAGTGAGTGTATTTGCATACTCTCTGGAATCTAATGGTGGCACCAGTCATCTCGTCTGGTTGGCGTACGCATTGACCTGGGAGTGATGCAGATGTACATCAACTGCTCCAATTCCTCTGGCAGTTATTGATTTGAATAAAACAACTTCACTTAGGCTGTAGATAACCAATAGAATTTGGTCTTTTTCTGGTAGATTTTCTTTAAAGAAATTAAAAAAAAACCTGCCTGAAGGGCCAGATGTAAGACACTAAGATTGAAAAGATTGGAATATAGGTCAGGCAAATTGAAGAGCAGCAGCTAGGCAGCATCAAAGTTACGACTTAAAGCCTGCAGGAGGAGAGTTGGTAAGGAGCTCCCCAGCTTTGAAAACCTGGGGGAGTGGACTATGAAGGCATAGCAAGCTCATAGCAAGTTCACAGATCACCAGTAACCTGTCTTGGTCCCTCCCATGCCAACATTATAATTAAAACCCACCAATGCCTTCACTTTCTCAAAAGACTAAGGAAATTTGGCATGTCAGTTACGACTCTCATCAACTTTTACAGATGCATCATTGAAAGCATTCTTTCTGGTTGTGTTACAGCTTGGTATGGTTCCTGCTTTGCCCAAGCAAGAAACTACAAAAGATCATGAATGTAGCCCAATCCATCACTCAAACCAGCCTCCCGTTATTGAGTCTGTCTACACTACCCTTTGCCTGGGCAAAGCAGCCAGAATAATTAAGGATCCCGAATATCCTCTCTTCCACCTCCTTCAGGAAAAACACGCAAATGTTTGTGGAAATGTACCAACCGACGCGAAAGCAGCTTCCTCCCTGCAGCTGTCTGACTTTTGAATTGACCTATCTTGTATTAAGTTGATCTTTCTCTACACCCTAGCTAATGTAACACTACATCGTACACTCTCTCTTTTCCTTCTCTATGAATGGTATGCTTTGTCTGCAAAGTGTGCAAGAAATGATACTTTTTATTATGTGTTAATATAATAAAGTACATGTGACAAATCAAATAAAAATCAATTCTAGATTACAGCACATTAATGGAGGACGTGTGTGTTTCCAACAGAGAAAATGCTGGAAAATCTCAGGTCTGGCAGCGTCTTTAAGCAGAGAAAAGCTGACGTTTCAACTCCAGATGACCATCATCCATTCTTGATATTGGACCGAAGCTTTGACAAAGGTCATCTGGACTCGAAACGTCAGCTCTTTTCTCTCCCTACATATACTGCTGGACCTGCTGAAATTTCCCAGATTTTCTCTTTTGGTTTCAGATTCCAACATCTGCAGTAATTTACTTTTATAAGAGTATGTGTTTGCTGTTTAGATTAAGCAAAAGAGTTCAACAGAATATCACGCATGAATAAAACAGTGCCCAAGAAGGATGCAATGAAGAGAGGTTGAATATTAAAGATGAGAGTTCGGATAATAAATGTTCATTTCTATCCTATCCATAGTGTACTGGCTACTTGAAGGGCCTGCTTGAGCAGAGCAGCAGTTAGGATGGACAGTGCACCTTCCAACTGCTTTTAACATTCCACTAGACTTTTTTAAAAGACTTGTACCTATTCTTCAAAAACTACCCTGAGTAATGTAGAAGGATCCTTGACTGTCAGCAATGTTGGAGCATCTATTCTATCTCCTTCTCTTCATCTGAGTTAAGCCATGAATATGTTTTAGTCTATGAGTCTGAAGCTAGTTATTGCCTTTTTGATATCCCAATTCTTTAGCCTGGGTCAATGAAACCAGTTGCATCTTCATAAATTATTCCCTATGAGCTGGGAGTTAACCAAGACTGTTTCTTATTCATCCACCGTAATAAAAGAAATCCTTGCTCCAACAATCACCTGAATAAATTACTGCAGAGCCTGGAATATGATTATTCTCAAACTAATAGGACCCAAGCTGAGCTTTGTTAGATTAACACCTAAATTGTGTTGTGTTTATTCTCTGTCGGTTTCAATATTAAGAATATGTATTCCATTTTTGAAGTTGAAGACAATCTATTGGGTCAGTCTTTCTATATAGAATCCCTATAGTGTAGAAGGAGGCCATAAATGTTTGATCAAATTAGTCTTCTTATAACTTCTATTATGCTGCTTGTAGCTATTGCCAGCAGGAGATCTGCTATCATGATAGTCGCCCTCATGTATCTTGTGTCTACAGATGCTCACTGTAGTTTGTCTGCTGTGACATCCAGCATCCATTCTTGATATTGGGCCAATATTGTCTGAAGACGAGGAGACTTTAGTGCCATGAGTAGGTAGTGAACTCAAACTCGCATCCCCTGTTTCTGCTGCCCTCTACTTTCTTTTCTGGGAGAGACCTCTGTGGCTTCACACTGATTAAATGGCTGAAATATTGAATTTCTGAATTGTCACATTTTGCAGTTTTTCCTTTACTCTTGCGAAGCACCTCTTCATTTGTCTTCTCTGGAAATGGAATTATAAGAACAGAAGTTTTAGCAAACATTTTGACATCCATATTTCCAAAGTCTTGATTTTCTTCCACAGATCTTTACTTACTGGCCAGGTTTATGAGGGAGACAAGAAAGTGGATGGAATGTAGCATCTTATGAGTTTTATAATGTAAATCTAGAATTTCCTCTTAGTACTTTTTCCTCCCACACTCCAAAGATGTCTAGGTTAGGTGGATGGATTAGCCATGGTGAATGAGCAGAGTTTCGGGTCGGGGAAGGGGGTGTTGTTAAGTGGGATGTTCTTTTGGAGAATCTTCTGTTTGTTTTCTCTTTCTCAGCCTCTAGTCAAGCCATCAGCTTTCATTACAACATAGATAAAAAGACAATGTCAACATTATATATTAAAAAAAAATGAAATACAGGAGGGATGTGAATAAGTAAAAATCTTAGGTAACCTATTAGTAGGTTAAGATTTTAAATATGCACACCAGAAAGAAGAGAAAGGAACTATAGGGTAACATGACACACACTCAGAAGAGTTTCATCTGTGCATGAAGAACTAGTGAAGGAAAGAGTGCAGCAGAACTGAAACAGTACCTGCAAGAATAATAAATATACATCTTTAAAGGGTTTATGGCTATTAAAACTCTAAACTGAGATTTGGATTATCTACAATCCAGACTATTAAACAATTGGCTTTGACATTCACAAGTCTCTTTTGAAAGTCCTCAGAAATCGCATGCGTTACTTTCCCAATGTCTTCATATGCAGGGCATCTTCTTGAAGAATTCAAAGAGATAAATGAAACGTGACCCACCTTCTAATAATCCACACATAAATAATAATAATCTGGATTGTTTGCTCTTAGTTATGGTCTCCAACAAAAAAATTCTTATCTATGCTTATATAAATTTTAAATATTGGGATAGAAGCATCCAAATTGGCAACTTCAGTACATCATTGCGGGAACACCGATAGGTCTTCAGCATTGTAGGGTTTCAAGAAGCAATGCAGAATGAGTTTCAGAGGAGGGAAAAATATCTTAGTTTATTTGCTAGTGTCACAAGTAGGCTTACGTTAACACTTCAACGAAGTTACTGTGAAAATCCCTTAGTTGCCACACTCTGGCGTTGTTCAGGTATGATGTAGCGATGCCGGCGTTGGACTGGGGTAAACTCAGTAAGAGGTCTGGCAATACCAATTTTAAATCCAACCGATGTACCTGAACCAGTGTTCGGGTACACTGGGGGAGAATTCAGCATGGTCAACACATAACCAACATGTCTTTCGAATCATGGGAGGAAACCAGAGTATCTGAAGGAAACCTGTGCAGACATGGGGAGGACATACAGACTTTGCATAGACAGTTACCCAAGCTGGGAATCCTTTCTGTATTTTTTTTTATATATATATAATGTTGACATTGGCTTTTTATCTATGTTGTAACGAAAGCTGATGGCTTGACTAGAGACTGAGGAAGAGAAAACATGAATAGAAGATTCTTTGATTGGCAAGATTTAGGTGACAGTAGGAACATAAGAAATAGGAGCAGGAATAAGCCATCTAGCCCCTCGAGCCTGAAGTGGATCAATTCCACTTGCACGCTTGCTCCCCATAACCCTTAATTCCCTTATTGATCAGAAATCTATCTACCTGTGACTTAAACATATTCAACCAGGTAACCTCCACCTCCTCAATGGGCAGAGAATTCCAGAGATTCACTACCCTCTGAGAGAAGAAGTTTCTCCTCAAATCTGTTCCTGTAAGCTCAGTGCAAGTGTTCAGCTCTTAGTGTAGAAAATGTATCAAAATTTGATGGCAAATTAGGGAAGAACGTGATTGACTATGTTTGATTCTCTTCCACTGCTTCCTGCTATGGATGTGTTAGATGAAGAACCCTCATCGCTTGAGAAAGCCGTAAACTGCTTGGCAACCTGACAAGAATTATCATCGTAGAATTCCTACAGTGCAGAAGGAATTCAGTCCATCAAATCTGTACCAACAACAATCCCATCCAGGCCCTACCTCCACATATTTACCCTGCTAATCCCTCTAACCTATACATCCCAGGACACAGAGGGTGGTTAGGGAGTGGAATGCCCTGCCTGCGGCAGTTGTAGATGCGCCAAGTTTGGTGGCGTTTAAGAGGTTAGTTGATAAGTTTATGGAAAGAGAAGGGAATGGTTTAGTTTGGAGGGTCATTGCTTTTTTTTCATAATTGGTCGGCACAACATCGAAGGCCGAAGGGCCTGTTCTGCGCTGTAATGTTCTATGTTCTAAGGGGCGATTTAACTTGGCCATTTGGGAGGAAATTGAAGCACCTAGGAGAATGCAGACACAGGGAGAATGTGCAAGCTGTATACACAGTGACTGAAGCTGAGAGTTGAACCTGAGTCCCTGACACTGTGAGGTAACAGTGCTAGCAACTGTGCCACTGTGCTGCCTCTAAGTTCCAGCTGAGGCAGTAGCGAGCAAGAGAGGAAAATGGCAGCATCTCCTAATGTGTGCGATTATGGTGACCAGTGGCTGCAGAGCTTGACAACAAGTGCTAAGACCAGAATCAACTCCCAGTGACCTGATAGCTATGTGTGCAGCACTCGTAGCAGAATCTGCCTCTTCAGAAATTGGCCTTGTTTCAGCAAAGATGCACATCATGAAGGCACCTCATCCTAAATGAATTGTATGGTGTACATACGTTATCTTTTATAGATGGGAGGATGCCACTGAAGAGACAGTTTAAAATAATGGGCAGATATTTGAAGGCAGTTCAGAACAAAACAGATGGAAGATTATTGACCAGAAACATTGGCTCGCTTTCTCTTCACAGATGCCGCCTGCCCTGCTGATTTTTTCCAACTTTGTTCTTGATTCAGATTTTCAGCATTTCCAGTATTTTGTTTTTTGTACAACACAACAGATCTTCATTGTTAGCTTCCCAAGGTATTTAAAATGAATCTTAGTGCTTGTATCACTTTTAGCAAAACTCCAACTTGAATATGTCAAATTCATCTGCCTCCGTGGTATAAATGGGAAGTTTTCTTTCTGTGCACGAGACAAACTGAAGCTATCCACTCAGATTCTAGCTTGTGAGCTTTAGTCCATTCTGTGAATACCCTGGACAATTTTGAGGGCTTAATCTATTTATATTTGTTGAATTTTCAGCATTTAAAACAAGATTTTTCCTGAGCTTTACCTTCTTCTGTGCAAACATTCATAGATGTCCTTCTCCTTGTAGCTTAGGTATAAGATCTCTCCATATTAGGTTTTTTAGACCCACCCTGTACCTGTTCTGGAAGCTAAGGAGTCCCCACTGCTGTAAGGTGAGTGACACACCAAATTGGGTGGACCACGTAGTGCTTCATATGTGTTACATCTTCACCATAATTTGATATTGACAGACTTGACTCAATTGCTCACATTTCATGTGAGTTATCAATTGGAATAAGGAAGATGAGTCAAATGTAAGCATGTGAATGAAGGAGTAAAAACATTTGAAAATGATAGATCAATCATGCATGTTCAATTTGCTCTACAAATAAAAGAAAGATGATCTTAAAATGATGTCTGATCATCATTTTGCTGTCTTCCAAAAGTGAGACCTAATACAGAAATTAGTTTACTGCTTTTACTTTGGTAAAAATAAAGTATATTATCAATAAAACTGTTAAAGTTTAAAATGTACCCAACATTAGGAGCAGGAATAAGCTATTCACTGGCCTCACCATTTGATTAGATTGCCTGATTTGTGCTTTTAATCCTCTGACCAGAAACATGAATTGAACTTTCTAAAACAGACACACAAGTGACTTGAATTCACAGTCCAATATGGCTTATCCTAATTGCCATTGCTGTACAATGCAATCCAATGAATTGGTATGTGAGACAGCATGTTTGCAAACAGAAAAATTCTGGAAAATCTCAGCAGGTCTGCCAGCATCTGTGGAGAGAGAACAGAGGCTAGATGACCCATCGTCAGAGCATGTTTGCAGAGCCCGCCAAAGGCAAAATGACTTGGGGGAATGTGAAGGATCCGTAGCTCCTGTCTAATTAGAATGGCATTATAGTAATCACCTGAGGTATTCAACTGTTGGAGATGATCCAGTAAACCTTGGACAGTGGGATCCTGGCTAAAAGAGCTAATATCATGGCTAATTAAACTATCCTTGGAACATGTAGGCATTTGCCTTATTTGAATCTCTGAACAGTTGGAGGGACAAGCCAGCTCTTATGCGTTTTAAATCCATGTTTTCTCTGCAAATTTGGAGCAATTAGCTGAAATGCTGAGAGAGAAGATCCAAGCTGGTTCCTTCCTATCACACTCCAATCCACCAGGCAAAGTACAGTCCTGATTTGCTGACAGTGACCATCCAGGGACATCCCTGCTGCGGACAGAGGTTTCTTAAAAGAATTCACCCAGCGCTGCCATCTCCAAAAGAATCATTTGTGAACATCTTTAAATCTGAAGCATTGGGATTACCAGAGCAGAGGCATAAGAATTCATCATGAAGCCATCTGAATCACCAAACTGAACTATATATTAAGTTTTATGGATTCTTAATTTGGTCAACCTATCCTTCACATTCTAAAATGTGTAGTAGTGTATGAAACTCGTGTCTTTATATGCTAATGTCAGTACATATTTTACATTGGTTTAATTTTGTTAAGCTCAAAGTCTATTTCATTATTTTATGATCACAGCACATAAATACTTAAGTATCCACTAAATTGGCAGGTACGTTCTTTCAAAATCTAAATCTGATAGCAGTCGAACAGAGGGAAAAGAGGGGAGCTCCCACCGCCACTTCAACCTTTCAAGGACATTGTTCCAGATTTCCACTATTCCTTGGAAAAGTGCTTCCCAACATCATCCCTGAATAATTTAGTTATATATTTAAGGATATGCCCCTTTTATCTTGCACTTACTCACTCATAGTTGCTCTTTATCTTATTTTGCCTTGATTGAATTTATGGTAATTCCGTGATGGCCCTGTATTTTTGGAATTCTCGATCACAAAGCTGTTAGAACCAGTTCATTAGATACATTCAAGAGGGAGTTGGGCGTGACACTTGCAGCTAAAGGAATCAAGGAGAGAAAGCTAGAGCAGGATACTGAAAATATATAATTAGCGAAGGTCATACTGAATAGTGGTGCAGATTCGAAGGACCGAATGCCTACTCCTGCACTTAGTTTCTATGTTTCTACATGTAGGCTGTAGTTCATACTGGCAAAAGGCAAATTTAGGACTGATATGAAGGAAATTGCCTTTGGGCAAAGAGTTGAAATGGATTCCAGATAGGAAAAAATTTCTGATGTGTAAAAACTCATCACCATGTCTTCCAGTTTCTACATCAAGCTATTACAGGTTTGTTTAATTTTTTCGTGGGACATGGACATTGCTGGCAAGGCTAGTATCTATTTTCCATCTGTAAATGCCTTTGAACTGAGTGGTTTGCTAGATTAGTTTGGAGAGCAGTTAAGAGTTAACCACATTGATGTCTGGATCATATGTTGGCCAGACTGGTAAGGATGGCAGATTTCCTTCCTGAAAGAACATTAGGGAAGCAGGTAGGCTTTTATAACAGTCAGCAATGGTTTCATGGTCAACATTACTGAGACTTGCTTTCAATTCCAAATTAATTAAGTTGAAACTCCATCAGCTAATGTAGTGTGTTGTCCCCCCAGAGTATTGCATCTTCACTCTGTCTCCCTTTTGAAAACAGTATGATATAGTGGAACACTGCTACAACAATAACCATCTTTATACTGCTTAATAGGGTTATTTGATTTGGATTGAAGAGTTCTTAAGGACTGTGTGATGTACGCTGTAACATGGAGTTTAGAGGGTTGTGCAATGGGCAGGCATAAGTGCCCCACCAGATGACATCCTAGGGTTCAAAACCATTGAACATAGAACATAGAACATTACAGCACAGAACAGGCCCTTCGGCCTTCGATGTTGTGCCGACCAAAATAAAAAGCAATGCCCCTCCAAACTAAACCATTCCCTTCTCTTCCATATACTTATCAATTAACCTCTTAAACGCCACCAAACTTGGCGCATCTACAACAGCTGCAGGCAGGGCATTCCACTCCCTAATCACTCTTTGAGTAAAGAACCTACCTCTGATATCCGTCCTATAACTCATACCCCTTAATTTAAAGCTGTGTCCCCTCGTGCTAGCTTTCTCCATCCTAGGAAAAAGGCTATCACTGTCCACCCTATCTAAACCTCTAATCATCTTATATGCTTCAATAAGATCCCCTCTTAGCCGCCTCCTTTCTAACGAAAACAACCTCAAATCCTTCAACCTCTCTTCATAGGACCTGCCCTCCATACCAGGCAACATCCTGGTAAACCTCCTCTGTACCCTCTCCAATGCCTCCACATCTTTCTTATAATGTGGGGACCAGAACTGCACACAATACTCCAAGTGCGGCCGCACTAGAGTTTTGTACAGTTGCAACATGATGCTGCGGCTCCTAAATTCAATCCCCCTACCAATAAAAGCTAAGACTCCATATGCCTTCTTAACAACTTTATCCACTTGACTGCCTACTTTCAGGGATCTATTGACACATACACCAAGATCCTTCTGTTCCTCAACACTATTAAGAGCCCTACCATTAGCCCTATACTCTACACATTTATTGTTCCTGCCAAAGTGCATTACCTCACACTTTTCCACATTAAACTCCATTTGCCACCTCTCGGCCCAGCTCTGCAACTTGTCCAAGTCACTCTGTAAACTAAAACACCCCTCTTCACTATCTACCACTCCACCAACTTTAGTGTCATCTGCAAATTTACTGATCCATCCTCAATACCCTCATCCAGATCATTTATAAAAATTACAAACAGCAGGGGCCCCAAAACAGACCCCTGAGGCACACCACTCGTCACCGAACTCCACGATGAATATCTCCCATCAACCACCACCCTCTGTCTTCTATCTGCCAGCCAATTCCTAATCCAATTAGCTAAATCACCCTCTATTCCACACATCTGCATTTTCTGTAGAAGTCTTCCATGGGCCACCTTATCAAACGCCTTACTAAAGTCCATATATACTACATCAACCGCCTTACCCCCATCCACCTCTTTGGTCACTTTCTCAAAAAACTCAATGAGGTTAGTAAGGCATGACCTACCCTTCACAAAACCATGCTGACTATCCCCAATCAATTCATTTCTCTCTAAATAACTATAAATCCTATCCCTAATAATTCTCTCCAATACCTTGCCCACAACAGAAGTAAGACTCACTGGCCTATAATTCCCTGGAAGGTCTCTCTTCCCCTTCTTAAACAATGGGACCACATTCGCTATCCTCCAGTCCTCCGGAACCACACCCGTAACCAACGACGACCTGAAGATCAGAGCCAGAGGCTCTGCAATCTCCTCTCTTGCCTCCCAGAGAATCCTAGGGTAAATCCCGTCCGGCCCAGGGGACTTATCCAACTTCAAACCCTCGAATTTCTAGCACATCCTCCCTATCTACTACAATACTTCCCAATTTGCAACCCTGTACCTCAGTGTTCTCCATAGCTACATTTCCAGCACTCTGCGTGAATACCGAAGAGAAATATTTATTCAGTGCCTCACCAATCTCTTCAGGCTCCACGCACAACTTCCCACTGCTGTCTTTGGTCTCAGTCATTAGGGCTTTCAGGAAGTTTTTTCCCCTACTCCGTGCCCATTTCTGATACAGAGGCAGCAATATGAGCCCTAATCCATAAGCTTGCTTTCCAGGTAGGGTTGTCAGAGTGAAAACCTTGGAATCACTTAAAAATAAGTTTGATGTTACAATAAGTACTTTGGGGGAATTAATATCTTCTCTCTTAACTGACATTGATAATCTCAGAATCAGCAAGATTTTAGGCTTCAATTTTCGGCATGCATATCTATATCGTGAACTCTAGAATTTTTAAAACCATTTAGAACACATGAATCTTAATTCTGTCCCCATCTACTCAGGAATGGAGAAACACTACCACAGCTCTGGAAATCCCTTTAGGGATGGGATATTGGCTGAAAATTTATTTTCTTTTCTATAAAGGTATCAGAAGTAAGATAAAGCATGAACTTTTATCTTTTATGACACAATTGCTTGGAAAATAAGCAATATAAATTAGTGCTTATAATATATGGACTAGATAAACAACTCTTTTTATTTATCTAGTCCATAGAGTTTGATGTTTCACAAATGGAATCTAACACTTTGAAACTTAGCCCTTGTTCAGGTATAACTTTTATTTTTTGGTGCATTTTAAATAGCTTCAGAAGCTGTATTTATTTTAGTTGTGTTTTATAAGCGAGAAATCAAAGTTTGTGGGCCATATTTTACCATTGCAAAACGGGCACAAAAATGTGGTACAGTCGTGTGTTAGGTCATTAATGTGATCTGTGCCCACGTCCGCGCAGATGGCCATTTTACTGAGACCGGGAATGGCTGCAATCCACTTTGTGCCTAAAACAGATGCAACGGCATTTGCATGCATTTAAATTGAATTAATGAACTGCCTGCCCAACTTTATCAGCATTTTCCCCTTTACAACCATATTTGCCGATCTGGAATCGCACCAAAATGAACATGCTGAATAAAATTCTGAATGGGTGTTCCAGTCGAGAAAACAAGTCCAGAGCTTTCAACGGTCTTCTGACTCAGATTGGGGAAGGGGGGGAATGGTTCAGATCATTCTCTAGAGGGGAGGGAGGAGGGCAATCATTCTCTGGTGAGAAGATAAGAAGGGAGGAGGAGACAGTCAGATGCCCTTGTTGGGGGTGGAGAGTAGTGAAGCCAGATCATTCTCTTGAGAGGGAAGCGGCTGAGGCCAGATCATTCTCCTGGCGGGGGCAGGGGCGCAGTGAGGCCAAATCATTCCTGGGAAGGGGGAGCAGATCATTCTCTGGGGAGAGGACTGTGGGGAGGCAGGTAAGATGTATCTCTGGTGGAGGGGGAACCCGATCATTCAATGGTGGAGTAGGGGGCAGATGGATCTCGGGGGAGGGGAGTGTCCACTGCCAGTCTGTGGGCAATTGGTGGGGGCAAGGAGATGGGGGGATTGCCACCAGTCTGGATAGCAGAGGGGATGGATAAGGGGGACAGTGATGCTTGGGGGCCATCCCTCCTGCTTTTTATTCCCAGGCTGCTTCATCTGCTTTTTGCGGCCCGGGAGCGATTTGACACGGGCGTGTTTTTTCAGTTTTTTCTAACTGCATGTGCAGTTCAAAGCTCTGGTCATTTTGGGCAAGCTAAGCCCCACCCACAGCATGATAAGAACATAAGAAATAGGAACAGGAGTAGGCTGTCTAGTCCTTCGAGCCTGCCCTGCCATTCAATAAGATTCAGATCCGTGATTTCCTTTTCAAGCTGAGTGCTAATGGGGCGCCCGAAAGCAGATTTCCAAGTCAGATCTGAATTGTGCCCAGATTCAGCACTTACGGCTGCACTTATTTTCATTTTATGTGTCAGATTCTGTAAGAACTGCATCCTTATTCATGATGGGAAATCACAAATAAAGATGCTGAATTTGTAGATTCTTACCTCAGTTGAATACTTTAGAACAGCAATTACTGCTTCGGAAATATTTGGTTAGTAAGTAAGACCTTAACTTATTAAATGCTTTTCACAACCACTGGACATTTGAAAGCGCTTACAGCCAATGTTGTACTTTTTTGGGAGTATAGCCACTGTTGTAATGTAGGAAATGTGGCAGACAATTGAATGCAGCAAACTCCTTCAAACAACAATGTGGTAACGGAAGAGATGCATATTGGTTTAATTTCAAATGTTAACTTGTACGCTGAAAACTGTTCCCCATTCCAGCATCCCTTTTGTGTCAGGATAATCATTGACTCATAATTGGGAAATCCACCTGTCTCTGTATCACGACAATTTACCTGCAGAATACATGTCATACTGATGTTTGATGCTGAGTATTTCACTTGACTCCTCTTTAGGTATTGAATGTGGCATCTGTCAGAGCTTTACTGCTTACCATTCTCAGTCTTAGTTAATTTCTCATATTCTTAATATTTGCTCACCCCTTCCCAAACATTTGTGGATAAATGTGATGAAGTACTTCTTGGGGGCTGTGGCGAGGGGGATAACGAATTCAACAGAAATGTACTCAAAATGGTATCATTCAAAAGGAGTAGAGGAAGAAGACAGTCTTAAGATTTGTGGATTAAAAAATGCCACAAGAGAAAGCAGAGTTCAAAAGCCAATGGATGTGAGAGATCACAGAGTATCTAAACCACAGTTAGAGTATTGTGCAGTTTGGAGCACTCAGTGAGAGACCTGGAAAAGATGCAACATCTCTTAGATAAGAGGAGCATTCAAATGAGAATTTTACTGCCTTCTGGAGTGGAATGAAAGCTGCAACCCAGGAGCAATGTTCACAGTTAATGAAGGATTTGAGAGGAGATGGATCATAATTTTAAAATAACTGGCCTATGTGTGAAGTAAAAAATAAGGCACATTTTTTATACCAAAGCATTATGATATGTTCTGAATGGCTGTTCTTGTTGTCATGTGAAATCTATCGTAAATGACTATTGAAATCAGATCAGCTACAATACTTTGAGTGAACCAGAGAATTTCTGCAGAATTGTTTTCAGCATTCTGGAGGATAGTTGTGACGCTAGCTGTTAATGCACATCTATCCCCTTTTTTATAACGACTGTTTAAGTTGTCCCTGTGTTGGGCATACCCTGAGGCTAATTAACTGGAGTTTTTTTCAATTTTCAACTGCTGATCCATTCCTGGCTCTTGATCTTTTGGAGAGGTTGGGTTATTACGCAAAAGCATCAAGAATTGATTATCTTTTTCTCTGTATGTGTATTTTGATCTAATGAAGTGAAACATCTGAAGTGTAATATTGGCACTTGGCATAGGAGTCTTTATTTAAACGTAAATCAAACGCTTGAGGAAAGAAATCAAAAAGTTGAGGGTTAGAAAAGATTGCTTTAGTGTAACCACTTCAGATTCAGTGAAACGGGTTCTGGCCATTGAAAAATGTTTCCTTGGATGTTGTGGGAAACTGAACTGACATTGTATCTGCTGAAATTGGAACTGAGACATGCTCATTAGGACAGAGTCCCAGAAACTTGACTGAATGTATAACTGTGCAATGAATTGGGTATGACTACTTGCTGACAATCAGTATTGAGCTGAAACCCAGAGGAGCTGACTTCAGATCCTACCGTGGTACATGAAATTCTTCAGTTTAGGTCTGTTACCAAATTTCACCACTCGAGTTGGAAGTTGAAAGTTCCAGCCCCACTCAGAATTTATGGAGTATGTAACCCAGGCTGGCACTTAAACAAGATGCTAAAGGAAATACTCCTGTAGATGTTTATGATTGTTATTTTTTGTGTTTGGAGAAATTCATCTGTCAGTGAATCAGTCGTACTCTCTCTTGAGATGACACTGATGATTGTGTTTTGGGTTAGCCTAGTGCCTGTCAAATATGTTCAGAATATGGAAACATTTGATGATTGTACAGGTGAAAGTAGTGGAGGGTACTGTCTTTGTGAACTTGCAAATCTTTTTTAATGAGTACAGAAAGAAACACAGATTAATTCCTATCACCTGCACATGATATATATTTCCCCTATTATCTTCCTTTATCCTACAAGCGCATAGCCACGTTCTTTTAAATCCCTACGGTTTGTCCCAGTATTTCAGGCATCATCAATGCAGTACATTAGTGTATATTTAAGCTTCAAAGTCCCTCTGTAGAATTCTAAAGGGTGTTTTGTATCCAAGTATGCGATGTATGTGCTGTATTTTATGGTACTTAATAAGCACACAGGTTTTCGGATTGTGCAGCTCGATAAGCACCTTTTGTGTGAATGTGGGCAGGCTGCGTGCCTGCTCTCTGGAAGAGCTCCATGCTGTCACCACCCAGTAAATGAGATGTGGCATCTCAGCTGCGCACCCTGGTAAAGTATTTTCAATCTGTAAATACTGTAAATGGAAAACTGATTAGCAGTTGATGGATTTTTGTTTTTTCAAGATTGCTGTAATCAGTCTTGGGCAGATGTAACAGATTGCAATAGTGTGGCAGTGATTTCGGTTCTGAATATTGCATAGTGATGTGACTGCAGGCACAGGGTTTTGAGCTATCGATTATTTCAAATCCTTATATTTTTTATTATAAAAAATAATTATGAAGAAAGCTGTTTAATTTTCATATTTCATATGTAAATGGTAAAGCGAGTTTAGCATAACTGTAGATCGTTGCTTAATTGCTTATTTTTCCATATTGCATTTAAGCAAGGATTTTTTATTTGAGGATAGGGTGGAGTAAATGTGCTGGGATATATAGATGTAGTTTAGGTGTAGAGCATACACTGCTTTGCAATATGTAGGGGACCAGCTCTCAGTCGAGGTTTGGGGAATGCAAGTCAGGTTTTCTCGAACCTCTCTGCAATGATAGAAGGGAAAGATCTGAGAGAAATGTCATCCCAGGATAACACACACAGGCCTTCCCTGGTGTCTGGCTGCTTTTGAAAAGGGTTGATGGATAGTGGAAATAGGTTACATGTCCAAACTAGATCAAAAAAGTACAGGTTCATAGAGTGAAATGGAAGTTTAAAGTAGCCTTGCAAATGGAGGGTATCCCTCTCCCTCTGTTCTATCGCTCCTCACCTGAAAGGCAATCTATGTGTGGGTACTCTTCTATGCTGTCAAGTAAGGTACAATAAAAGCCTTCCTTTTTCATACTGATTTTGTTGCCCCATTATGAACTCTTTTGCTTTCAGTTGCACAAAGTTGTGAAGGTGATGTAAGAGAAATTGATCTGCTCTCTGCAGGTTTTGTATAAAAATATTCATGTTCGTATCCAAATAATTGTTCTCTGTATTTTAAATTAAACAATTTCAGTGCTCCCCTCATTGAATGATATCCACAGAGGGCAGATCAAATAGTGCATTCTTCTGCTGGGGCTAGAGAAACAGACACCATGTTCCTTTCATTGTCTGTGGAAAGTTCACATGGTGGACCATCTGGTCTCCCTAATATTATTTATTTTGTTGTAACCCCAACTGTTGAATTGGATCCCTCTTTCTGTTCCTCCTCTCGTTGCGTTAGTGTCTTTCCTATGCGAGGGACCTTTGTGAAATAACAATTCATTGTTGACTAGAGGCAGCTTTCTGCTTGCTATAAGTAGGGTTGGGATAGAACAAACGTGTTATTTTTCCCCCTTCAAGTATTTAAGTTACTATTGAACCTGTTTTCCAGTTCCCCAACTCAATGTATTTGAAAAAAAACTTTCCATTTACATAGAACATAGAACATTACAGCGCAGAACAGGCCCTTCGGCCTTCGATGTTGCGCCGACCAATTAGGAAAAAGCAATGACCCTCTAACCTAAACCATTCCCCTTTCGTCCATAAACTTATCTACTAACCTCTTAAACGCCACCAAACTTGGCGCATCTACAACTGCAGCAGGCAGGGCATTCCATACCCTTACCACCCTCTGGGTAAAGAACCTCCCTCTGACATCCGTCCTATAACTACCACCCCTTAATTTAAAGCTGTGTCCCCTCGTGCTAGCTTTCTCCATCCTAGGAAAAAGGCTATCACTGTCCACCCTATCTAAACCTCTAATCTTCTTATATGTTTCGATCAGGTCCCCTCTTAGCCTCCTCCTTTCTAACGAAAACAACCTCAAATCCCTCAGCCTCTCCTCATAAGACCTGCCCTCCATACCAGGCAACATCCTGGTAAAACCTCCTCTGTACCCTCTCCAATGCCTCCACATCTTTCTTATAATGCGGGACCAGAACTGTACACAATACTCCAAGTGCGGCCGCGCTAGAGTTTTGTACAGTTGCAACATGACGTTGCGGCTCCGAAATTCAATCCCCCTACCAATAAAAGCTAAGACTCCATATGCCTTCTTAACACCCTTATCGACTTGATTGCCAACTTTCAGGGATCTATGCACATATACACCAAGATCCCTCTGTTCTTCAACACTATTAAGAGTCCTACCATTAGCCCTATACTCTACACATTTGTTATTCCTGCCAAAGTGAATTACCTCCCACTTTTCCACATTAAACTCCATTTGCCACCTCTCGGCCCAGCTCTGCAACTTGTCCAAGTCTCTCTGAAAACTATAACACCCCTCTTCACTATCTACCACTCCACCGACTTTAGTGTCATCTGCAAATTTTCTAATCCATCCTTCAATACCCTCATCCAGATCATTTATAAAAATTACAAACAGCAGGGGCCCCAAAACAGACCCCTGAGGTACACCACTTGTCACCGAACTCCACGATGAATATCTCCCATCAACCACCACCTCTGTCTTCTATCTGCTAGCCAATTCCTAATCCAATTAGCTAAATCACCCTCAATCCCATATATCTGCATTTTCTGCAGAAGCCTTCCATGGGCCACCTTATCGAACGCCTTACTAAAGTCCATATATACCACATCAACTGCCTTACCCCCATCCACCTCTTTGGTCACTTTTTCAAAAAACTCAATAAGGTTAGTAAGGCACGACCTACCCTTCACAAAACTATGCTGACTATCCCCAATCAATTCATTTCTCTCTAAATAACTATAAATCCTATCCCTAATAATTCTCTCCAATACTTTGCCCACAACAGAAGTAATTCCCCGGAAAGTCTCTATTCCCCTTCTTGAACAATTTAGTTTATATTGCCTTGCTTCTTTCTTCCTACCAAGGTGAATGATATCACACCTCTCACCAATAAATTTAATCTGCCATATCTATGTCTTTCATTAATTTGTCACTATTCTTATCATTGCTTACTACCTTTTTGTGTCCATCTGCAAACTTGAAATTATGATCTACATTCCCAAGTCCATATCATTAATATATCTATCAAAGAAAGCACTGACAACTGCAGACACCACTTTTCCTTCCAGTATCAAAACAAATGCTCATCATTACTGTCTGCTTTCCCATAGCTGTCCACACTGCTGCTGTCCTATTTATCCCTTAAACTTCATAATATGTTTATTACATGGTGCTTTTTGAAAGTTAATTTACATTGCACTATCATCACGGGACCTCAGCATGAATAGATTGAGTAAGCTGCAGTTGTTCTTTGAGAACAGAAACTTGAGCAGACATTTGATAGACTGGCTCATGAGGCAATTAGTCAGAGAAAAATGACCCCTTTCTCATGACTCTTCCATCAAAAGGAGATGTGAAGGAATGGTTAAAAGAACCAAAGGCAATAGCAGAGAAGAGTTTGCATAGTGAGTGGCTAGGATCTGGAATGCACTGAGAATGTGGTGAAGATAAATTCAATCGTACTTTCTATAGAGGTATGAAGGAAGAGTGGGGATGGAACTAGCTAATTGCTCTTATAGTGCGAGCCTATATGGGTTCAACAGGCTGAACGTAATCTTATGCTGTAGCCATAGAACTGTAGAAAATTACAGTTCAGAAACAGACATTTTGGCCCTTTGTGCTGAACCATTTTTTTGCCTAGTCCCACTGACCTGCACTTGAATCATATTCCTCCACACCCCTCTCATCCATGAAGCCATCCAAGTTTTTCTTAAATGTTAAAAGTGACCCTCCATTTACTACTTTATCTGGCAGCTCATTCCACACTCCCAACACACTCTGCGTGAAGAAGCTCCCCCCCACCCATTAATATTCCTTTTAAACTTTTCTCCTTTCACCCTTAACCCATGGTTTTTTTCCCCTAGCCTTGGTAGAAAAAGCCTGCTTGCATTCACTCTATCTATACCCATCAAAATCTTATGCACCTCTATCAAATCTCCCCTCATTCTTCTATGCTCCAGGGAATAAAGTCCTAACCTATTCAATTTTTCTCTCTAACTCAGCTTCTCAAGTCCGGCAACATCCTTGTGAACCTTCTCTGCACTCGTTCAACCTTATTTACATCCTTCCTGTAACCAGGTGACCAAAACTGTACACAATACTCTAAATTCGGCCTCACCAATGCCTTATATAACCTTACCATAACACTCCAACTTTTATACTCGATACTCCAATTTATAAAGGCCAATGTACCAAAAGTACTCTTTATCACCATATCCACCTGTGACGTTACTTTTAGGGAATTCTGTATCTGTATTCCCAGATCAGTATGTTCAGAGTCCTACCATTTAGCCTGTATGTTCTACTTTGGTTTGTCCTTCTGAAGTGCAATGCCTCACACTTGTCTGCGTTAAATTCCATTTGCATTTTTCAGCCAATTTTTCTAGTTGGTCCAAGTCCCTTTGCAAGCGTTCTCACTGTCCACTACATCTCCAATCTTTGTATCATCTGCAAATTTGCTGATCCAATTTACCACATTATCATCCAGATCGTTGATATGGATGACAAACAATAATGGACCCAACACTGATCCCTGCGGCACTCCACTGCTCACAGGCTTCCGTTCAGAGAAGCAATCCTCCACAACCACAATTTACAACCTCCCCGTGTATGCCGAGCAACTGAACCTTCCTAACTAACCTGCCATGAGGAGCCATTTTATAATTCTGTGATCTCTGTTATTTCATCAAATAATTCAAATCAAGCTTGTCAAACAATTTGCCTTTAACAAGTCTATGCTGGCTTTCATTTATTAACTCTTATTTTTTTCAAATACCATTTAATTTTGGCCTGGATTATTTGGAGTTTTCCACCGTTGATAATAACCTGTTACTTGGACAAGGTTCCCATATCTAAATGGATGGGAAAATTATGGCCAGCAGTTTGCACTCTTTGTATCCTCAGTTGCTGAGGGAACGTTCTACTTTAATAGAATGCTGCCAGTTTATCAAGTACAGATATTGGACCCCAAGGAAGCTTGGGAATGGCTGTCTACTGGATACAGGCATTTTCTGGAATTTGGGTCCTGGGCAGGGTTTGTGGACAATAGGATAATTTAAAGTTGGGCTGATTTCACCACCAAGCTGATCCAGCCAGGACAAGGAAAAGATAATGGGTAGGTTAGGCCAGCTTCTGCTGTTAGTCCTGGACCTAAAGAGCAGGGAATCAGTGTGCTGTAATCTGGACTGATAGACAGTAATGCCTGATGGGATTGTGGTTTCTAGGGCACGTTCCAGTTTTCAGCTCCTTCTGGATTTTGGGATGAGGGGTCTGATACTTGTGCCTACTCCATATTTATTTTTATCATATCCTGTTTCTCTGCCTTCCCCCTTTTTTTACTGACATTGACAGCTTTTTTTGTGAAGGTAGATGCAGAGTAAAGGTAAAGTGACCGTAGGCTACTCTCCCCTTTTGAAGGGGAGAACTTGTCTGGTGGTGATTTATCCTCATTATTCTTGTCCCTTAATGGCACCACCTGCGCCCATGTTTTTTTTAGTACTTTTAGTATTGTAAACATCTTTGGGTTCCCTTCTGTATTACCTGCTAATTGATTCCCCCCTCTAACTTTCTCTTTGCCCTTCATATCTCTTTCCATTACTCTATAATTTTTATATCTCGATTGGTTCTCTATGGAATTCTGAACTTGGCATTTGTCATAAGCTCCTTTTTCTATTTCATTATAGTTTCTCTATCTTTAGTCATCCAAGGAGCTCTCTCTTTGGATGTCTTTCTTTTCCCCTTCATGAGAACATGTTCAGTCTATATCCAAACTATCTCCAGTTTGCTTATTTCCAGATTTACCTTCTTAGCTTTGAATCAAAGTCACTGAAATTTTTTAACTCACTGAACTTAGTTGAACATTTTCGCGTGATTGTTCTTGTCCTATTCCGTAATGCTTTGTGATAGTGTGATCATTGTCTTCCAAACATTCTTCCACTGAAACAGTCTATTTGTCCTGAGGATTGCTGCTTTCTGATCATGAAACTCCTCTTGTGCACATTTTAGGAATTCTTCCTGCTTTCTCCTCAGCAGTATTATTTTCTTAGTCTATATTAGGTGAATTAATGTCACATTATTATTACATAATTTCTTGCACTTTTTAAAAAGTGTTTTCCCCTATTATCATCCCATTTGGTGGATTATTGTGCACACCCAGCAGTGCTATAGCTCCCCTATTATTCTTGAATTGTAACCTAATTAATTCATCCTTTTAATCCTCAGCTGAATCATCCTGAAGTTTTTGCACAGCTATCTTTGATCAGTACTACCATCCCTCTCCTTTTCTTTCTTTTCCCATCTTTGTTCAACCCTTTGTAGCTAGAAATATTAAGTTCCCATTCCTGTCTCCCTATTTGAACCCAGTCTCCACTATTGCTATTATAATCTCTCTGGGTACTTGCACCTGCGGTTCACCAACCTTATTTAGACGCATGCACTCCAAACCCATTTTGGTCTCTGTTGCTTTATCCCCATCTGATCCTTCCATTTCTGAACTATTCTTTACTCTCTGCAGATTTTGTCCTTTATGCACGAAGCCCCTGTGCTTTGATTTAATTAGCACTTTGACAGAAAGAAACGAGACATTCATGGTGAATTTGCATTTTAATGAATCCTTGTTTCTTAGTACAACAGCAGTTATTTATTCATTCATGGGATTTGGATGTTGTTGGCAACATTTATTACCCATCCCTAATTGCCCTTGAAGTGGTGAATAGTTGCCACCTTGAAATTTTGCAGCTCCCTGTAATGTAGATATATCCATCATGCTATTAGAGAGGGTGTTTCAGGATTTTGACCCAGCAGCAGTGAAGGAACAGTGAAATGTTTCCCAAGATGCAAAGAGATAGCGGCTGCTGCTACTTTAATCTTTCTTTCAGCCTCCAATAGCAGTAATTAGGTTGTGTACCTGACAGTGCCAGGATTCAGGACAAGTTTAAAGCATATTTATTAGTCACAAGTAGTCTTACATTCATAAAGCAATGGAGTTTACTGTGAAAATCCCCTTGTTGCCACACTCCGGTGCCTGTTTGTAACACTGAGGGAGAATTTAGCATGGCCAATGCATCCAACCAGCATGCTTTATGGATGAAACTGGAGCATCTGGAGGAAATCCCTGTGGATACAAGGAGATTGTGCAGACTCCGGACAGATAGTGACCCAAGCGGGAATTGAACCCAGGTCCCTGGCTTTGAGGCAGCAGTGCTAACAACTGTGCCATCATGTCCTCCTCCCCAGATCTTGGGATTGTAAGTACATAGAACATAGAACAATACAGCACAGAACAGGCCCTTCGGCCTTCGATGTTGTGCCGACCAAAATAAAAAGCAATGCCCCTCCTAACTAAACCATTCCCTTCTCATCCATATACTTATCAACTAACCTCTTAAACGCCACCAAACTTGGCGCATCTACAACAGCTGCAGGCAGGGCATTCCACTCCCTAATCACCTTTGGTAAAGAACCTACCTCTGATATCCGTCCTATAACTCATACCCCTTAATTTAAAGTTGTGTCCCCTCGTGCTAGCTTTCTCCATCCTAGGAAAAAGGCTATCACTGTCCACCCTATCCAAACCTCTAATCATCTTATATGCTTCAATAAGATCCCCTCTTAGCCGCCTCCTTTCTAACGAAAACAACCTCAAATCCTTCAACCTCTCTTCATAGGACCTGCCCTCCATACCAGGCAACATCCTAGTAAACCTCCTCTGTACCCTCTCCAATGCCTCCACATCTTTCTTATAATGTGGCGACCAGAACTGCACACAATACTCCAAGTGCGGCCGCACTAGAGTTTTGTACAGCTGCAACATGATGCTGCGGCTCCTAAATTCAATCCCCCTACCAATAAAAGCTAAGACTCCATAAGCCTTCTTAACAACTTTATCCACTTGACTGCCTACTTTCAGGGATCTATTGACACATACACCAAGATCCTTCTGTTCCTCAACACTATTAAGAGCCCTACCATTAGCCCTATACTCTACACATTTATTGTTCCTGCCAAAGTGCATTACCTCACACTTTTCCACATTAAACTCCATTTGCCACCTCTCGGCCCAGCTCTGCAACTTGTCCAAGTCACTCTGTAAACTAAAACACCCCTCTTCACTATCTACCACACCCCAACTTTAGTATCATCTGCAAATTTACTGATCCATCCCTCAATACCCTCATCCAGATCATTTATAAAAATTACAAACAGCAGGGGCCCCAAAACAGACCCCTGAGGCACACCACTCGTCACCGAACTCCACGATGAATATCTCCCATCAACCACCACCCTCTGTCTTCTATCTGCCAGCCAATTTCTAATCCAATTAGCTAAATCACCCTCTATTCCACACATCTGCATTTTCTGTAGAAGTCTTCCATGGGCCACCTTATCAAAAGCCTTACTAAAGTCCATATATACTACATCAACCGCCTTACCCCCATCCACCTCTCTGGTCACTTTCTCAAAAAACTCAATGAGGTTAGTAAGGCATGACCTACCCTTCACGAAACCATGCTGACTATCCCCAATCAATTCATGGAGCTTATTCAAGGAGCAGCTGCTGAGAGTCCTTGATAAGTATGTCCCTGTCAGGCAGGGAGGAATGGACGAGTAAGAGAGCCTTGGTGTACGAAAAGAGTTGATTTGCTGGTTAAGAAGAAAAAGGAGGCTTATGTCAGGATGAGGCTTGAAGGCTCAGGTAGTGCAATGGATAGCTATAGATTAGCCAGGAAGGAGGTAAAAAGTGAATTGAGGAGAGCTAAGAGGGGACACGAGAAGATGTTGGCTGATAGGATTAAGGAGAATCCTAAAGCTTTCTTTCGATATGTTAAGAATAGAAGATTGGTTAGGGCAAGATTAGGGCCAGTCATAGACAGCAGTGGGAAGTTGTGCGTGGAGCCTGAAGAGATTGGTGAGGCACTGAATAAATATTTCTCTTCGGTATTCACGCAGAGTGCTGGAAATGTAGCTATGGAGAACACTGAGGTACAGGGTAGCAAATTGGAAGGTATCGTAGTAGATAGGGAGGATGTGCTAGAAATTCTCGAGGGTTTGAAGTTGGATAAGTCCCCTGGGCCGGACGGGATTTACCCTAGGATTCTCTGGGAGGCAAGAGAGGAGATTGCAGAGCCTCTGGCTCTGATCTTCAGGTCCTCGTTGGTTACGGGTGTGGTTCCGGAGGACTGGAGGATAACGAATGTGGTCCCATTGTTTAAGAAGGGGAAGAGAGACCTTCCTGGGAATTATAGGCCAGTGAGTCCTACTTCTGTGGTGGGCAAGGTATTGGAGAGAATTATTAGGGATAGGATTTATAGTTATTTAGAGAGAAACGAATTGATTGGGGATAGTCAGCATGGTTTCGTGAAGGGTAGGTCATGCCTTACTAACCTCATTGAGTTTTTTGAGAAAGTGACCAGAGAGGTGGATGGGGGTAAGGCGGTTGATGTAGTATATATGGACTTTAGTAAGGCTTTTGATAAGGTGGCCCATGGAAGACTTCTACAGAAAATGCAGATGTGTGGAATAGAGGGTGATTTAGCTAATTGGATTTAGAATTGGCTGGCAGATAGAAGACAGAGGGTGGTGGTTGATGGGAGATTTTTCATCGTGGAGTTCGGTGACGAGTGGTGTGCCTCAGGGGTCTGTTTTGGGGCCCCTGCTGTTTGTAATTTTTATAAATGATCTGGATGAGGGTATTGGGATGGATCAGTAAATTTGCAGATGACACTAAAGTCAGTGGATTGGTAGATAGTGAAGAGGGGTGTTATAGTTTACAGAGTGACTTGGACAGTTGCAGAGCTGGCCGAGAGTGGCAAATGGAGTTTAATGTGGAAAAGTGTGAGGTAATGCACTTTGGCAGGAACAATAAATGTGTAGAGTATAGGGCTAATGGTAGGGCTCTTAATAGTGTTGAGGAACAGAAGGATCTTGGTGTATGTGTCAATAGATCCCTGAAAGCAGGCAGTCAAGTGGATAAAGTTGTTAAAAGGCATATGGAGTCTTAGCTT